>JASVER010000170.1:693652-775727 GCA_030449065.1 Oceanodroma leucorhoa | reverse complement strand
CAATTAGGGCAGAGGCTTTACCTGCCCCCCTGCCCAGGGCGCTGTGCTGTTGCAGGCGAGGGTGGGCTGCAGGGTGGGCTGCAGGGTGGGCTGGGGCGTGCCCAGGAGCCGACGAGGCACCGGCTGCCTTTGGAGCAGCTCCCCGAGACCGTCCGATGGTGCAGCAGCCCCTGCCCGCAGCCGGGGCACAGGGGGCTCCGTGGGGGGCACGGGGGGCTCCGCGGGGGGCACGGGTGCCCGCACAGCTGAAGCGTGGCAGCACCTCGCAGGCTGTGCCCCCCGCGGGGGGAGCGCACCGGGGCAGRGCCCACACCCCGGGGGGGCTGCTGGCTTTGCGGGGCTTCCTCGGCGAGGGCAGTGGGTTCGTGTCTAAAACGGGAACCGGGCTGGGGCGGGGAGAGGGGGCGATGGCGGAGAGTGAAGTAAATGGTTGTGGCACCAGCTGCAGGGGCGTTGGTGGTTACAGGAGGAGACTGGTTCATTSCTGAATGGGTCACTACGTGTTCTTCCAGTGTATCTACTTATTCATTTTTGTATCATACTAAATAAATAGCTCCAGGGGATTTTAGACCCTTAAAACGCATGGCTGGCTAGGCTGCAGCAACTGCTCTCAGGTAAGATGGCCGGTAGCCTGGATGGGGACGAGGCCAGTCCTGCCTGGCCTGCGGGGATGCTGCCCACRCCTCCAGCGTCCACGGCCCCGTGTGGGGCAAGAGTCAGGGCAGGGTGATTTATTACAGGGATGTGATTTAACAGAGCCAGAGCCTTCGGCGTTAAGCTCTGGAGAAAGGGTATTTCAGAAAGCATGCCACAATTGCTTTGGTTAATTAATGCGTGCAAATGAATGAAGTCTTCTGAGAGCAGCGCTCATTGATGGGATTAAACACCCAAACGTGATAAACTCTGTGCTCGGGTCTGAGTGGGAGAAGGGGATCCTTCCCCTCGGGGCTGGGGAGGGGACGTCACCGRAGGCAGCACTGCCCTTCCCCAGGGCAGAGCCTGCGGGATGGGGGTCCCGGTCCAGGGTCCTCCGGCCGCACCACACGTGTTGTGGCCATCGGGGGGGGGCTGCGTTCCCCTCCGCCCTCTTGAGGTTCCCCGGCTGGTTTAGGGGGCTGGGGTTTGGGTTCAAGCAAGTCGTCTGCTAACRGCAGCAGGTTGTGGGAGAGGCGAGGGAGCCCGGGAGGCTGAGGTTTTGCTGCTGTTGGCCCTAAAGCTCCCTGAGATGAGGTGCGCAGCTCCTGGAAGAGGGAACGGGACCAGCCAAGCGTGTCTGCGCCCAGCCAAGYGCACGCCTGAGACTCCCAGGCGGCGCCGAGGAGGAGGCGGGCTGCCTTCCTCCAGGTCTGCTGCGAGAAACCCCAAACCGTTTGTTCTCATCCTCTCCTTCRAAGGCAGCTCCTTCGGTGGGTACGACGCTGCTCTCGGCCGGCAGCCAGCCGCTGGGCGGGCTCGTGCCGCTGGGGTTCCCACGCAAACCCGGGCAGGGCCAGGGCCCCCGGCTCCCTGAACCCCTTCAGAGGGGACTCCCSTGGTGGGAGCAGGGCTCGGGACCACCCAGCTCCCGAAGGGCCTTTGCCCCCCACACGTCCCTAAACCCGGGCTGCCGGTGCCGTCCCAGCCCGCGCCTCGCTGTGGCTGCTCCTCTGGGGCTGCACTGCGGGGGCGCAGCCCGGGGTGTTTTCCGTTAGCCAGCTGGGCTCCCCGTCACCAACGGGATCGTCCCCGTACYGGAACCAAGAGGCTGGAGATCAAACCGGAGCACCGATCCCGTGCCGAGTGCCGTACGCTTTGCCGATGGCAAAGCTTCTCGGTGGGCCAGAACCGCGAGTTTGCCCCGTCCGCGGTGTCACAGACTCCCCCGGTCAAGGTGTCCCCCCCCCTCCCGCCGGGGCCTCTGGCAGGAGCCCGATGTTTCAAAAGGCCAAGCAGATAGCGGTGGTTCTGGTCTGCCGGCACTTTCCTTCTTGGGGATAAACCAACCCCGAGACCCGCGCTGCCGCTGTGCGAGGGATGCCAATGTAAAAATAGACCTATCTGGCAGGCTTTCTTGTATGACCCCGTCGGGATTTTTGTTCTTATCCTGGGACTTATAAGGGGCAAAGATCCAACATAAGCAATGGGAGATTAAAAAAAAATATTACAAGAACGGGTGGGAGGGAGAAGCAAGCAAGGAGCACGGCGTGATTTGCCAGAGCGGTTTATTTTTCGGCTCTGTGATTCAGCACTTCAGCTGATTTGCAGTTAATTCTTAGAGCGAGACTCTTGTGGGATGGCAGCGAGCGGACATTCCTGGGAAGCTGGTCGGGATTCAAGTGTTTCCCTTTGCAGCTCTCCCGCTTCCTCTGGAGGCAGGTAGCATCTGCCCCTATCCTGCAGGTAGGAAAACTGAGGAATTTCCCTTCCTTTGGAGAGGAAAGCGACCGGCAGCGCTCGAAGGCTTTGGTTCCCCTCCCGCCACCCCCGGCTCCACGCTCCTGACCCAGCCCGCGGGGCTGCGCCGGCCCCGCCGAAAGCCCCCACGGGTCGGAGGGGCCCGGCCGGCGGCTCCCGGGCCGGGAAGTGCCGCTCCGCGGGCAGCGCGGGGGGCCGAGGGCAGCTCCCGCCCGGGGGGCGAGGCGCGGGGCGGGAAGGCGGCGCAGGCCCTGCCCGCGGGGAGAGGCACCGGCTCCGCTGCAGCCGGTGACACGGGCCTGGGGGTCCCCTCAGCCCCGGGCCCTTCCTGGCCCCCGGAGCCGCTTCCCAGCGCCGCGGGCCCTGCTGCCCCTCCGCCAGCCCGGGGCCCGGGCCCTCCCTGCCGCCCCCCCGGCCCCGCCCCGCCGGCGCCGCCCCCCGCCCACTTCCGGCCCGGAAGTCCGTGTCTCCCCCAAGATGGCGGCCGCGCGGAACCCGGAAGTACGGAGAGGCGGCGGCCGCCGGGCGGGAGCCTGAGCCCCCCGGGACGCAGGTAAGGGCCGCCCGCGCCCCGCTCCCCCCGCTGCGGGCCGCGGGTCCCGCGCCGCCTCCCCTCGAGGCTGGGGCGCGGGGTCTGCCCCGGGGCTGAGGGCTCGGTCCCCCCGGGCCGCCGCCGCACCCCGGCCCGGTCCCCTCAGCGGGCGGAGAGCCCCGGGCCCCGCTCCGTGCGGCCGGGCCGGGGGGTCCCGGGGCCCGCCGGGGGCCGCTTGTCGCCGCTGAGGGAGCGGGTCCGTGTCGGCGGCGGGGCCCTCGGGCTGCCGGGGGCTCGTGTGGCCGCGCCTCGGGRGCCGGGGAGCTGCCGGTGCGGGGGCAGCGAGCGCCAGCCCCCGCTCGTGCTGCCCCACGCGTGTCCCGGGCGGTCCCGCGGGTGGGGCCGCGGCTGTGGCCGTTACTGCTCGCTGAGGGCGGTCGCCGGGGTCCGTCCCGGGCCCGGCTGCGGGTCGGCGCCCGCTGCCGCCGGAGCGAAGCGCAGAGGCCGCGGGGGGAAGGTCGTCGTGCGGGGCCGCGKCTCCGGGTGCCTGCCCCGGCCTCAGAGCGGAGGCCGGAGCTTCCTGACCCTGCCCSGGGCCTGGGCCCGGGAAGGAGCCGCGGTGGCGAGAGCCGGCGGAGCCGCCTTGTTCTGCGCCCCCGGCTCGGTAAATGCAGCGCTGGGAGGCCGCGTGCGGCGACCCCCCCCCGGGCCGGGGCCTCGGCTGCCAAGTTTCTGCCTGTTGCGGTGTAGCTCTTAATGGCCCAATTAAGAGCCTCTGAAAAATAGAGCTTATGCTAACAGACTCTTAACTCAAGTGCTGTTAGCGGTCACCGGCGTACCTGCTTCTTAACATAATTAAATACCAGCGCAAGGTTGAAGAAAGAGCTCCCTTCTCAAAAGTAACCATAAATATCAGCATAAGAACTGTGACTTCAAATTAGCATGCTCCATTTRCAATTAAAATAAGACAGTCCTTTGAAGGGCAAGTTCTGCAGGTTCAGTGCTGGGATCCCAAAGCCTGTAAGGGTGTTTCTGGTTTGTGCACTGTACTGTTGTAAATTTGGTGGGCAGAAAGATATCGGCTGTACCCGTGCGGTGCCGTTGTCTTCCGCAGATTATCTGCGTGTCATCTGAAGTGCTGAGCTCTCTCCGACCTGTGTGGGTACGTCTGAAGAGCAGCTGGTGATAGGAATGTATTTAAGTGGAAAATTACRTACTGATACTTTTGCTTTGAATTCAGGGAACATTGTGCATCCCATAAAGCAGTAAAAATTTTTGCAGAGTTCATTAGGTGGGATGCCAGCTGGAGACTTGGAATTCAGACTGGAAGCCTGAATTCTGTTCTTATCTCTGCTGCTTGCTCTTTTTTTGGTGCAGGTCTATTTGCTTGATGTTTGCACCCTCACTTTCCCAAAATAAGACTTACGCCTGCAGCAGCTCAGCTGAATGACGTCTCATTCAAACACTAGTGTGAGTTCTCTTCAAAGGAAGAACACTTGAATTGTCTGAAGTGCTTTTTCAATCATTGCCAAAGTAGCAGGCTAAAAACATCTGAAATCTCGGTGCTTAGCACTGGTGTAGTGAGAAGCTGGCGTTATCCTGGAGTGCCTGAAATCACTGTATTCTGTCTGCAAAATACAAAATACTGTATTTTGCCCGGTATTAGATGCTGAAGTTAACAGAACTGTGATGGGCATTAGAGGGTCTTTGTCTAATTAAAGAGTGGCATTTTTTATCTGGGGCTGCTTCATGCAGTAGCTCGGATGGCTGATGAAAGTTGAAAAAGAAAGGTACGTTTCCCCCATCTGCTTCCTTCGAGTGTTTTGCCTGTTCTTGGAATCATACTCGTGCTTTTGCTGGGCTTTCAGGCTAGCTGAAGGAGATGATCTTTTTTCTTTATGAAGGAAAATGTAATGGTAAACCCCCAGAACTCGACAGGAGATGGCGTGGCCAGTGCATTTCACAACTTTTTTTTCTTTAATGGTTAAATCTCAAGTTTGATTCTTTTAAAAGTGTTCTGAAAGATTTTGCCGAGTCCCATGTGTGGATTTTTCTTGTGTATGAATTCACACCTTTAAAAAAAAAAAAGAACCTAGATATTCTTAATGTTTTGCTGAATGCAGTTTCCTCCCATACTTTACCTTTTTCAGGGTCTTACGTCCTCATCCTCGAACAGTTACAGACTTCTGGAAAATCGTTTGTCGCTCCCTTTAGCTGCCTGGTTGCTTGCTGTTGAGTGTTGATGTTTTGTTTGGTGCTGGCTGAGCTCTCCACGCAGTGGGTCCCTCCACTAATCCCTGCCGACTTCGGAACAAAAAAAGCAGGACCAAGCGTCATGTTTCGTCATGTGCCAGACATGGGACAGGCTGCGTCCGCCAGAGCGGACACTCATTGAAAAGCTACAGCTACTTTCRTCGCAGGGTTTTTAGCACTAACGTATATATGGACAGGAATTTTTAAAATTTTTTTTTGTTTAAAGTAGTGAGCATATGGTGTGTTTGAGCGTGGTGTTTCCTGACTGAATAGGCCTTTTTTACGGTTAAGTTATAGATCCCTGAAATGGAGGGTCTATAATAAAAATGCTGACACAGGTTTAAAGCTTTTTGAATAGTGACACTGTATTAAAGAGCTAACTGTGTAGTCAGTGAATACTGTGCTGTGATTTTTAATTGTGAGAGCCTGGATCTCTCAGGAAAGCCTTCTAGGCTTAATTAGGAGTTTTATATTCTCCCGAAACATTTTTTTTTCAGCTTATAGATTAAAACTCTGCAGTCTTTTTTGGTAACACGATCAAGGTCTATAAACGTGTAGCTATGAAAGAGGCAAATACGTGCCTCTCTCACAGAGAAAGTGTACCTTGAGCGTGCCTGAAGGTTGGCTGGTTTGAAATRGTGTTTATGTGCTTATGATCAGTAGGGAAAAGCAGGCTTTGATGTCCTGGAGTATTTTTTCCGCCATGAATGGCTGCATGTGAAACGGAACATCGAGACCTGCTCAGGTCCAGCGGAGAGTGTTTCTTCCAACATATCTCTTGTGAGTGAAACGAGGGGGTGGAGCAAAGTGTAGAGAATCAGGGACCTGTGTTTTCTTGGCTTCTGACCTTAGTCAGCCGAGTTCTTTGTGCTCTTCTCTTYCCCTTTAATTAAGTAGTGTAATAACGCGTTTCTACCTTGCAGGTGTGCTTCTGAGGTTGACTGCATCGGTGTTTGTGTGGGGTTTGTGTTATTACAGCTCTGGCCGGGTGCGCTTCGCTGCTGCCGGACCTTGCCTGTGCTGAGCACCGGGGCTGCCGTGGTAGCACCCGTCGTGCTCTCGCCGTGGTTTGTTTTCTCCCAGGGCCGTGCTGGTGACAGGCGGGAGCAGGGGAGCCGCTCCCAGGCTCCCGGAGCCCTGCTGGGGCTCTGCCCCGCTGGCGGGGGGTGTTCAGGCCCCTGCTTTTGAGAACCGTTCCGTGCATTCGCTGTCTGAGCCGCTGGACTGCCTCAGCCCGAGCTCTGCCTTACGGGGCTTGCGTGTTTATGCTTTGGAGGTTTCAGTGCGTGGTTGTGTGAGGGTGATGCTGTGTAGATTTACACAGAAATGTGCTGAGTGTTTCTTGGCCGAGGCGTGTGTGGTGTATGGGGAGGTGTTTTTGCTCTGTCCAGAAGTAGTCATATCTGTTCTCCCAGGTGGAAGAGCAGGGACGGACGGGATCTGTCTCTGCCCTACGAGCAAGCTTTGCTTTGGGTCTGGGTCCCTGTTGGAGCAATATTTTGTTGCTCAAAGCAGAACATTTGAATTTGGAGACGGACCATCAGAGTGGGAGCAGGCTGCGAGCGGAGGGGACTGCCGTCTGCTTTGCAGCCGCTTCGTTGTGGGGAAGTGACACGAAACTTGGAACGGTGAAGCGGGGACCCGACAGCTCTGCTGGTGGAGAAACAGAGTCCAGGGAAGCAGAGAGCGAACGTTCTGCAGTCACTGAGCTGAATGAATGAAAAGTGAGGTCAGCATTGCAGGTAGCATCAGCGATTAATTGTGCAACCTTGAAACAAAAGTATCTGTGGAAGATTTAAGACGATTTATGTCAGTGGGTAGATTAACAAACCTTTCTGTTGTYGCTAAAGCTGCTGTGCCACTTCATTGCCTAATACTAATCCCTGGAAATTTAGGAAATTTAGGCACATTGGGGCAGATGGCAGCAGCAAGACTCCAGATTAAGCTTTTTCCCTCCCATTATTTGGTCTTGCGTTTCTGTGCAAGGATTGAGGCCACTGTGACTCTCGCAAGTATCCGAACAGCGCCAAGGAGTGTCCCAGTGATGGGCAGTGCGATTCTGGGKGCAGCACAGGCCTTGGCTGGTGCAAAGGAGCCTCATACMGGTGTTGATTCCTCTCATGGTGGGGAGACGGGTGACCCTGTTGGTGTTTGGTAGGGGTGGACGGATGACGCGGAGGTGAACCTCCTTTCCGTACTGGCTGCGCGTGCTCTGGGGCCTGGGCTTGTCCCCGTGCTGCCCGGCACTTCCTCGCTGATGGGGTGGCTATTTCTGTGGCAGACCTGTATAGTGTAAATACAGCCACTGTGCTCTTCCCGGTAAGCCAGATTTTGCCCTGACTTTGTCAACTGTGGTTCCTTATTCTCTTCCTTGTTCTTGYCTCTGCTCCTACAATCCTTGCAACCCGACCTGTCTCTGAGTGTTGTTTTTCAACTTTTATTTTTTTCCTGGCACTTAAAATAATTGCCTGTTACATGCTAATTTAAATGTGCCTGACTTACTTTAAGGCTACCTGTRTGGGACAGCTAATATTTTCTTGTAAAGAGGACTTCTCCTTCCAAAAAGCTGTCTTTGATTATTTTTTTTTTTCTCCCGTATGCTCTGAGTTTCAAATGAGGAGGAGCTAGCGCTGCTTGAAGGGTAAAGCTCTTCCTTTTCATTCTTGAAACACCACTGTCTTTGGAGGGCAGGTTTGCTCTTTTGCCTGCGCCAACATATATCTCGCATAGATCTGGCAAGAAGCTTTGGAATGATCTCAGTTTTTCTTCCCTTTGCTTACAGACTATCTAATTCCAGCAGTTAATCTGTCAGAGGTTGTTTCACRCTGCATTTCCGTACGGAGTTGCACAGCCCAGGTGAGCAGCAAGGCTTGCCCCGATTCCTTCTCAGTGTTCTGGGGAGCCTGGCAGTGCTGTGCCTACACGCTTCCAGCGCTAAGGCTGTGCAGAACAAATGCTCCCGAGCGCCTTCCTCCGTGCCGAAAGCGTTCAGGAGATCAAGGTGGCTTAAAGTGCTTGGGTTGGGATGCCCTGAAGTGATTCAGTTTTCATCACAGATAATAAGTATCTCTTAGATTGGTGTTATCCTACGCATTTGTAACTGGACTGGGTTGTATTCCTCATCTGCCCAAGGTTAGACTTTTCACCCCTCTTTTCTGTAACTCTTTCTAGTAGTACTTTGAAGTTGCCTGCATCAGGCTCACATTTTTTTCATGCTTTCTAATGTGCAAGGTTGGAGATGTATTCTTCCTTTCGATGTTTTCATTGAGATAAGTGCATGGAATCGCTATAATTCTCTCTTCTAGGATAGTTCCYGGTAAGGAACAAACTTTGGGTTCTTTGCTTTTCAAATATAAATTGACCAGTTGTTTGCTTAAGAATAGTAGAGAGCTAGAGTGAGTCACCCACAGTGTTTTCTGTTTCTGCATTAACTTCTGCCTTCTTTGTAAATTCACTTGAAATTCCTTTTCCAAGTGTTTCAGATACTTAAACAAGCAGTACTGTATTTAATTTTGCTCTGCAAAGGACTGGATTTGCCTAATGAAAAAGAGCTAAGTTGCAAATAGTGGATAGCATGAAAAAATGGTATTTCCGTTCATATTTTGACTTATCTGCAGGGAAAAGATCTGATACTTCTGTTCGTGTTGAACTTTTGTACTCAGAAACTATCCTTTGTCTGCTAGTCCGTATTCTAAAGACGATGGAGCCTCATGGTGGCTCCGCGAGGGAGCATGACTGTATCAGAAGGGTAGATCCTAGCTTCTCTGCCTTGGTTTTCCTGTTTCTCGGAGTGAGTCACTGCCGGGGGCTCTGATTCGAACCCTTCCCTTCTCGTTCCTGAARGCAAAATGTTGTTTGGTCTAAACTGTCCAAAAATATGGCAAGAAGAAACATTAAAGAGGAACTTGAAGCCGGCTTGGTGCTTGAGACACAAAAATGGCTTGAAGAGTTCCGTAGCGCCGAGTTCCCATTTCTCTGGGGAGTCACACGCCRGCGGTACTCTGCAGAATTCCTTCCGGCTGCAGCCCCGGCGGGTGCCGGGGTGGGTGGTTCACCGGTGGATGGGGCGGGGTGGGGGTGCGAGGCTTGGGGCTCCCTTTCTGCGCCGTGGTGTGGGGGGCAGGTGGGAGGGGGATTAACCTGCACGCAGGAGAAGGAGCTAGGATCGAATTTCTGAGGTCTTGTTGTCATTATCGAGTGCATGGTAATTCACGATCAGCAGGTTTAGCTCTGACTGTTCCGTGCGTACCTGTGGTTTCCTAGCTATCTTCCTTTAATGGAGACAATTTAAAATACACTAACAAAGGCTGAAACACAACGGGAGGAAGTGCTTGCATTTACTGAGGGCACCATGGGTTGTTTTCACCTCTCTTGGTTGCAGATACCCGTGAACTGAGCCCTTACCCACAGCTCTGTCGATCCTGATTATTGCAGAGCAGTTCATTATGTTTTTCAAGTTGAAAACTGTCTGCTGCAGTGCTGGTCTGATAAATCTCTAAAAAGCTCAAGCTGTTAAAAGTTGAAATTTGTGCTCTGTAACCTCCAGGTGTGATGAATTCCAAAGAAATTCCAGACTGAAGCTGCGCCTTACCACCTGGGCTGAATAGCAAACCTTTAAGCAAACTGTTACTAATATTGAAACTCTTCCTATGGCTTAATCAGAAGAACTTGTGATATAATCAAATTGCTCGCAGTGCTTTATCACGCTGTGCAGGGAGCCAGTTTCATTATTAAACAGAGGCTGCTCAGCCGTAGAGGAGCAAGTCCAATGCTTTTCTCATGCTTGTGTAATCATTGCTTGAGTGCCATCACTTCGCTGTTTCTTAGCGATGCTTGCGGAAGAAAGCTGCTGAAGTTCTTGAAGTTAGGAAGCTTGTCCTCGTGTWGTTGGGGTTCCCTTACTTTCTGTCCCAGCTACCACTTGTACCAGGTGCTGGTCTGCAGAGCTGGTGTTCTCCTCTCCCAGCCTTCACCTTCGGCAGCGTAACTGCTGGTGGCGGGAGCCTCGTCTTTGGTGAGTCTAGAAAACTCTGCTTGGTTGTAAGCAAGCAGCTTTACAGACTCTGCTTTGAGATAATTTTTTATAATTGTATAGGTTTTGTTGCAGGGAAATTAAAAAATCCATTCCAGTGACTTTTAGGGGATTTATCTGTGCATGTTTGGTGGTGTGGTTTTTTTGGTGTTTGTTTTATTTGTTTGCTTGTTTTGTGGGTTTGGTTTTTTTGGTTGTATTGCTTCCTGAATGGTTATCATGGCACTGGAGTGATTCAGTTAATTCTATGTGACAAATAACCCATCTGTAAAATCAGTCTAATTACTTTGCAGTTATATTTTGAAGCATAGTCCACTTGRGAAGCTTTTTGAAATTCCCTGTTAGCGTTTGGTACCTCCTTGTACTAAGGACCGTTTCCTGCGCTCAGGAGGATGTGGCGTGTGCCACGCACGGGCGTTCGTTTCGGTGTGATGGCCTAATACGACTTCTGTCATTGAGTTCAAGGTCGCTGTTTTCCATGGTTCTGTATTCTTAATTTTCTGCTGCTATGAAAAACTTGAGTCCATTCKTGAATTTGGTAGTAGCACTCTGCTTGCTTAGTCTTTTTTTTCGTAAGTAGAAATTTTAAAAGTGAATAATCGGCAAACATCCCAAGTCTGGTTGTCAAAGACTAACAGGACAGGGGAGAGTATTTTTAAAAAAGTTTTTTCATCTGGGACTCGTGAAAGAGAGTTTTAACTCTATGGTTTAAATCTTAGATGGTGGTGGTACTAGGGGTTACTCTGAAACCTTAGGAAAAAAAAAAGTATTAATCAATGTAACTAGAACCTTTTTTGACTGTTAAGATCAAAAGTTGGTATCAGTAATTAAGTTTTTGTTCACTGCTGGCCCTGGAATTTCTAATACTCCCAAGTCAAATGAGTTGCTGGTAGTGCCCTAGTCTTTTTTTTTTTTTTTTTTTTTTTTTTTTTTTTTTTTTTTTTTAAATCCTGGTGGGCCACTTGCATGCTTCTGTAATAGAAATGACCTTAAACTAGAGAGCTCTGATTTGCCTTAACGGTGGGAACGGTTACTTTGTTGGAGTATATTTGGTAAAAGAAGAAGTAGAAAAATGTTTCAGAAAAAGTTTGCTGTAACAGTTCACTGGCAAACTGTGGGCCTCTGTGTTTATCAGTTTTTATTGTTACGACGACAGGATGGGATGTGGAAATGAGAGCGCTTCGGCTTGCAAGGAACTTGCTGATTTTCATGGTTTTCCGTGACGAAGCTGCCTGGAGGATGGTAAGACAAGCACATACCAAAGGCTGTTCCCACTTCTCCTGTTCTCGTGACGGGTATTGTCCTGCCCTCCTCGGGCTCACGCAGGTCTCTGAAACTGGCTTTAGTCAGTCTTTTCTTTAGTTTTCTCGTGGAATTTGAGTGCGTAAGCGGGTCAGCAGCCCTCTCTTATCAGAGTGTGAGCTTACAGTGAGGGCTGTTACAAACTCCRTGTTAATCATCCCGGGAACCTGATGTAACCGCCGTCTTCCTGCGTGGAGAACAGGAGGTTATTTTGCAGTACCGAAGCTTTGGCGGGGCGGAGAAGGCTGGGGTTTGGTGACATCCAGCGCCTGCTGTGCTGCCGGGTTGCTGGTGCTGTTCTGGTCGGACGAGAAGTGCCTTCAGCATCCTCTGGCATCGAGGCAGCGGGTGGAAGGGGTGCAGGGGGTAGAGGGAATTCTTGATGCCTTTTGCTTCCCACTGTTATTGGTGCTTGGATGTATTTTGGAATATACACTAGATAGAGACCCCCCATAAACCAAGGTGATACGGTATTCTGGCTTTCTTATTTCCATGTTTGCATTCAGACATTTTTCATGGTTTGGTCTGTATAAGTAAATGCTGACAGGGCGTGACTGCATTTATCCGAACTAGCAAGGAGGCTCACGGGGGTGGACGGTTCATGACGGTTGTTAGCTGTTGTGTGACATTGTGCATTRAGGTAACGTTTCTTCAGCAGTGCCCCGTTTTGTTTTGGGTTAACTAGGACACGTTGAGGGGGTTCATCCTCTTTCGGTGTGGCCTAGGGGACAAGGCTAGGAGTCCGTGACATCTGGGTTTCATTCTTAACTGTTACTGATTTTTCTTGGCATCTCTGAACAAAAGATCCCTAGTTTTTGGGTTACCCGTCTATAAGGCTGGACTGCTGTTCACTTTGATCTCTTCAGAGGAATTATGTCATGCAGATTCAATGCATTGTCTTTTACCATCTGACCATTGCTCAAGCGTAGAAGTTTATAGTTCCTTAAGCAGTTTTCCTTCGTTTTGCTAATTGGGTATCATCTATTGTGCAAGAGTCTTCCTGAGGAACTAATGCTGTTTTAGGGAAAGGCACTCTGCTCTGTAGAGAATCCGACCAGTGGAATCTGGTGTTGCCAGGACATGAGATAATGTAGAGCAGGCAGGGAGAAATTCTGATATTGATTTTACCCTTCTTAAGTTACTTTGGATGTGTAAGTAAAGCTGTATATTTGCTACAGCTGTTACGGGAATAACTGCTTCTGATTTCCTATCAAAAGCTGTTACAAATAGGAAAAAAAAARGCAGCAGCAAAAGCCCTGAAGTCTCTGGTGAAAAGAACAGACGCAGTATTTTAAAGGCACCAGAGGATATTGATATCTCTAAAGCAGTCTGTGACGTTGACCCTTAGGTCAGCAAACCTCACCACCTCTGTTCAGGAACAGCTGAGCAGTATTTAAAGGTAATCTTTAAAAAAAAGAAAAATGGGGGGGAAAAAAGGCTGTCTTCCTTACAGCCTTGTACTGCCAATGTCTCTCTCGAGTTGGAAGGCTGGAAGATCTCGGAGCAGGTTGATGGAAGTGGAAAACAAACCTAATTGTCGGTTTGCTGCTCTGCTCCCCACAGCTTCATTTGGGGATTGGGATGTTGTAGCACAGGCTTRATTTATAATTTAGGTCCTCTTGTCAAATCCATCAAGACAAGAAGAAAAGCCGGGAGTTTTATGGTTGGGAGAAGGAACGAGGCAGGGCTATTTTTAAAGCAAACCCGTCAATTTCATTTGTTTTGTGCGCTGGAGATAAGTGGAGTCATGATAAACCTTTGTCTCGTCTCTCATTACTTTCTCCCTTAGATGTAACTTAAAATTTCATAGGATCTCTTGTGGACCACCAGTGGCATCAGAGAACAATTTAAAGGAAAAGGACAACCCTACAGCCCAGAGAGGAAGGCGTCCCCAGGGATGATTGTGTAGCCATCACGCTGAAGCATAGGTTGTTTCATTTCTCRCTGGTGAAGCGTTTTACTGCATCTCTTCACAATGGGCTTGGGGTCAAAGTCTGCATTTATGCATCCCTGTTCGCATGTTCTGTTGCAATAAATCATGTGGCTCGGGAGGAAGAAGTCCTTGGATATTTTAATGTCTTCACAGTCTTTTGTGCACAGAGCCGCTTGATAGGCGGGACACGGACGTTGGGCTGCCTGAGGAAATTCATCTGCAGTCCTTTGTCTTCAGGAGATGTAACATCAAGCAGGTTTTGCTGAAATAATAGGACTTCAACATCAAGGCTTAATTCGTGCGTGCGTGGGGCCAGAGCAGCCACTGGTAACGCTGCTGCTTCTGCAGCCGTGCTGGTGAGCGGACTTTTGTCAAGGAAGGCCGTGATTAAGCAGCTTCTAATGAGGATTCAAGACCTCAAGTGGTCGACAGGCTGCATTTCGGGAACCCTGGTGCTAACATTTGGCTAATAAATCAAGAGGCCTGAGGCCAGTATAACAATATTAATTAGGATGCTGGGGTGCTAGCTAAGTGTTTTTAGCTATTTTTTGCTCCTGGGCTTATGGACTATAAAGCTTGAGTGTGGATTTTATGGTGTAATAAAAAGAAACACTTCTGCTTGTAAAAGAATGAGACTGCAGTAAATCTCTGTGAAATAAAGCCAGTGAAAAGGATCTAGGTGAACCCAGGCCTTTGTAAAGAGTATTTATTCTGTTAGCGATTAATTAAAATGGTCTGAGATTTTTGTAGCTTAATGATCTTTTCAGGTAGCCTGGTGTTACTTCTGCTGGTGTATAAACTTTATTCTCTGGAGGTGATGTTTCCTAGGGAAGATGCTTGCATCTTGGTCACTTAGTCTCTTTTTTTTCTTTCTTTTTTTCTTTTTTAATTTTTACAATTTGCCAGGCTGCGGGAAGAGGCAAAGACCGGATTAGCAAACTCTGCCGTCTATTTAAACCCGCGGCTGCTGCAAGGGCTGGCCAGTCTGCTCCTGGGAAGTTGCCTTCTGCTCTGAGCCCCACCCCGACGAGCCGCAGCTTTCATCCAGCACGGGCTTACGCAAACYGTGTGCATCCCAGTGTGACAACCTCTTGAGCTAAAATAAAAGGGGGAATACTTTTTTAAACCACAAAGTGCTTAGCCTCTGGCAAATGATTTAATTCAGTCTGGAAGCCTGTGTCTTGTGAAGGCATTTGCGCGCCCGCAATTTGTTAGAGGAGCAGAGGCAGCGGGATCGTCGGTCTCTGCTCTTCACCCAGAAAGTCCCCAGAACGCGAGGGCTTTGCCTGGTGACTTTTCTCCAAGGGATCGGTGTCGGCCTCTCCACCCTGGGCTCGGCAGGGATGTCGGTGGTGCCCTGCGGGTTCTGCAGCACATGCAAGCCCTGCTTGGAGCTCTCCCGGCATGGCTGCTGCCACCAGAGAAAGAAAGAAAGAAAGAGTCACTTTAATTTCRCTTTCCATTACGAATGCAGAAATAATTTTGTCTGCTGAAAGGTCACTTATTTTTAAAGGGACTCTGACTCAGAAATGACTTTTCAAAAATACTCCTTGTAGCAAGTAGTATCTTCTAAATGATCAAAGCGAGCATACTTTAAATTGCAGCTTCAGTTTGTGCTACTTAGTTTTTCTGCTCCGCTCGCTTGCCGCATGAGAGCGTACCGGCCAGTTCCATGTACTCGGCTGTCACGCTGCAGGCTTCTGGCGGCGGACGGGGGCCTGCGAGGGAGAAGAGGGGCAAAGAAAGATGCAGTGCAAGTAGAGACATCACGGATACTTTTCTCTTGCTCCTCTGCTTGTATAGTTGCTTTTACCACCTCTTTTTTTTTTTAATCCATTATGGCTGGGAAGTTGCACGGAAGGCAATGTCTTATCATGAGGTTAATCCCTGCCAGAACAATACTCTTGCTTTAGCAAGCGTGATTCTGAAATCTCATCTTGCTAGCAGCAGGGAAAATGCAAGACAGCTGATAAGTTCTTACATTTTTTAGGTTAATAGTAGTAATGCTAGAAGAATATTATCCGGGTTGATCTTTGTACATAGCAGTGGCGAAAAGTATTAGTGCACACTGAACATCTGCTGTGAAATTAGGGAGACGTCAAAGTACAGCGCGATCGGAGATGTGAGCACGCTCTGACCCCGCGAGGTGATTCACTCGTTGCTCAGCGTGGCCATCGGTACTCCGTGGAACAATGTTCCACCTACCTAAGCATATTTTCATGAAAATGAGGGATTTTGGGCAATTGATTGTCATGAGTTTGCACAGAAGTGCAGAATCTTTGTGTATGTTAGACAAGAAAATTCTTTAAGCTGAAAACCAGCTGTGTGTCTACTGCAAAAATTGCAGATGATTGTGATGATCTGCCAGACTGCCRCAGTGTTTGCAGTAAGGCAGGAGAGGTGTGTTTAATGTAAGTTTGCAGGTCTGGGTGAATTCCAGGTGTGGTGATATTTGAGAACTCTGTTTCCCAGTAAAAACCTCTCTTTTATAAAGAGGCAGCAGGCATTTCACAGGCTGACGTCTGTTTACTGATCTCTTAGCTACGTTTGGTCTTAGAAGTGTTTTTGTTTTGTTTTGTTTTTTTTCTTCTTCTCCCCTTTCATAAAATTGAAATGTGCATTTCTTTTCCACCCGAGGACATGGTGCAGGGCGAAGAGCACAGATAAAGAACCTTCCACCACTCCACAGCCTGTTCCACCTGCCCTGAGGACTTCATGCGGCAGGACGCGGGCTGATGCCCTCAGCCCACCCTGCCATGGACGGGGGGAAGAACTATCCGCAGCACGAGCACCAGCAGCCGGGCAACACACTCTACAGCATCCCCGGCCTCCGCTCCCAGCTCGCCGTGCCAGCCGCGGAGGTGAGGGCCCCAGCA
Source organism: Oceanodroma leucorhoa (assembly GCA_030449065.1). Lineage (NCBI taxonomy): Eukaryota > Metazoa > Chordata > Aves > Procellariiformes > Oceanodroma > Oceanodroma leucorhoa. Next base: position 759,405 of record JASVER010000170.1, on the reverse strand, counting down.
GCTGCTCGGGGAGGGGGGAGAGGCCGTTGGGAGGGTGTCAGCAGAAGGGGTCCGAGCAGAGCACTCCAGCCTGTCAAATCCCGGGAGTCCTTGTGCATGTTTACAGGAGCTGTTTACCAGCCTTTCTAGGCAGCTGTCCAGGGGCATGAAGTATCGATTGGGAATGCTGGAGGGTTGAGGTGACGGCTCTCTGCTGCCTTTGAAGTGGGAGGAGAAGAACAAGGCTGTAATTAAAACAATGCCTCTCTAAAAGCTGATAGGTGCCAGGCTCCTCTGGAAAGGACTAAAGAGTTTATGCAGAATTGCAAACTTTGTTTCTACTCCAGCTCGTCTCTCTGAGACATGCTAAATCTGTTGCTGGGTCCAGCTGTGCCTTTTTTGAGAGTGGCAGAGATGAATAGGGTTGTATTTGTCCTGATACGGCTGCTAAAACAAGACTGGGTCCCTGGTGCGTTTGTTCTCAACAGGGTAAAAGGCAAACCTCTATCCCAAGATAGCTTACGTGTTCCTGCAGTTTTCTGTGTATAACTCTTGTTTGAGTTTTGTCACATATAGGAATGTAGAGGTTAAAAAAAGAGGCCGATTTCACCAAGTGCGTGTTGCTTCAAGCATGAGATATCATTGCTTTGGACACACAAAAGGACAGATGAAAGGCTGATCTGTAGCTGAGTAATAAGATGCTGTATTCTTTCCATGTATGTATTGGTACATGCTGAGCTCAAAGCTTCCCGTTAATGTTGCAGACTGTTCAGGGAGGTGGGAAGACAAAAAGAAAAGAACCATGTTTTCGGGTGTTTACCTGTGCAAGCCAATTTCAAGTTAATGGGTTGGTGCTTGCTTTCCRCAGAGACTGAGGTTAAAGGGCTAGGAAAGGGGACTGACCCTATTGTCCTTCTGGGGACAGTAATAGCAAAATAGGTTGAAAAGCTCAAACTGGAGCGTAGCACTCGATTTCTCCTACTATGAGAGATTGAGCCACCTCTGCTTATGGAAGGCACTGAGGGAGAGAAGCCRTGAGCCTGGCCTCAGATCTGCAGCTAATCGTGCCAGTCCTCTGCTGCTGTAACTGTTCTCGTTTCTCCTTTCAGAATTCCATGCTGGCTGCCGACTCATGGAGTAGCTGCTACCCTGCCTCTTTCCCAACCTCATCTTTCCCAAGTGAAAACCAGTGAGTGCCGTTCTCCTTTGTATAATTCCCCTCTGCTCTTGCACACCCCGTGATTCAACTGTTTCTTTACTGCTTTCCTTGTTTACTTTATTTCACTAACTGATGGGGAAATAATTGCATCACACACTGATCTTGTGGCATTTCATAAACTGCTACATCTTGGAAAAAGCAGCAAACAGCTTTTTTTTTTTTTTTTAAAAAAAAAAAAAGAAAGAAAACCTTTGATTTCTGGTAAACCTGGAGGCTGCTATAAGGGAGGAACAGCCTTGTTTTAGCCTGGATTTGTTACACTAATGGAGTTCTTAAAAACACCCCATTAGCACAATCTAGCTGAGCGAATATGTCGTGCGATCTCCAGCTTTATACAGATGGTGCAGAAAGGAAGAAGGTATTACCAGTACCGGGTGGCAGACTTACGGGCGAAGTTAAAATCTCTTGCCGCGTAGGTGACCAGAAGCTGACTGAATACTATTGAACAAACGTGCGCGGCCCCTAACTGCACAACCCAGATTTCATCAAGAGTCATGACTTTTTCCTCTGGTTATAACTGATGTTCTTCACTGATAAGCTCATCCCACAAGGTGTGAGGTGATGAGTACGGGCTTGTGTGAGAARTTGTGACTGACTTCTGAGCAAAGCTGCCTAGTATACAGCGCAGTTTAGTGCTGTAAGGCAGGGTTGTGGTGGGTGTCAGTAACCTTTGCGTAGTAACAATGGCCCTGTCTGATGGGAAGAACATCAGGCGTGCTCTCTAGATTCGGTGCAAAAACTTTTCTAGATTACATGCCCAAAATAGCATTTTTGAAGGATCTTAGCGTAACAATAAACATTGTTCTTCCTTCTTCCCCTTTGTGATGAACCTCCATCCTGGATCAGAAGGTAGGATATGACAGGAAATGTTAGGGACAACATAAAGCGTCCTTGTGCTACCAGTGAGCGACTTGGGTTGGAACTGTGTTGGGACTGGGAGATGCTGACTCTTGGGGAGATGGTTTGAAGTCTGACTGATGGCTGCTTTGGTCTCTTTGTGAATACAGGGAGTGGCACAGATATACAGGATGTGTTTTTATTTAGGTCAGAGGTGGGAGGAAGGAAAAATAAAAGAAACAGAGCCTGATATTGTGAGCTAATAACTGTGTTCCAGGTGCTTGAGGATTTAGTTTAACCTCCTTCCTAAAGAGATTTTAGCATCTTTGTGGAAAAACAAAGAGATCCATCCTCTGGAGTGTCTAAGTTCCAGCCTGGCTGTCAGCAGTGAGAATCAGCTCCTCTGTTCAGAGGGATTGAGACGTGGTTTGTCTCTGTATTAGTTCTTCTTGCTTCTCGTGTGCCTGGTCCACCTCAGTCTGCGGAGTGAGCTAGCCAGCAATGATGGGGTGGATGGAACAGGGCAGTTCTTGACGTAAGATTACCAAGAAGCTGTCCCACAGGTGCTGAATGGAGCTCTGCCTTGCTAGTTACTCCCCAAAGTGAGAATTTGAGAGGAGCTACCAGCTAAGTTCAGTATCTTTGCTCTTAGCTAGCCCATCTCTGATTGGAAGAGGGTGTACTTTTTGAGCATGATTCCTGTAAATTACACTTTGTGAATCCTCAAGAGAGCTATAACAGAATTTCTGTTTTGCTGTATTGAACCACAAGATTAGATTGTGTTTATCTATTGTGTTGGGTTTTTTTCTTTGACCATTCGCTCTGGTTTTGCCCCTTGCTTTCTTCCTGTTTAGTGTTTTCTGTGTCTCCTGTCAACTCTTCTGGAAACCTTGTAGTCTTGATCCTGCAAAGACATGCCTGCATTTAACACAAATGTAAACTTGTTGACTTTGCTATAGTTACTTTTGGAAGTGAGGCTTGTTGTAGCAATTACTTGCTAGAGAATGATTTACCCAAGGCTGCACCTTTAGCTTCCTGTTTTTTATATCCTGGTAATTGTTAAAATTACCTTTCAGGTGAAATTTTCCATATCTGTATTTCACAAAAACCAAAGAAGTCTGTCCTTTTGTATTTGAAAACTGCAGCTGAATCTTTTTTAGGTGAATTTAGGGTTAGGGTGTTACAGGTAGGAATCCTGAAAGGGATGGAAACATTGAAAAATGGGATTGTAAAGGGAGTTGTAATTATAGCCCATGTTGTAAAATGGAAACATGCAATGGCATTAGAGTTAGTACAAGTTTCTCTTCAAAATCCTTGCAGAAGAAATCTCATTTGCAAGTGGCTGTGATTGGACATGGCTTATTCTCATAGCAACAGCTTTGTCCTGAAGCAGGTTTTTCCTGTTTCTTTTCAGTAGTTAACTTTCATGCTAGAGAATTTCTTTAAAAGATACCAAAGCTTGCCTCTTTGTTTCAGATTTTCTTAACCTGAAAAATGTAAACAGTGTATTAAACCTTGCTGAAAGAACAAATGAGGCTCAGGTCCCCTGCAGGGAAGAGCTGTAGCTCAGTTAATTTCTGAGGCAGTTATCCCCGAAGAGCTGGGCTTCCTTTGCAGCTGTAGGCTCAATACATTCCTYGCTTCAGGGGAATCTGGGTCAGTCCGGTTGTGCTGTTGGAAGTGGTGTCACACATCTGCAAAAAAGTATTTCTCAAAACCCAGAGCAAAGCTTTCTTCCCCAGTTTCCAAAACACACAACACCCTCTTTTCCTGCTGTTTTCATGCCCTTTTCTACTTTGCCACCTGTGTGTGGATTGCTTCCTGTAAGAGTAAAGTAGGCTTTGAAAAACACAAATTGGTCTAATGATGGGGAAGAAGAGTGCCAGACTGATGCCGAGGCAGCCTGTGACCTCGCCAGCTCATCTCTGATCTTCCGCTGGCCTGAGATGTGGAGTTTGCGTCTCTGAATGGAGGGCTATAACATCAGAGCATAAAGTCTGGCCAAAATACACATAGGAGGTCTCCAGTGAAATTGCAGCCTGGCCCCAGAAGGGTTTCAGATGCATCGGACGCATTGATGAGCAGCTGGTATGAAGAATGCGAGGCAGGCACAATATCACAGTAGYCTAAACAAGTGTTGTTGTAGCAAGCTGAAGCTGTCAAAGTACGGAGACCCACCTCCTGGGAGGGATGTGCATTGCATTGCTCACCTCTGAGATGTGGGCTCCTGTAAAAGCCTGTCCCCAGTGTGTTCCTCTAGGTCCTGCTGTTGAAAGTCTTGAGCTTCAGGAAAACTGAAGGAAATTATCATATTATTTACAAAAAAACCCCAAACCAAAACCAAACCAAAGAAACCTGACAAAAAAACCCCACCCAACAACATTCTGTTGGAGTATGTGAAATAGCCCTACCCTGAGACCCGCTGGCTGGACTGACATCAAATGATTTGGGTGAGTCAGATGTCAGCTCAGGTTTGCCTTGTACCAAACTGTTCCACTACTGGTATGTTGAGAGTGGGTGGCAGCAAAAAAAGCAGTCTTGCTCTTTAGAGCAATTGTCTGAACTTGATATAATCCAAAGATGCTCCCCACCCAGCTCATAACGTCCCAGGACTCGGGGATGAAAGAATTTCTCTGGGCCAGCTGCTTTATTCCTTAAAGAAGAGTAGGAACCATCTCTGCAGTAAGGCTGTTGGTGCTTGTTGGGTTCTGAACATTGCACACCTTCATGTACTTTCCTTCATGTTTTCCTACAGGAAAATGTCCCTCTAGTTAGATTTCTAAATATGCTTTTTCATAACAGCTGAATTTTTGGGCTTGGCTTTATTGGGTTGTTTTGCTTGTGGGGCAGGGAGCAGACACTTACTTTTCTTAACCGGTATCTGTTGAAGGACACGTGCTGGGTCAGCACATGTAACCTCCTCTTCACACAACGAAATGCTGATTTCTTCAAACTGAGCTCTTGAGCCAGATTCCCTCTTTCTCTTTTGTGAAACAGAGTTCAAACAGAAGTGGGAGACCAGCATTCCTTCCCTTTTGTCTGTGTGGTTTCTTTGGGGTGACTACCTGTCCGCAAAGCAAAGTGGCGTTGATGCTGGCTGAGTCGCAATGGAGCATTCCTCTCCTGGGGGGCTGGTTGGAGCTGGTGCAGCCTCTTCTGTCTGAAGAGCACTTCCCCGGTCTAAACTTCACCTTAGTGCAGAATAATTTCTTTAAGAACTTAATGACTAAATGTGTTTAGTCATTTGGGTTAAAAAGTTCTGGTTTCATTCATCAAGAAGATCAGCACTTGGTTTTCTGCAGCCGAAAGAAGTAAAATAAGATGACTCCAAACTCCCTAGCATTAACTCATTAAACTCTGATCTCAGCACTGAAGAGATGAGTTTCACTGACTAAATAATAAGCATATGTGTTTAATTATTATGAGGTTAGTAATTGATGTAGGGCCTAGATGGCTTCAGTAGCCAACCTCAACGGTTAAAGTGAATCAGTGGCCTGAAAGGGACTGGTGTAGCACTTGTCCACAACCGTCGGATGGACCTCAATTGTGCGTGTCCCTGGCTGTTTTCCRAGCTCAATCAGAGGGGTTTTGGCTCTGGGATGGGCCACGTTAGCCAGAGCCTGGCTCTTCATGGGCAAGTTGAGTGTCTCCATGACAGGACGTGGACTTGCAGCGTTGGAGTTGATGAATGCAGATGTTGTTTTCTATTGTCCAGGACACCCAGTTCCTTCTGTAGTGCTGCAGCTGAAAGTCAGATCTTAGGATAAGAGTGTGAATGGGCAGTCTTTTGTAAATCCAGTGTGATTAAACCCAGTATAAATTTCCTTTCTAAACCGATTTTTTGTTATCCAGTGAACACCCTCAGCCTCTGAGGGGAAGCTGTTGACCCAGAGTAGCTTCCATGGAGCAGTTTACCAGTAACTAAGTCCTGGAGAGGGTGAGCGGGTATGTACAGGGCAATCTTGCCATGAGGCTGTTTTCACATCTTTGCTTTGGCAATACAGCAAGGCTCCCGTACTTGATTTTTCCAGTTAATGGGGTTTTTTTGCAGTTTAATTCGAGCTAACCTGTCAGTGGCTTTATGCCAGCTCTTCAGATGAGGGTGAATATCTAAGTTCTTACTGAAAGAAAGGTAAAGCACAGCACCACAGGTACTAAAAGGACTTTGGCAAACGCTGCCTGCTTGGTGGCTTTCCTAAGAGGATCTGAAAGCAGTGCACTGAGTTGCTGTTGGCTCTGATTTCAGGCTGCAAGAAGAAAGTGCATCTCACATTCACAGATTTGAAAACCAAGATTAAGGGAAGCAAAGTAACATACCAGAGCTGGTCATTCCACAGCGGTTCAGGCCAGGGAGGTTGGGGCTGTCTTGGTCTCCTTCCCGTTACCTTAACTGACTCTTGTTCAGACCCACGAGGTGCTGGTGAAATAGGAGGCGGTGTTCACTCTTCCGGTAAAAATAATATTCCCCTTCCCTGGTTAGTTCGTTAGCGCTGGCCAAGCTCTGTCCTCATGCAAGAGAGACAGTGAGACCACAGCGGTTTCAACCTGAAAGCAATTTAAACAAGCCTTTCCCCGTGTGTAAATACATTAATTCTCAGAACTTATACACAGATTTTAATTTGCCTGAATAGATTAGGAGGAGCTGAGAGTCGGTGCTGGGTTGTCAGAGCTATTACGTGCAGGGGTGCTAAATCCACCGCTCTGCGTTCGCACAGGGTTAGGTCACTGGTTTGGTGTATCCTGCAGTAGGTGAAACAGTGGCAGCACTGAAAAGAAGGAGAAAAGGAAAAGGGGGGGAGAGCGCGGTTCCTTTCTGAGAGTATTGTCTTTAATGATGAAGAAAGAGCAGGAAAAATGTCTTTAGCAGAGTGAGATAACTGTGTTTGCACATAAATACATATGTAAATGTTAAGCATGATGTATTAATGAGCTGCTAGCCACACATGGCATTTTAATTGCTTAATAATACTTCGGCAGTGCAGTCATTCCCCAGCTCTGCTCCTGGGTAGTATTTCTTTTTAAATTTTGTTTCTCCCTCCCCCCCAGTGCCTTGTTAAAGTTTATTGCTGTGGGTTCTGTAACCCTGGCATTACGAAGAACGTACAACTTGCCACAAGAGGAAACCAGTCAGATGGGGTGAAACGTTTTAGTGGTTCCAGCATGCAAACGTGTTGGGTGGCGATTGCCCAAGCAGCGTGAGTGCGCAGCCCTTACGGGAAAGATTACGAAGCACATTCCTTGCTCCTGCAGGAGAGGGAAAGGGCTTGCGTGTGTAATAGCAAAACCAGGAGACGGTCGTGTAAGACGGGCCAGAGGCAGCTCCTGGGAAGGAGGAAGGGAATTGTCGGCTCTTTTGCAATTCTTACCTCCTCTCTGCTCGGAGGAAGCCGGTGCTGGGGGAAGGGAGGCAGGAGGAGGCGCTGGCATGTGCCCTACCCAGGAGGGAGCAAGCAGAAGCCCTTTGCTTTTTCACTTCTTAGTTTGGCAGAGATCTTGCTTTGTAGCTGGGTATGATCGGTTGTGTCCGTGATTCATCTCTGCCTGGGCTAATAGTTCTGTCTAGGGTTGCATGTCCCTAACCCTTCCATTTTTATCTGTCYTTAAGTTAAGACCTGTGACCGGTAAACCTCCCTGTCACGGGTGTGCAAAGCGGGGTGTTTCCTTTCCCTGTCTGTGCCCGTTGGCAGGGCTGTTTCACTTTCATGGCCCGAACTAGCGTTCGGGTGAGGTATTTCTGTGAAACTTGGTGCTTGTCCTTATGTAGTGCGATTGTCAGGTTCCATCGCACCCGTCAAACGCTTGGCGCTGGCACATCTCAGGGGCTTAATTTTGCTTTGTTGTCAGCACTGAAAATATTATTTAGTCCTGCAGACCATTATTATCTATCAAATCCTTCCCAGTTTACACAAATTGTCGAGAATTGAATTCTTAATACAGCTTTCCAGACTTTTACACTACTGAGCCTGGGAAGTAGGATATAACTTGTGGATGTATTATTTTGCCTAGTTATCTCTTCTGGATAAACACAGCTTTTTTAATATCACTCTCCTGTATGTGTCATCCCATAGTTGCAGCTTCACCGTGTGATGATGGAGTCTGAAGCAACCTGAGAAATACTCAGGACTGACAGGAAATAACTGCTTTTCCCATTTCCTTACAGGCAATATTTTAATTCCCCTCACGATTTTTATATGAATTCCATCAGCAGACCACATTTCTTGGATACAAACTATGCATCTGTGGACCCCACTGACTTCTTACCAAAAAATGGTGATTTTCCTCAGGTAAGTACATAGCTACTGATGGCTTTGGGGGAGAACGGTACTTTATGGTGATGGGTTTTATTTTTCAGTATTGCCTTATTGAGGGGAAAGGAAGAGATGGGCAGTGTCTTAAATTTGTCCAGCACCTGATAGGAATTGTGTGCAATTGGGATCGATTCTCTGACAACAGCAATTCAGAAGCTATCCGTTGGCTTGGTAGGAGCTTATCTGTGGTAAAATTGCTTCTGTCTTTTAAAGTGATGTTTAACATAAACACTGAAAGTGCATGGGAGAATCCCGCTTGCAGGAGGGTGTAGGTAAGTGTGAATTTAACTTCAGACAGTTAAATCATTTGCCTCCTGAAACACTCTTCACTCGCGTACGTTGCATGTGCTTTCTCACTGATTATAAGTGGTGGATTCCTGAATAGTGAATATTTAGGGATTACATCACCTCAGTGCCTAGCAAACTGAGATTGGAGCCAGTTCATTTTTTGCAGAGCTGAAGTGTGGGAGGAGTAAATAGTCACCCTGGTTCATTTGGCATCCCGAGGGACCAAGAGGCATCCTCACCTCGGGGATCTCTCTAGGTGGGAAGGAGCTCTTCCCATGGCACTTTGAAATGTTGCACTGGCTTTCGGCAACATCTCATGGTAAGATTGGTCAGTAAAGACTGGAAAGCAGCTGATATGACAGAGCTGACTTGGAATAAAGAAGGGACTAGCTATATCCTTTCTAGGAGTTAATATTATCAGTGTCTGGCTGTGTATGTTCTTTGCGTTAGGGTTTCCCCCAGCATCTGAAGATAGATAGCAAGTAAAACTTAGGAATGTTACCCTGCTTTGACCTATTAAGGCAACGGCCACACTGAATGCACTCCCTAGTCCCAGCTCTCCCATCCCAGTACGTCACTGTTCTGCTGATCTGGGAAGCATGGAGGTGCCAGAAGCAGCCCAGTGCCTGCCTCAGGGAGGCAAAGGGCTCAGCCCRCCGTGCTTCAAAACCCTGCGGGAAGTAGCCAAGGAGGAGGAGGAGTGCAGGCAGTTACAGAGCACCCCTTTACTTCCAGCCCCTGCCTTCTGTCCTGAAGCGTTGTCTGGCTCTCCCACCAGACAAGAAACACGAGCAGGAGCAGGGCTGTGGCAGTGCTTTGGGTCGGGCCCATGCTTCAGACCATTTGCAGAATAGCTTTTTCGGTTAGACAATGCTACAGGGACCTTATTAGAAATTAGGGATTGATTTTGKTTTTTTGGGGGGTTTTTTGTATGCTTAAGGTCTTCTAATGAGACCTGATTAACAGGTTGGTTGGGGGCTCATCAGTTGCTGACAGATTGGACCTTTAAGCCTCAGGGGTGCTTGGAGGGTCTCAAAGGAACCTTTAAGGTGTGCAAAATCGTGGGCTCTCTTCAGAATCTTCATCTATGTTATCTATAAGTCAAGTTTTGTTTCACTGCAAGTATTACTTTTTTTTTGGTCACAAAGCAGCTTACCGTCAGAGCCAAGTTTCCTCTTAGTGTGGGAACTAGCTAATCTGAACATCGCAGTTGTCTGCTTYGCGTTGTGACTCGCTGTTTGGGTGTTGTGTGAGATGGAGCCGAGTTTGTTGTTTTCCCCTCTTCTGTGTTCAGGTGAAGACTGACCTTTCTAGATGTTTCACTATTAATTCTGAGCATGCCTTACAACGTAGCCCTAAGTTGCTGAAAACAGCGCAAGGGAGACACGGGGATAAACTTCGGCAGTACGGATGTATTTCATGCTAGCGTTGTGCTTTGACACACCGAGAAATACTTCAGCAGGCCCCATTAAGCTGCTGTGTGCTTTTGAGTGTATTTTATTTTCAGTAACCGCTGAATGTCAAGACACGTATAAACAGAAACTTTTTCCTTACACGTATAAACAGAAACTTTTTCCTTCATAATCTGTCTCTTCTTCCTGCACGATTCATTAATTGATGCATCAGCAAATTGATGCATTTCCCCTCTTCTTGAGGGGGATGTGTTAATTCCCCCTAACTGTGCTTTTATTTTCTTGGCATGGCTAAAGAGAGGTTTTGAACCTCCTTGCGGCTCTGATTTCTACAGGTTTGGATTTACATATGCTGGGGATTTGTGCCTTCTGAGGCGAGCCACTGGTGTGGTAGTCCACATTCAACTCCCTGAGCAAAGCTGCTGGGGTGCCTCACGTCAGTGACTCGCCTGACGCAGCGGATCTGGTCAGTCACCAGTAGCTGTTGACCRGAGTTTTCTAAGTGGATAAAACCAGATAAGTAAATGAATCGTAACAGCATTGACCTTTGCCTCCTGCAGAATTAATTGCGGGAGGAAGGAGACAGAAATGTGAKCTCATCAACCTGTGGAAGCCATTTAACAGGCTGCGATGGGAAGAGGGAGAGGGGTCTTCTCCATAGGTCTCAGCTTGCAGGTCTGGTGTAGTTTGGCTGATGGGTTTAACAGGAAAAGGGTTTAATTATTTCTTTAACTTAGATATTTTCTAGTATCTAAGTGGTGAATCAGCTTCCTTCCCCTGCTACATCATGGAAATTGATCTCAGCCAGCTTGGAAGAGCAGATTTTTGGAGATTCTTTGTGAAAAGGAGATGCTTCTTTGTGTCGGCTGGGTGATAAAAGAGCAGGAGGGCTCTGCGACAAACCAGACATAACTGACCTCAAATGATTTCCAGAACAAGGAATGATTCTTGTGCCACTCTCATCCTTTTGGAGGAGAAGTGACAGACGGGAGCGAGGTGRTTGTAGGCAGGCAGGATTTTGCTTGGACCCTTTCTTTCCAAGCCAACTGTTGTAAGACTGCGCCTATTGCAAGGTGCTTGCAAGTGTTCTTCTGCTTCAAGTATAGAAACAATAAAGTGTCCATCTCTGAACCTAACACAACCAAGGCAGTTCTTTCGCTCAGGCATTGTACCACGTAATAGCAGGTAGTGCTCTGTATGTTCCCAAGAGGAACAGAGCATTTTTATGGGTGTTCTCTGTCTTGTTTGGTGGTTGTAAGTTCGTGCACCGAGCATTACTGCTGGGGCTTTCTGGAGATTCCCACAGATAACCCAAGGCAGTGGTGCGTCACCCTGTGTGCTCTGAAACTGAGAAACACTGAATAAGACCTTTGTCAGAGCTTTGTTTTCCAGTCTGAAACTGATCCGATGGAGTCCGTACCTCAGCGGGCCGGTGTCTGCCTAGAGCTGCCGCAGGGCAGATGGACAGTGCTGCTAGGTGTCTGGTGTGACAGCGCCCATTAATGWGAAATAACACTAGTGGTGTGCTCTGCTGTCTCTCGAAGAGGCGTTTCAGTCTTTAGTCATCCTCAAACGGCTTGTTCTGCTGAAGGACGGAGCCACATCAGCCTTTCTGAACGCTCGGCTCTTGACTTCTTTGAGCTTTCTACGTGGCTCGCTCCTAGTGCGCTCACATATTAGAGTGCAGTAAGCAGTAACGTGGAAATCCATTGATAAAACCTCGGGCTTTCTGAACTACTAGTCATTGCTCATCCAAAGAAAAGCTGATGATTTTTTCACAGGAGCCAGAATTAGAGCCTGGATCTGGTAGAGCAGCAGGCACTTAACTGGAGGCAGTGGCATCAGCCTGGAGTCATCCGGGAGCATCCTGGAGCTTTTCCATCCCATGCTTCAGCAATATTTTCCACTTTACTGATTTCYTGCTGTCCCAGATGCCAAACTGTTAAGTATTAACAGTCTGCCTGGAAAGTTAAAACATGCCATTCAGAAGGTGTGGGAGCAGCTTGGGTGGTTACATCTTTCCAGGTGACTGTATAGGAAAGTACCTATCTTTTCCATACTTGCCTAGTGCAGTGGTAGGAGTGGCAAGTCCCGTAAACTTTGTGCTTTTACGACCATGCCAAACAGAGGAGTGAAATCAAAGAGAGAACATGAGGAGTTTGTTGCATGCTCTGGTAAGAGATTCTTGATTAAATCTGTGGTCACTGGGCAGACAAGGCAGATTGGGTGCTTATGTGGGAACTTGTGCTGCCTCCATGCATGAATACAGACTCTTCTCTTGTCTTTGCTCCGATACCAAAATCCTTTCTGTGATAGTTCAACAGCACAGGAGAGCTTGCTATCCCCYTGGGTTACAGCCCTTTGCGTATCTCAGCAGCCTGCCAGTGCTTGACTGCCGCATGCTGTCCTGGGCGCGGAGGAAGGAGGTGGAAGTGTCATCTCCGACCTGCAGCGAAGCTTTGTGATCTCTGTGTGATCCGACAGCGAGACGGCGAACGCCGCCTCCCCAAAAGGTACCTGCGGCCGCTCCGGGCTGCAGCGGGACTCCAGCCTGGCCTCGGACTGCGTAGCCTGTAGGCAGTTCGTCTCCTTAAAGCGTTTTCCAGGAATACTGAAAATGGATTTAAAAGGTCTAAAGAGCAAACGACTAATGATTCTGAGGTATTTGTGTAGTAAACACTTTCTGCTGGTGGTGATGATCGGAGGATTGTTCACGTGCCCTAGGGTTTGGGGGACTCGAGGGTTCGGAGAGTGGGAAGGCTGACGTGCTTTCCGCCAGCACTGGCATTTGCTCCCCCCTGTCTTCTCTCCGTGTTTTGTTTTGGAGGTCCTCGGCTGGACCTTCAGCGTGTAAAGCCTTTGCTGGCCTGAGGATGCTGTGAGTGGGAGTTGCCGTGTTTCTTAATTGCTCTGGGAATCTCTTTTTAGTTGAATCATTCACCGCGGCCGCTTGGGTCTGGTGAACAGCGATTTCTGTGTGTATCGCAGCAGCCTCGCTGAACGCGTCTGCATGTTGGAAAAGGTGCTTCATTTGCACGGTCAGAACAGCCTAATGTGAACTCCAACTTGTTTCCTCCACAATATTTTTGTTTTTTGGCTTGCTGTTGGGTGATTCATCCTTGCCGAACTGTTGGCATTCTTTATATAAACAAGTGGCTTAAACTGAGGTTTAGGAGGCCACGTTGGGGTCCGATAGCATTTCTTGGTCTTGGGAACTGTTGTCTCAAGCCAAAGTCTCGCCCAGACCCTGTGGTGTCGTCTCCTTATGTAGAAAGTCTACTGACTGCACACATGTCCTTAGAAATCAAAGTCCTGAAGAGAAGCAGGTTTTGGTTTCCATTGCTTCCCTCATTTTCTGCTGTTCATTCCTCCAGCCTCAGGGGCTGGTGAGCTGCAATCCAGTGCTTGTGTGCAGCAATTCCGCTGCGAAGGCGTTTTTATCGTACCAGTGCTATCTTGTGTCACTGATGGTAAGAGCTGTTAATTGCCAAAACAAAACACTAAATCCAGGAGGTTTTAACTTCTACTTTGGCATCTGCTGTCCCTCAGCAGGGGTGTGTGGTGAGCTGTAGCCTGTCCCCAGAGCCTTACCATAACAGCAGAGCGGCCTGTTCTAGAAAAGCWTACCTGTCACTTAAATACTTGGTGCTCTTAGCCACCACAGATTTTTCTTTAAACTTCACTGTTCTATCCTGTTTAGAATTACTTAAAGCACACGACTCTGCCCATTTCCTCCTTCCTTTTGTTATCTAAAATGATCCTGCCTGTTTCTGATAGTCAGTCTGTGTTTCCCTTTGCTTAACTTCACTTGAYGTGCTCCTTGTGGCTATCCAGAACAGGACTTTTCTGAACGCACAGAAGCCTCCTCTTCTGACTTCATTTGCCATAAGTTACACTGAAAAATAAAACCGRTATTTCTGCAGCGAGGGTGAGCAGCTCCTGTTGAGCGTGGAAGGTGTGGGCACGGCGGGTGTGCAGGGGGGCTCTGGAGAAGCTCCTTCCTTTTCTCCTCAGTGAAGAGCTCTGTGTATAAATTCTTTGGCAGGAAACTCAGGTACCCTTTTTAAAATTTGAGTTGTGCTTGGACTGGAGGAAGGAGGTCAGTCCAGATTGATTGAGCGTGTGGGGCCAGGGAGGAATTGGCTGCTCTTGGGTAGAGTCATTTGCAGTAATGCTGTAAAGATGCAGTTACAGCCTTGTTTGATCTGCTTGTGGTGTATGGGGGCTCTTGACCACATGTGTTAATCATAAACCAGCCCTCTTTTCACCACCAGCCCCTTGCAATCTCCTATTAATCTTTCTTGTTAAAGGGGGGGGGGGAGAAATTAACCTACTCTTAAAAGAATTAATTTTTAAAAGTGCTTCAGTGCACAGAGCTGTGGTGATTTAAGAGAAATCAATGTAACAGTTATTAAATTATATGAAAGACTTTGGTTCTGACTGAAATGAAGAGTTTCCTGGAATAAGAAACGTCCTGGAACTTCCTATCACCGTTCTGGAGTTATGTCTACAGGGAATACAGATACTAAAATCAATTTGAAGCCAATTAACTGGCTCTGGTGCCTTTGAAGCATTTTACGAACAAGTTGCTTTACATGCTCATGTCTTTGTTTTTGCACTCCAGGATTGGGGTTTTGGCTGACTTAACTACACTTTAAAAACACTTTTGGTGAGATGCCTAGCAGTTACTTCAGGTCTCGGTTTAGAAAAACGAAGGCTGTGATTATAACGGCTCATCTGACCTAGTTACAGTAAGTACGGTGAAATTGTGTTGGTGATRACGGCGTGCGCTCCCCGGCAGGTCGGCCGCGAGCGCGGTATTTGGGTGTCTGCCGCTGCCCTGCTCTCGGCGTGGGCTCCTGCCTCACCGTGGCTCGCTGCCTGTAGGGTGCCTGGGCGATGATACCCCAGATAATGCGCTTTGGGATGATCCACCAGATAACACGGCCACGCACCCGCCTGAGCTCCCAGCTTGGAGCTGCCGCCGGTGTACGAGGAGACAGGGGCATCAGCCTGGGCTGTCGGCGCGTCTAAAGGGTTCGACCGCTTCGGTGTGAGCTGTGCTGGAGCCAGGCACGCCGGCAGGTCAGTGCCCGTGCGCTGGGTTCGCAGCGAAGGGCCAGGCCAGGCGGGTGCGTGCGGGTGCTGCAGCCCTTTCCTGAGCTGCAGGGCTCAGGCATCAGCACAGGATTCACCGACCGAGTGCTCGGTTCGCTCTGATCGTCTGATTTAGCCACCCTGAGCTGGTTACCAAGGAGGAGGGGATAGATCTGGGATGCAGTTATTCTAAAGCAGCGTCTCCTTTTGTTTGGATGAACCGTGCTTTAGGAGTAAATCTTTCCCTTGCATGTGTAAGAGGAGCTCTTGGGACTATCTCAGGTGGAGATACCTGTGGTTAAGTGAGAGTAATTCTGCTTTTGAGGCATAATTTGTTTTCAGTTGTGCTTGGCTGTGGATTGCAGGAGCCAGCCAAGATGCCCGTGGCCCCAGGGAGAGGCTGCGAGGGCCTGGAGGGCTCTGGTGTCTCCCCCGTTCCAGACTTGTTAGTTTTCATTGGTATTGCTGCCTTCAAACAGTGATGTCCACCTCTGGGCAGGAGAAAAGGCACAGGAGGCGATGGAGAACTGCCTTCTGAAGTTCTTGGCAAGCACTGTTCTCTGCCTCCTCCCCTTCATAAAGCTAACAAAAGCGGGAAAAGTACTGGTCTGAAACACAGAGTGCTCTTAAAAAATGCTGGTAATGTAATTTAATAGCAGACCACTGGGAGATGTTTTAAAATAGATGCTTTAATTCAAAGCAGAATTGGTCTGAGTCAGTCTGATCAAGTGAGTTTCCCCGTCTCCAGTTCTGCTGGCGGTCACTGTGTGTCCTGATCCGTAATGCACTCAGAACACCAGTGGTCCTACCACAGCAGTCCCTACGAGAAATATTGCCTCCGACAGTCTGCGACTGCCTTCTTCAGTCACTTTTCTTTCCCTGGCCCCAAGTCGCAGCATCACGCTGCCTGCTGCCACGCACTGGTTTCCTCCAGCTTTCACGATCACCTGTAAGAGTTTACTCTCTCACTGCCTTTCCTTTATGCTTCATAAGTTTTCCTGGTTTCTCCTTATTTTAAGGCGCTCTGCACTCCCAGCAGCACGGGAGACCCCCGTGGGAGGCTGACTCCTGGTCCTCTCCCCATTCCTGAACAAGCAGCAACTGCCTTCCAAAGTTCCAGTCCTCAAGGGAGCCGTGTGCTGGCAGGGCTTGCTGATGCGGACACCCCCCTCACACACACTGAATTTCAGCTCTGGTTATAAAATACCTACCAGCTGCTTTGTTATCCTTGTTCTTAGTGTCTGTTTTAAAAATAAACCATCTGTGGTCTCACCTCGTCAAAGCCTCTGAGCGCAGTCACTCACCACGCTGCCTCTCACTCGCTTTTGAAACTAGAGCAGAGGCTGCCCTGTGTGTGGCAGGAGTGGTTCTTGGTTCTCAAAACAGCCAAAATGCAAAGCCAAGCCTTGCACCCAGCTGGGTGAAACCAGCCGTGTCACGGGAACAGGGAAAGCAAGGCACGGTCTGTACAATACATCCTCTCCCATCTTTCATCCCTTTGAAAAAACCCAACCCTGCTAGGACAAACTGCATGTACTCTTCCACCCTTGAGCTACTCTTAGACTTATTTTCCCAAGACACGTTGCTGTGATCTGATTACATGYCCTAGTCGCTGCCCAGGTGTCCCCCCGCGTGTGCAGCTGGGGGTACCCAGCAGCTTGGCTTGCAGAGGCGTTCAGGGGCCTGATGGCTTTTTTCACACGTCTCGCCGGGTCGGGAAGCGGAGCCTGAGTGTGCTTGGACACGCCTGAATATCCCATCTTTTGGCAGCTAAGTATCTCGGGAAATTTAGTTCCAGACTCTTTGGTTGCGTGAGGGTGATGAGCTGCCAGATCTTCTCCTGTACAGGTGTGTTAGTCTATATTGATTTGTATCTGTGCTTTCCTAGAAGTTCAGCACGTGCTTTCAAGAAACCACCAGCGCGTTCAGGAAGCTGCCCGGTAGGTCAGTGATTAGGAGGTGGTAGAGGATGCTGTGAAGGTTACCCAGCAGGTAACTAACTGGGTGGTACGTTTCAGGTTTTGCTGGAAGACGGTAAGTCAAATTAACGTGAATGCTGGAATAATTCTGCTTTCCTGTCCCTGTCTGTCAGCATGCGTGTTCATGAATTAATTGTGGAGAGTAGAAATGCTGTGGCATGCCTTCTCCCCTGGGACAGGTTGTTAAAATTCCAGGTGGCGGTTTCTCAGTGGGTTATCTTATCTTCTGTGATTATATTACTGTGGTCTTGCAAAATCAATTTAGCAGTCCTGGTTATCTGTAACAATGTCATACATCTTGCTTCCTTTTGGCAGTCCAGTTTTGTTGCCTACATTTTGCTCCATTTGTCCACTAACAGAAAAAGAAAAGGAAATAAACCACCTGCTTTTTAAAGGATGCATAAATAGCAAGACCTTGGTAGTCTTAGGCAAGAGTTGGTGGTTTAATCAAGGTCACACAGCAAGGCAGTCACCAGCAAGACACTAATTAAGACATTTCAAAAATGTATTTGGTCTCTTCACTTCAAACGTTCGTTAACGTATCGTTAAAGCACCTATCCCAAGCTCCGGGGCACTACCAGCTAATTAAACACAACCAAATTCAGATAAAAGCAGCAGYGAAAACCCACTGACTTTCTCCACCCCAAACCAGCTGCCCACAGAAACCAAACGCTTCATTTTCACCACAGTTCCTGCAGAATGCCTCTTCTGTAGCAGCACTCGTGTAGGTGCCGCTCGCAGCCTTCACCGGGAGGTGAGATGTGCTCTAGTAGCAGGAGGAGCCCGGCAGCGATGCTCCAGCTCCTCCCGGGGCCGGGGCTGCTGGGGCTGCCCTKCCCTCGCCTTCTCTGACCGCGGCACCAGCATCCCTGGCTGTAGTCTGAGTGCCTGGGGAAAGGCATTTTTCTTTCCCATTTGCTTATTGAAAAAACTCTTCTGGACTAGGTGTTTTGCATGCTGGARCATGGATCCTCATTACTAAGGGCTATTAATGTATTAATGCCTGTGGAACCGCTGTGCTGCAGTTGGCTGTGCCGTGTACTCAGCTGCCCTTGGAARTGAGCCCTGTTGTGGGTTTACCACCTGCGGGTGGCTTTCCAGCCCCGGGACCCAGCGTGTCGTTCTTGCAGGGACCAGTCCTCCCTCCTCATCCGATGTCGTAAAGCAAAACTACCCCTCTCCGGTTTGTCTCCCCTGGTTCTCAGAGGGGTTGGAGAGCACCTCATCTTCTGCTCTCATCTCTTGCAGGCCTGGTGGGGGCTTTGCAGTCTTCTGTCGCTCCAAAGTTTTGTTTTTTGAGAAGCGCCTTGCAACGTGGGATTTTCCAGCAGTTCTCGGCACGAGGCCCCAAGAGCACTTGCATCGCCAATGACAGCAGGCACCAGCCGGCGGCTCTAACGCGGGCAGCGACGAGCTGCGTTCCACTCGCAGCCGTGCCACGGCTYGTGGAAAGGCTCGGAGCGGGAGCGGAGAGATCTGCAGCCGGCGCTCCTCTCCCCGTCCTCAGCCTGTGCATCCGCGCTGCTGGGTTCGTGCTCTGCCGGGTTTGCTGGGCGGGCCGAGTCCCTCCCCTTGCCCCCCCGGGCGGCACGGCTGCCCCACGGCCTTTRGCCCCCAGCCTGGCCGAAGCTGTGCCCCTGGAGCCGGGGGCACTAACCCTGCGGCCAGAGCCCGGCACCGCCGCTGGCACCGGCTGTGCTAGGGAGAGGCAAACGGGAACCTCTTGCACCCAAAGCAAACGGAAAARTTCTCATGGTTTTTCTGCAGGGCGGTGGGTACTCTGGCAAATTCACTTCTCCTTCAGCCTCGGGCTGTGGCGGAGCAGACTTTCCTTAAGCTTACGACGACTGAATCCCTCTCAGGTGTCCCTTTTTTGTGCCTTTTCCTCTTCCCCACCAGAAAATTTGCTTATCTCTGTTACCAAAACTGTTAAATAAAGTCAAAAGGGAAGGCCTTGGAAAAAGAAGGCAATGTTCCTGGACACAGAAAGATCACAATGGCCTAGAAAAGAAAGTTAAGAAAATGGCTACTCCTTTTTATTCTCTAATTGCAATATTTGGGGTGGGGCAGATACTGAAGACAAAAGAAAGCACATGGCTCTTGGGGGGGGGTGAAGCTGTGAATACTTTTCATAATCTTTTTCAGTTTGATTACTTCATCTGAGCTCCTGAAATCGGGAGGGCAGGACCCCCCAGCCCCAAAGCAGGGGCTGCCGTGGGGGAAACAGGGGTGTTTCCTTGGCTGGAGGGGGTGGGGGGCCGAGCCGAGGGGAGCSGGGCTCCTGCCCGACCTCTCCGGCCCCGTGCCTGGCCGCGCCGCTGCGGAGCACAGCTTTGTTTACAGTGTATCTGTGGTTGAATTACACCACATACAGTAATTCTCATCGCATTGCCAGTAATTTCACTGACTTACCAAGCAGGCATCATTTCCTGAAAGTCAGCCCTCGTACTTAGAGGAAGTAAGAGCACTCTCCTTCGTGACTAAACACTATATGCAAATTTCCACGGGCTTAGGACAGACGCACTGTATGGCTGTCCTTTTTTCCTCCATTTTCACTCCTTTCTTCTGCATGTTAATTTTTAAAAACCCTTGATGAGCTCTCTTCCTGGCTGTTGCTGCTGTCGCGGTCATGAATGAAGACCTTTCTCCATTATATACTGAAAAATCTCACCTTACTGCTTCATCCACGACCTGCTCTGCCGACAGCAAACTGAATGCTGTTTTAAAATGTCCCAAATGCAGTTCTGGCTAAAGTTCCCATCTCTCTACAAGGTAATGCCTGATTTTTCTTGTTTTCTCCTCCTTGGAATTCCCGGTGTGTTTTGTTTGCGAGGGTAGCCAGCTCCAGCTGCTCTCCCGGGCTTGCCTGTCCCCTGTAATTTTTGCAATGGCAGCGGAGGTTTAGGGGCGACAGCTCTCGATGCAAGGCAGCGGGAGCAGATTTACTGTGCTGAAGATGTGATTTGTATTTTGCTGAAACGTGTGATACTTGCAGGCTGTTCCTGTCGGTTAGAACTTGGTCACTAACTGYGAAACTTGGAGGAAGAGGAGCTGTTTGTGGAGAATTGATCGGTGTGTTTATGTAGTTGTAATAGCTTTCGGGAATTTTATTTTTAAACCAGATGCTGGGTACAGAAAAGCAAGGGAACCGCTTGCCAGCCGGAGCACTGAACCCTTAAGACTGCAAGTTTATTGCCCCATATTTAGAAAGACTTTGGGTTTTGGCAGCTAAAAGATTTTCTTTTAGTGATCGACTGCTTACATTGCAGCTGTTAATTCTTGATTCTGTCTTTCCTGAAACATAATTTGCTTAATCTGTGATTTTCAAGACACCAAATCTTTCTTGTCTGGCAGTGTAGTTTTGTTCCTGTATGTATGTTTGTGTGTGCCTGTGTATATATATGTGTGKTTTTTTTTTTWAAAAACCCTATCAACTGTGTGCTATGTAGCGGAGTAATCAATAGTTGCTGTGCAAAGGGAGTATTTGTTTCCTCTGTGTCTGGATTGTGAGCAAATAAACCATTTATATTGATGGCTTGATGGCCAAAAATATTTTTAGGATGCRTATGCCTTCTGTATTTAGACTTCACCTGTTCTTTCATTATTTTTAACAAAGACTTTGTTTTGGCTAAAGGAACTGAGCTGTTTCCAGTAGCTGGGAGAAAGAGGTTAAGTGTTTGGGTTGTTTCACTCTGATTTTTTTTTGATCTTTTCTAGGGAGTTAATTCTTGGTTTTGATAACTTTTCTGTTTTGGGATAATGATGGAAATAGTGTGCCATAGCAGCATCGACTGGTAATTAATTTGCACTCACAGTTTAGAAGTCCAGCAAATGATTATCATTGATTTATCAAGTTACTCACTAGAGCATCTTCTGATATGAAGACCAGACGATGATTTGTGATCCTCTGTCTCCTGTTCTAGTGTGTTGATGTTACTTCAACTCCAATGTAAAAAAAGAACATGCTGGCAAGACCCATGGCCAGCAACTGTGCGTAGCCTCTGCATCGGCTGCTGTTGACCCCTTATAAAATTCTCCTTTAAGCAGGCACCCTGCCGTAAGGGAATCRCTCTTTTGTAGCGGGCTTCTGTAAMCTCCATCTCTGACTCCAGCAGTTAGTTCTGAACCGTGTTTTCACAGCAGACTTSAGGGTCTCTGTTTGTGTCCGTCCTTCTGTAATGGGAGAAACTGGGAAAAGTCTGTGCTGTGAGACACAGCCCTCAGGGCTGGGGTCTTCAAGCTGGCATTTCACCCCGGTGTTCGCTGTCCTGGCGCCGAGGAGCGTTCAACAAAGCAGGCTGAAGAGACGGAGGCAAAGCAGGTCTGCCAGCCCCCTGCGGTAAAATTCTCCCACCAGTGATGATCTGCAGTGTGCTGGCTGGATTTTGGTTGCAGGCTATGCTAAATTGGAGAGGGGGGGAAAACAACCAAAAAAATCAGAAAAAAMCCCCTCAGCCCTGCAAAAAACAAATAGCGTAATTCCAGAAAGAAGATTTACATGGAGAATGGTTGCAGAATAGCATTTGAAATAAAGATCCTGCCTTGTGGGATAACTTCCATCTGTTGCAGAAATTGGACTTCCACTGAAACATAAAATAAATGCTATTACTGTAAAAACCTCTTACTTCCAATGAGAAAATATTAAAATTCTTACTAATCAGCCTAAAGCAGGGACAAAATAACTCGCTTCAAATCCTGACGGCTGAGACGGGTGACCTCTCTGTGGTTTCACTGAGCCGCTTCTCAGGCACGTCGGACCATTCGAAAAGCAGAAGCGGCGCTTTCCGGCCCTGGGAGCTGGCTTTGCCGTCCCTCCGCCCGGCCCATCGCCCCTTCCCAGCGCTCGCGGCACCTGCCACCTCCTCACTCTTCATCGGTTCTTGGGCCGTCTCTGCTACCCCCAGCGTCTTCATCTCCTTTTCAGCTGCTTCTGTCCGTGCGTCGGGGGCYCGGCACTTTTTGGCTGAGGGTCTCTTTGGCTGGGGTCAGCTGTAACCGGTATCAGAGTATCAGTGGGTCTGAGCGTGGCTTTATCCCRCTGAGGAAGGGAGTCCTTTTGCTCACTCTGTTATTTCATGAGCCGATGGTTTAAGTGATGATCCTTCCTTTCCCTTGAGGAGACTTCGGTAGCTGCCCCTGTTTGCTCCATATGGACCAGTGGAGTAATTWGTCAAGTCATGGTTTATAATGACACAGAGTTGTAGTTATCAGTATGGCCTTGTGTTAAACAATTACACTGCATTGTGTAAATAAGCAAGTCTAATTTACTGGGGTTGCACAGTAAGCTCTTCAGGGTGGGGATCTAGCACGTTACTAGTTTTAGTGCTTTTTAGATAACGTAATTAGGTAAGACAAATGGGAGACTGAAAGTTTGTGACTAATGCCTCGTAATACTGCAAAGGGATGGGCTCACTGCAGTCACTTCCAGGACTGATATTATCCTCCCTCCGACTTGGAGGCTGATTTCCTCTTCCCCATTTCTGTCCAGTGCCCCGAGCAGGGGGAGCGGTGGCGGAGATGGTGGGGCTGGAGCCTTTGCTGGGGCACTGAAGGGGCTGGGGTCCGAAGGCGGAGGGCGCTGGCCGGGCTGTCTCGGGCTGTGTTAGTGCTTTCACAYGTCCCGTTGCTATTCCAGCCCGGCACTGTCCTCTCTTCAGGACCCTCATGGGCRATGGCCGCCCTAGTCTGCTCTACAGCCTTCTTGCTGCCATGCCTATGTGTTTGCAGACGTTTCCTCCTCAACACCGGTGTTTGCAGATGAA
This sequence comes from Oceanodroma leucorhoa, assembly GCA_030449065.1. NCBI lineage: Eukaryota > Metazoa > Chordata > Aves > Procellariiformes > Oceanodroma > Oceanodroma leucorhoa. The sequence continues at coordinate 736,524 of JASVER010000170.1, read as the reverse complement.
TAAAACCTGCACAGAAGTGTCTCGCCATAGCTCAGCGATGAGACCGGGTGGGGATCTGAGACCATCCAACTCCTTGAGATGCTGCTGCCGCTGTCCCTGGGTGGTGAAGCCCTCAAGTGAAACGCTGTCAGTTAAATGCCAAAGTGGATCCATGTGACAAAGTTTTTCATAATGAAAAGAAAAAACAAAAAACCACTGGCTAAACAAAGCTGGGTTTGCCTTGCAACTCCAGCCTTTTGGTTTAGCTCTTTCTTGCCTGTAGCGTGGTATCTCCCAGGCCTGCCTGTCCTTGAGAGAGGAAGAACGTGCTTCTCCTCTCAGCATGCAGATTATAATAAATGCCTTTCATCTTTTAGATTTCATGTCAAGGATGATGATGTCTCCTCTTGCTTGTTATGAACAGGAACTAGTTCTTGCGCCTCCTCATGTGAGCTGAGCTCTGAGGGCTTGTTGAGAGCAAGCTTCTGCTGTTCCTCCTGCCTGCCGAAAGTCGTGTGACGGGTGCGCGGTGGCCAGGCCCCAGGTGTGCTTTTTTTAGTTTTGCATTCAGGATCTCCCCAGGCACCTGTGAAAAGTAGCACGTCTGGGTCTCRGGACCGGCTGCTTAACTGTTGTTTATTGCCTGTGGCCAAAGCACTTGTACCGTCACGGATTTCGAGTGGGAGTGTTGTAGTTCCAGGTCCCCCTCAGGAGCTGTTTGTGTCACTGTGTTGTGGTGGGTACTCAAAGAAGATAATAGCTGTTACTTCCAGTGCTGGGCTTTGAAAGAAACTTCAAAGCAATTCTTATGAGCCTCTTGATGTCAGTCTGTATTTATCCTCTGTGTAGTATCTGGGCTGTCAGACACCCTAAGCGGAGTTTCCAGCTGCTTCGGGTCCTCTGGCTGCTGCGTAAGTCCAGTGTATCGGGTACAGAGCAGGCGGGTGAAGGAGCAGTCAATCTGCCTGTCCATCTCTCTCTCCCTGCTTTCTGGGAACGGCCAGAAGACTTGCTACAAAATTGATCTGAACTGTTTTATACCAGGCGTAATGAGAGAGTACTATTAGGTGGAATTGTTAAACTCTCTTCCTAAGCCCAGGTGTCAGCKCTCTCTGCTTTACCCGTGTCCCGGTTGGATCCGAAGAGGTGTGGTGGCACAGGAGTGGTGGCAGTCCAGAGGCTGTTGAACTCCTGCAGCACTTGTTCTTGGGATCTTGAGTCCAGAGGAAGAAGCAGAAGGGTGGTGAGGACAGCGAGGGGAGGTGATGGCTTGTTTYGGCAGCACAGTGGTTCAATGTAACCGGCAAGTGTCTCTGCAGGGGACTGGAAGGTTGAGAGAGGCTACAGACCTTGGGAGGTGGGAGTTAATGGAAAAAAAATAATCTYAATATCATGAGCACTGTTAGCTTGAATCCCACATATACTGCCCGTACAGTACTCTAGATCAGGAGCTTAAGGCTGTGGGAGGTAGACAGGCAGGTTCCTGCAGGATGCACAAGGCACTTGCTCTGGCCAAGAAATGCCATATTTACCYGAGTGTGTTCCTGCTTTCTCGAGCGTGAAACAGAGCCCCATTTCCAGAGATCGCTTAATTCCAAGATGATAAATCTAGGTGCCTGCTTCAGTCTCTGAAAAGTCTTGGTTTCTGGGTAATCCTAAAATAGCCACAGAAATGTCAAGAGTAAAAGCTGCACAGGAAACGCTGCCCGTCTGCTGCYGGGCTGACGAGCACCAGTACCCGCTGCTAGCAGGAGGGTGTCCGCCCTGGTARCACAGCCTAACAAACAGCCCTTCCTCCTGGAGCCTTTGGGTCCCCCCGGTTGGCTTTTGTCGAATACAAACTTTACACATCGTGCCTGCGATCTCTGTTACTGCTTGCCTTCGCTTTAGCGCGTCGGTGCRCTCGCGCAGCTGCCAGCGCCTCCACCTATGGATTCGGGGTGGCAACTGTCGTCTGGGGTGCCAAACAAGACATATCTGGGAAGAAGGTGACGGGAACGTGTCCCATTGGTTTTAAACACTGCAAAAACATAACTTTTGATAGCAATAGTGGGGGAGTCCGACCCAGCTCTTGGCCTGAAGCCCTTAGGAATAGCGCAGGCAGGCTCAGCTGTTCATGATTTTATGTCAGGCAGAGCTAAGTGACTGTAAAAAAATCTTTGGCTGCCTTTCTGCCTTGTAGTAGGAAATTGGCCCTTAACTGGAAATGAACAGCGATTTCTCCTCATATCAGACACTGCGGTTCTCCTGGCAGCTGCGCTGCGGTATTATCGCACTCATTTGGTTATCTGGCCTTAGCGGAGAGCTTGAGCTGGCTGTGTGCTGACAAACCCGACCCTTGTGAAGAACCACAAAACTCACTTGTGTCGGCAGAGTCCTATGGGGTACCAAGAAATACCTGTTGGTCTGTCTGCATATTCCTTAGGGACAGAGGCACGTCTCCAGCAGGACCTGTGTGCTGGAGCTTGGTGTTTCGAAGTATGTTGCTCTTCAGTAAACAGCAGACAAAGTTTTTCTGCTTTGAGAAAGTTTGAAAGTGGTATTTGATGTGGAAGGAGAGCTGAGGTGATGTGATGGAGTCAGGGAAGGTGCAGCGACCTATGGCAGAGCTAAGAATGTAGGGTAAGAAGTGCTTTTTGGTTATCGGTTCTTGCCACCTGAAATTTGAAAAACCAGACGAGGAATTGATGACAGGGAGGGGACTGAAGGCTCTTTCTGAGCTAGAGTCCGCATGACTCAAACCAACATCACCACTGGGTTGGCACAAAATAAAACACTTGTAAGCCGTCKCAGCACAGGCACCAGAAGGGCAGAGCCCGATCCTTGTCACTGAAGCACATTCCCTTCTTGTCTGGACTGAGGCATGCCCTTGGGAAAAGGATTGGTAGGTTTGCCAAGATTTATCTAGATGCAAATCCAGATGACACTAGCGCTCCTTCCCCCTCTTCCTGGCAGCCTCGATTGTGCAGAACATGGCATGAGGAGACTAATTTTTTCCAAAGCCTCCAGGTATTGCTGTGTTATAAATTGCAATTAAACAGCTGTGTCATTATCAGATGTAGCTGGTACTCTGTGGGCTTCTGTGCATGAATGAAACACTTGAGTCCTTTGGGTGTTAGGCTGAGGACTTTTCACCCCTCAGTAGTCTTTTTAATCAACTGCAAAGTTGAGGTGACTGATGTCTTGTTCAACACGCCTCTTTCTTCCACTCCTGTACGTGGAGGTGCGCACGGTCTGAGTTAGTCTTCAAGGTGTACCGGCACTTCTGTCCAGTCAATGTTTTTCCTACTTTTTCAAGAAACTGAGATTTTAAAACAGCTGCTTAGAGCATGTCCTCATTTACAAGTTAATTTCGAAGTTTTGTGGAGCATGAAGTAATGGAGCTGCTCATTTAATAGCAAGAAATTAAAACTTCCTGGATGAGTAGGTGTGAGAAAGGAGCTCTCTGGTCTTCTCATCCTGCGTCCTCTAACTGTGGTCATTTCTCCATTTCAGGATTCTTCATACCTCGATGAGCTCTCCAACAACAACTCCCTCTTCTCATCCCCTGCGGATTCCCTCTCTGACATTGCAGATCCTAAGGACTTCTTGCCTGCCGATAGTCTGAACCACGTGCCAACACTATGGGATGTAAACACGCCGCAGCAGAACCAAATAGAGGTACGGGCTGCTTCTCTTCCATCCTCCCCATCAGACAATAAATACCTCAGGCTTCATCCCATGATGTTTTCACCAAAAAATAAAGAAACTAACCCAAWTCCCTACAGGGGTGAAGTTGCGGTATGATGATGTTGTTTCACTTGAGGAGGGAAGGAGTGAAGTGATTACACGTACTGTAGTCTCCTGGAAGCAGGAGAGGACCCTCAAAGGGATACGTGCACGCTTTCAGAGTGTGGTGCAGGCACTAGCTCTTTCTTCTGACAGCTGTGGCAGGTGGGTGCGTCACGAGGAAGGTGTATCCCTTCGTTCAGCATGGTCCAGAGTGACCTGCGACAGGGCACTCGGGAGTGCTGAAGAGATGGACCCAAGATAAAACACCGTGACGTAGATCATTGACTGTCCCCGGCAGCAGCCACCACCATTTGTTTATTCTCCATGGCAAATATTTTGGTAACAACGACTAAAAAACAAACTCTGTCTCAATTTAAGACTAACCATTTGTGTTTACTTTGTGAGTCCAAGTCCCTGCAAGCTTTTACATCTCTGAGTTTTCCTGGGCGTGTAATCTCCCGGCAGTCCCACGGCAACATGTGGTTCTGTGCATTTTCACCAGCCTTCTGCCATCTGTTTTCCCTCATCTGTTGGGACTGATTACTCACTGTTGCACAACCTGGTATCAGTCACTATGGGTAGCCACCGGCTTTGGTTGTTGGTGGAACCGATGCCGTACACATCTGCCGAATCTCTAGATCGCGGCTCTCGCYGTGGATGCCCGGCCGTGCAGTAGGTTTCCTTTGTAGGTCGTTGTCTTAGGAAGATTGTGGGGGAAAAACATCCAACGTGAATGCCGCAGAGGGCGATCTGGCACGCCTGTGCTTTAGTCACTGTTGTACTTGGAGGTTCTGTCGCGTTTTTAGAGGCTGCATTTCGCAGTTAGTAGTGTGTCTGACTGTATTTCCATGATGAACGCTGGCTGCTTGTCACAGCTTGGAAATAAGAGTCTCGGCAGCGGTTCTGCTTTGAAATGGTGCTGCTGTGTGGCGCAGTGACGGGTTGGCATTGAARGAGTGTGGCTTGGTGGCGGGGATCCTGGCCTGGGACTTGGGTAATCAAAGCTCCTGTCTGCCTTAGACTTTCTGTGAGATCTTAGGCCRTTCATGCAGCTCCTCAAATCAGACACCTGAGCCCTTGCTGAAATCAGTGAGATTTGATCACCTTTATAGACCTTTGCAGCGTCGGCTTGGCCCTGAGCGTGTCTGTAATTGGAAGCAGAGGATACCACTGCCCTCCTTCCCGTGGATAAATGCCTTAGAGATCAAGGGCCGCGCCGCTGCGCTGGCAGCGAGGGCTGCACGGGCGATCCACGGGCAGCCTGGTAACTTCGGACCAGTTTGAACTTGAAGTTTGAGACAGCAGGAAGAGAGCTGAGCTATTTGAACCAAAGAAACGGCAGAAGACATCACAGGCTTGTAAACTGAATGATTAAAAAAGCTAGAAAACAGATACGTCCCCCAAGACGGAGAAGGCATGTGCCTTATTACTCCTTGTCTCCTATTATTCTTGGTTTTTTTACGTAGTAGCCTAAATCGCTACAGAAATAGTTCTGTGGTGTCCTGTTTCTAAACATGTGGACTCTGGTGGAGATACTCGATGCCTAAAAAAGCTCGTAGTTTTGTGACTGTGGACTATACAGCAAAAAACTTACTGGGAAAAGCTGTTCTAAATCCAGCGTAAAGAATGCAAGTGAGAAACAAATATGTGTCATGTAAGTGTGAGACTAACTTGTCTGCCCGCAGCAGAGCAGCCGTCTGGGGTCTTGTTGCATGCGGTTCTTCACGTCCTCCCCTGGCCCCTTGTTGTCCTGCAGAGCACTTAAGTTCAGATAAGGGCAATTAACTCCTTGGAATTCCATTTATAAACGACTTCCTTTGGAAAGAATCTCTAGCTATTTTAAACGTTGTCTTATCTGTGTTTTCTGAATACAGAGGTGGTTGGGGAGGTTTTTTGTTGCTTTTTTGGTGGTGTTTTTTTTTTTTTTTTTGCTGAATTTGAAATTTTGTGACGAGGTGTCAGTTGAGTACATCCTAGTCAAGAGATTTCATTTCATTTTTGCACGGCAGTTGCTAACTCACAGGACACTAGGTAAATAGATTGTCAGATTGACTCGTGATTGGCAACTGATTTATCGCCTGAATTTCAAATATACTTTTTTGTTGTTGTTAAAGGAGGCAGACAAGTGATCTGTTGCAAAATCTCGAGGCAGTGCCGAAGAAAAGGTTCCTTACTGTAACATTCAGTACGGGACGGAGACTTCACTGATATTCTGCGCCAATATACAAGCAATTTAGACAATCTTTCCCTGTCCCTTCCCACATCATTACACCACCATCATTTTCCATAAAGCTGCAGGACTTTTGGCTTTTGAGTAGCCAGAGCAGTTACTAAGCTACCGCGCAAAACTGGACGTGGGTCACGTTACACCGTACGTAACCCAGGAGAATTCAGTCCTAATCCATTTGGATATTGTACATCCAATCAGTTGTAGCTGTAGAGTCACCTTTTACCCAGGAGCAATGGCCAGCCCTGCGCTGTCTTGCCAGGACAGTAGTTAATTTCCTGGGACAGAATTTCAGTCTCAGAGATTCAGGCGGAGCAGAAACAGCAATCTCTAAGCAGCTCTGATAMGTGGGACATCTCGTAAGTGAAGTTGGATGCATCCTGCGTGTGAGACCCACGTATAGATCCCGGGTGCAAGAACAGCCTTGTACCTTCTCCTCTTGAAAAACGAAAAAAAAATGAACTGTCTTTGGTCGTGTAGCCATTTGAAAATGCGGTGTGGAGAAGGCTGTATCCATAGTTTAGCTTTCCCCTTCTTTCTGTCGGCTGTCACTAGCACTGGGGAAATGGTTTRTCGAAGGGGGGACAGAGCAAAACTGGCGACAAGCATCACCGTGAGACTGCGCAATGCTGAACATTTCAAGCTCACCAGGAAACCCTTCTCTCGCGTGCCCCGGGCTGAAGCTTTAGGTGGAGCGTTTGTGACTGAAGAGGAAGCGGCTGGCGCAGGGCTGCCTTCATGCGCCCGTGCAGAGCGCGCYGCTACCCGTAAAGAAAGGAGACGTACATAATGTGATGGCTCTGTTTATCCTTTCAGGAATGGGCGTGGAGGGAAGAGCTACTACACTGTTAAATATTTGCAGGGGTTAGCAGAAAAAACACACTTGCTTCATTTGTAATGAAGTTGTGGTATACTTTTTAAAAATAGTTCATGTAATCCGTTGCGTTTTCTCACAACCATCTCATGAGTTTACAGTGTTTTTAAGGCTGGGTAAGCAAAGCCCTGCCTCTGAAGCCTGTAGCTAGAATTCTTGTGAGCTGCTGATACAGTTTTTTCTAACTCATTCACAGCACTTTAAAAATGTGAACACCCTTCTCCTAGCTCAATACGTAGGGAATGARTTTATGCAGAGGGGCGTTGGTTTGTCAGCCAGATGTGACTGTTTCTTTTCCCATGGAAGTCATGGCAAGATGGGGCAAAACGGAGAATAATGCAAAGAGGAAAAAAATGGAGTAAGACCGAGTCTTTGTGCAATTGTCAGCGGCTTCACTGAATGAGTCTCCTGCTTACGTCCCAGTGTTCTCACGTGTGCTGTGTGTGCCTCTCAGGTTAATGTTTTTAGATGCGTAGCATAGAGGAAGGAGAAAGTCAAACTGGGAGGTGAGCAAGAGTAGAGAAGGGAAGGAATTGTACAAGTTCAGTCCGGGGCAAGATGATCTATCACCCGCTATAGCTCCTGGTCCCACCTGGGCTGGCCCTCACAGCATATTCTCAGCTATGTAGTTAGTTTTTCAGTGCTCCCAACAACCAGGTCTCTGTCTCTGCCTTTGCAATACCTGAGGTGAAATGCTGTGTGCCAAAGCCACGTGGCTGAGTTGGGATAGCAGGGATTTACACTTTGAAGATCGCGTGATGCAAAACCAGACCTGCATTAGCTTTCCACTGCTAGAACTGAGAGAAGCGTGTCCTGCCATTCCAGCAGATCTGGGCCTTTCTCCTGCCTGAGAAGAAACATTTATACTGGGCTCAGATTTGTAGGTGGAGATGTTTCACCTGCTCTCCAGATTTGTTGGCACTGAAAATAGSTCTTCCGTCCAGCTTCCTTCTGGTAATTCTGACTCAGGCTTCCAGTAATGGAGGGTGTTTTTTTCTTTCTTCTGTTTTTTTTTTAATTTTTAAAAGGAAATAATCGGAGTGTTTATGCTTAAGAACTTCCCATCTTTCACTTCTGCTGGTGGAGCATGGGTCTCTGTAAGTCTGGCACTCTTCGCAGGCTATGAACTTGAAGCAGTGTTGCTTCTGGAGTTGCTGATTACTTTGGATGCCATGAGCTGCTGGCTTGACCTTGCTCACTGTCGGGAAATTCCAGTGTGATTTTGTTTGCGTGGGGGCAGACAACGGATCTCCTCGATGGTGCCTTCCCAGCTAGGAGTGTCTTGGGAGCTCTCCTAGCTGGCTGCGGTGCAGCGGGCTGGATGGTCCAAAGCCATCATTAACTCGGAGAGAGCGGTTGGTGCTTGGAGAGACCCGGCCAGCCCGGACGGCAGCCTGACCCCACCGTCGCTGGCCTGGTGGGGGTCTCGGTGCTCCTGGGCCTCCTGACTGGTGTCTGTAGTGGAGGTCCTCACCAGTGGAGGTCCTGGTCGCTGCAAGAGTGAGGTGAGCCTGGGGGGCAGCTGGCAGCGTGCAGGCTTTGGTGGTCTCAGGCAAAGGACAGCAGTCCTTAACCTCGGGACGGCTGTTAACTGGTGCTGRCCCACGGGTTGTGTTCTGAACAGTGGTTTTAATGCTAAAAACAAAATTGCAAAATCGTTCAGTAAATGGTTGCCTCAAGGGCAGTTTGTAAGAAGATGTAAAGTGTTGGTGTTCTGATTTAATGCTCGGTCCTTTCCCAGCGATGGCTTTTGGTTGCAATTTTGTTCAGTCTTTCCCATTCCCCCTGTTTGGATCTTCTCGGCTGTACTCCAGTTTCCCCTTCTGGTCCCCAAAATGATGCTGTTTCTCTTCCATTAGCAAATCCAACCCAGAGCTCTCAGTTGGACTCACCAGTTCAGAATAAAACATGCGATCCTGCAATGAGAGTCGACACAGCTCCTTGTAACGAGGACCTGTCTTGTTGGGAATGGCAGAGCAGTTTTGTACAGAGAATGGGAAAACTAACGTAACTGCTCCAGTGCAGAGCAAATCCAGTATTCCCATAATAAACTTCAATCAGGTCTTGACAGGGACTGCTGGCTTGTAAGAGTCCTTTGGAAGTGGCAGCATTTGCACAGGTAATCGGTTAGTGCTGACGGGAGGTGTATGAAAGGTGGGCTTATGCCTGAGATCTCGCGTTTAAAGGCAAAACGTGCCATTTTGGGATGACCCATCTTGATGCTGTGTAGTTTGGCAGAAACGCTCCTGTCCTGCAGGTGTGGGAGGACGTGTCCCTGCGGGCTTTCATCACACGTGGGCACACGCACAAAATGTTCACACTTCTTGCAGGAATGTATTTACCTTGGTCAGTTATTCCCTGTCTGTGTGTTGACAAAGGCATGTATGGCATCTGCAAGTTTAGTTTCCAGAATTATTGCCCAGGGCTTTTCATTCACAAACAGAAAGTATTAAAGCTGACTGACATCCTTAGAGTGCAAGATCTGAGTATAAAGCAGAAGTATCTTTCCTGTTGTCGTATTTTCATACTTGTTGGGGTCGGAGGGCTGAGGGTTAAGACTGCTTTCTCACCTGCACCCTTTCTGTTCCAGCTGTTCTCACCCAGCAGATCATTCACTGGCGTAAACAGTTCAAATGACCACGTTCCTGCTGTCCCCAACACCCCGCTCCTCATAAGCTACCAGGTGAGAACGATGGTCGGCTTCATAGGCTCGGACCCCAGGCTCTTGGTAACGTGGCAGTGTGGAGGGGAGTGGTTCCGACCCTTTTCCCTTCGGAGGGAGTGAGACAAGAAAATCAGACAGATGCAAGTCACTGCCCTTTCCCAGAAGTGTCTTGTATTTCCCTTGGTGGAACCTCGCTGTGTTAGAGAATGATTTGGGCTTTCTTTACAGCTGAACCAGCGCAGGCTATAGAGGCTGCTCTTCCTGGAATTAGATGACTTTGCTTTACGCTGCTGAGTACCGTGCTGAGTTTAAAGCTGATCCAGGTCGCTTACTYAGGGCCAGATTAGAGCACAGCTGGGCAGAATTCATGCTAGCCCACAGCCCCTCTGAAAAGTGATGTAAACATCTTTCCCTAATTTGGTGCAGACTAGGCGTTGAAAGTAGCTCTTAAAACACTTGCTGGGCCCCCGGGGTGGGCTCTCGCAGATGCTTTTCCTTGTGTTGCTGTAGTCTATAAATGAGATGAATTGTATTTGAAGGGTTTGTGAATTTGCGTAGGGATGGTTTAAATGATAGTTTCTGGCACCGTGTAGCACTGCGTGTGTCCATAGTTCAATGGGAACATTAACATTTGGTCAATGCTGTGTTTCTTTTCAGTCTCAGGCTCCTGCAGAGGAGGAGGATGAAGGTGAGGAGGAAGAAACAGAAGAGTTGGGGCAAACTGAGACCTATGCAGAGTATATACCTTCAAAATGTGAGTGTCTTGCCATCGCACGAGTACGGGAGGTTCTGTTAACTCCATTGTGGACCAACCCAATTAACTGCTCCCCTATTTTCCTGCAAGCAGTATATGGTGTTTGCTGTGGCACATCCCAAGCTTGTGATTTTCTAGAAAAACTTTACCGGTGTACTGATCCTTTGTTGATGCTGCACTAATTTAACAGAACATTTTCCTGTTGCTTGCTGTTGGGGGAGGCATGACTTGTTTTTGTCAATCTGAAATTTCAGTGGAACAAAAGAGGGAAGAGCAGGCGCCGGGCTTGTCTGTTCTGTTCCTGAGCAGAGGGCTACAGGCTATTACCATGAGGTCTGCAGTCCTTTTTGAGGTGGCCTGTGGGAGTGAAGATCTTGAGTTATCTGTTTTCTGTGTTGCCATTTAGCCAAGATTGGGAAGCACCACCCTGACCTCGTGGTTGAAACGAGCACTCTGTCCAGCGTCCCCCCACCCGACATCACCTACAGCCTTTCCCTGCCGTGCTCCGTGGCTGACAAGGGGTCACTCTCTGCACTACAGCTGGAAGCAATCATTTACGCCTGCCAGGTATGGGGCTCCACCTTGCCCAGCTTGCATGTCTTACACTAGAAAGAAACTGCCTTTTGTAAGGACAGATGTTTAAGTGTGTTTTAAAATAACCTGTAATATAGGTGATGAAACTTCAGAAGCTTTGGCATGTGGCATTTTAAATGCCTTTTGAAAGGATTATTTGAAGCCAGGGACTTCTGTGGGGTCTGTTTCCCAAAGAGGCAAGAACTCTTGACTTTTGTTGCAGAGGGGAGTGCTTTACGTTTTGGGGGCCTGGGGGCCTTTTCTGTGAACTGCCGCTTGTGAGCTTGGCCATGACACTCGACCATTCCTGCTGTCATTTATCCAAGCAGGAAATGCACTTGCATCGATGGGATATGTGAAAGGGTTAAGTGGTGCTCTCATAAGCTCACATGAAAGCTGTTGGCAAAGGCAAATCCAGTTTAATTTCCAGTTCTGTTCTTGATTTTGCAGCAACATGAAGTTTTATTACCCAATGGGCAGCGAGCTGGGTTCCTTATTGGGGACGGTGCTGGAGTTGGAAAGGGCAGGACAGTTGCGGGCATCATCTTTGAAAATTATCTTAAAGGGAGGAAAAAAGCTCTGTGGTAAGTTGTTTGGTTTTTTTTTTCTCTTTTCCCGTAAGACCTTGGAGTTAGTTTGGATCTGGGAGTAAGGAATTCCTTAGTGCTGATGTTGGCTTTATAGTTGACTCATGCTGTGGCCTTTGGTAAGCCGTTTCCACCTCTTTGTGCCTGTTTGCTGTCTGTGAAATGGGAATATTTCCCCTGCAGCGGTGATGGAGAATGAGTCACTATGAAATGGCAGATTATGTACTACTTGGGGTGCATGTCAAGCCTATCCCCGCTCTCTTTGAAGTCGGCGGAGGGGTATTCGTGGACTTCCCAGGTGCAGGCTGAAGCCCCTAGAGTGTGGGGTTTTACTGCAGAATACGTACAGCTTGTTGTAAGTGACAGACTGGAGTCTGCTGCAGGATCTTGCKTTGAGGTGTGTGGGCAGTTGGAAATGTGACAGTTTTGCACACCTACTATTGCTTTAGTCAGAGCTATTAATCACTGCGCATGCCCTGACTATCTCCTTAGGAGATAACCAGACCCACATCTTGCTTTGCAGGTTCAGCGTCTCCAACGATCTCAAGTATGATGCTGAGAGAGACCTGAAGGACATTGAAGCCTCCCACATTCCTGTGCATGCTTTGAATAAGGTAGGGGAGAGAAGTTGTAATGGTGTTCTGGAAAATCAGCCTACAGTAGCAGTTAGGTGGATCCGCCTTAGCATGTRAAGCAGCAGCGGCTTCTGCCTCCGCGTGGCTGGTGCACCGGCAGTAGCAGACAGCAAGCCGCTTGCCGTTCCCTTCTCTCACCGTGCTCTTCCCACTCTGGACTCTGGCTGGTTTTATACACCCTGCAGAGCTGCACTGTGAGCCCAGAGCTGTTTCCTGCAGGGAGAAGTGTCTCAGGCAAGTGCAAAGTACAGCAGGATTGAACCTTCCTCGCCACTGCTGAAGAGTCCTGCAGAGGGAACAGCTCCTGTTAGATGGGGCCGTGCTCTGCTCTCCTGGGCCAACATTTCCCAGCACTGGTTTCATGGAACCGCTTTTCAGAGTCTGCGAGTAAGGGAGCACATCTAAACGCACAGATCGRTGCCTGGCAGGGGGCTGCAGACGCCCGGTGCCATGGCTGAGCACGTGGGCATTTCCCCCAGCTGAGAGAATCAGAGAATTTTCAGACTTTCTTCCAGTTATTCAGTCATGAGGATGAAGTATTTCTCAAAAGAAACGACCAGCAGTTGTGTAGTGGCTATTCACAGGGTTCTTCGTAGCCTGTGCTTTAGTCTCTTGTCCAGTGCATCAGCCTTGTCCAGGCTTGTGTTTGCCACGCCGCTGGCCCGTTCACTGAAACACTCGCCTCTGGTTTTTAATGGTGTTGAACAACCAGCTCTTACGAAGTCAATGGAAACCACATGTGTTCGACACCTCTGAAGGCACTCTATTAAGAGACTGGAAGGGATGTTTGTTTTCAGWCCAAAAAGACTTTAAATGGAACTTTCTTCAGAGTGGGACCATGGGTTTTTTCCCCTACCTTTTATTTCATTACAGGTGGGACCCATGACAGTAAGGTCGGTAACAATCTCACCTGGTCAAAGAGAAAATTATTTTCTAGAAGTAATTAAAACAGATGGGAGGGTTCAAAACAATTAAACATTCTAAACGGTTGCTTAAAAAAATGAAGCTACTTCAGTTGGCCAGAAAATTGAGTCCTAGCGTGGTCTCCGCATTTCACTGCATGCATCCAGATGTGCTGACACATTGGCTAGTGGAATTTGTCCAGACATTTAAAGTCCCTGTCATCACCGTGTCTCAGTGCCAAATAGAAGTACTAAAGACGTCAGCTACCAACAGTCTTTWGTCTGTTCTGCTCTCAGATTGGGTTTTGTTCTAGGAGGCAGGAGCGTGTGTCCTGCACAGTCACAGCACAATCGGCGGTGTTGATTGTGGGCAAAGAATGGGTGTGACATACTGGGGACAAGCATCGTGAGTGTGTGTGCTCTTCTTCTTCCTTTCTGCAGATTAAATATGGTGACACAGCTACCTCAGAAGGAGTCCTCTTTGCCACTTATTCTGCGCTGATTGGTGAAAGCCAGGCAGGCGGGCAGCACAGGACACGCTTAAAACAAATTTTGGACTGGTGCAGGGAAAATTTTGATGGAGTCGTATCCTTTTAAAAATAAAAAAACTGGAGAGGGAGAAGAATTGCATGCTTGTGATTGTACTTCACCAAGGAACAAAGAGCTTGGGGCCATCTGAAGTCACTGGGAGCAGCTGTGCTGAGCAGCCTGGTGCCTGCGGTGGATATTTAAAYGCTGTAAGCACATGCACCCCCCCACGCCCCTCTCCTCCTCCTCCGCAGGCTGCAGTGTTAATGGGAGGAGGGGAAGAACACAGCTGGGATTAACCTTTTCAGCATTCTTCTCCCTCAGCCATACAAGACAAGACACACCTTGGAAGTGAAGGGAGAGGGAGGGGGAAATGACTTCGGGCTCTGAGGAGCAGAGGACTAGGCAAACCCAACAGATTTCGTGCAGTGTGGGGAGCGAGTCGGTCCTGTTGATGTTGGGACGGGTTGTTCAGTTGGCTGGAGGAGGCTGGGTTGTATTTTCTGTCTGCTCCCATCCTCGTGATGAAAATAGATCCTTTCTCCTTAACTGACGTTCCCCTCCAGATTGTGTTTGATGAATGCCACAAAGCCAAAAACGCCAGCTCTACTAAAATGGGCAAAGCAGTGCTGGACCTTCAGAACAAGCTGCCTCGAGCAAGGGTTGTTTATGCCAGTGCCACAGGTRAGCTTCTCTCGGCACTGCGTGGGYGCCATGCGTAAACAGTCACCTCTGATCTGGAGGATGCCCCTGAGGTGTGAGCACGTGCACTGAGAGTACACGGTCATGGGAGAAGAGGSGAATGGCACTGCAGTGCTAGAGGGGAGCCCGGGGTGCTAAGATCTGCACCGAGCCCCATCGCTGACCATTGCTCGTGACCTTTTGGCAAGTCAGGCTGATTTCTCTCCAGTTTAACTTGTTCCTGGCCAGCTGTTCAGCTGTATGATGATGCTTGTCCACTTAGTGCGTGGAGGGCAATGTTTGGAAAGGTCCTTGGGTGTCCCGAGGCATGATGGCAAATGACCGCCCTCTTAAGAGTTCACTGTACTTGAGTCAAAACTATTCACAACTTCTGTGGTTTTGCTAACAGTGAATTCTGTTCAAACAGGTGCCTCTGAGCCAAAAAACATGATTTACATGAGCCGCCTGGGGATTTGGGGGGAGGGCACCCCTTTCAGAGCATTTGATGAGTTCCTGCATGCAATTGAAAAGAGGTAAGTCATGTCCAGCATCCCTTTTCATGTGGCTTACATTTTGTGGCAGCCTTTGTTTGGGAAATGGGTGCAATGCCTGAGGACAGTGTCTGAGGACAGCTTGAGCCAGGAGAGGTGGTGGTTCTGCGGAGGCACCTACCCGGTGCTGCCCTGCAGRAGGGGAAGGGGTTTCACAGCTGTCTTCCTCTCCCAGGGGAGTTGGTGCAATGGAGATCGTGGCAATGGACATGAAGGTCAGTGGGATGTACATTGCCAGGCAGCTCAGTTTCACTGGAGTGACCTTCAGAATCGAGGAGATCCCGCTGGATCAGCAGTACAAGATTGTCTACGACAAGGCAGCGAAGTTGGTGAGCTGGTGCCGCTGCAGTGGGGAGACTGATGTTTAATTGCACTTTGGGCACGGCCACTTGTTATGTGGGAGGGTTTGAGGACCCTAAACGTGGCCATGACCACAGACTTTGTTTGTAAGAAAGAAAAGGGGTACACGTGCTCAGCTTACATAAAAAATTACCTTATATTTTTTTGCTTCTATTTAAAAGTTCCATGTTTGCAAACCAGAGCTTGCAACGTCATGCTAGCGCAGTAAGGAGAGAATGACCAGACTGTTCATTCAGCCTAACACAGCGACATTAAATCAGATTATCAAACCCCAGACTGTTCTAATAACCTCCCGCACAGCAGTAGTGAAAAAGAAAACTAAGGTATTAACTCCGCTTTTCTTGGTATTGTCTGCAGTGGGCAGAGGCCTTGATGGTGTTCCAGCAGGCAGCTGACTGGATTGGCCTGGAGTCTCGGAAATCCTTGTGGGGTCAGTTCTGGTCAGCTCACCAGCGCTTCTTCAAGTATCTCTGCATTGCTGCTAAAGTCCGGCGGCTCGTTGAGCTTGCCAAGGAGGAGCTGGCGAAGGATAAGGTACGGCACCAGAGCCGCGCTGCAGTGGCAGCAGCCATCCGTCTAACCTTACAAGTGATTTTTTTGTAGTCTGCAACCAARGGGAGTTAATTACTGTTTGACTTGACTTGAAAGCAATTTCAAACCTCTCTRAGGATGAATTTCTCTCCAGATTAAGCAGAATGAAGTGCAGTGTCCAGGTTTCTGAGAACATTCACAGTAAATTATACTGGGGGGTTAACGTGGTCTCGTCTTCTGAGGCATTACCCACTGCTCATTTATGGTAGATGTGGRCAAGCTGGTCTGAAGCAGTATTATGGGTCATGTTCAAGCTAGAAGAGGTACCAGATCCTTCACCTTGAGTACAGCCCTGTCCTTTCGTCCATCTGGATGTGATTTGGAAATCTTAGGCAGAAACTACCTAGCAAAGTCAGTCAGCTTCTGTAATCGGAGTCATCCTCTCTGTGGTGTGAGCAGATGTACGGTTTTGGATGCTGAAAGATTTGAGGTGGTTCTTGATCGGGAGCTCTGCTACAGCCCCAACACGTGTTTGGGACAGAGTCCAAGGGGAACGTACCTGGGACTGGGCAATGCAATCCCTTGAGCCTGTAGCCGTTTGCCCCGCTGCCGGCTGCGGTACACCCTCCCTGACGCCTCGCTGTGCCCTCCCTTGTGTTTCCCTGCAGTGTATCGTCATCGGCCTGCAGTCCACTGGGGAGGCTCGCACCAGAGAAGTCCTGGATGAGAACGATGGGCATCTAAATTGTTTTGTCTCTGCTGCAGAGTGAGTTAAAAATCCCTGTTTTTCTGCTGGGGAGATGCATGGGAGGCTGGAGACGTGCTAGGGAAAGCCCTGCCCTGGGGCCACTTATCACTTGCAGTTCTTGAAATGCAGTTTCATAATGCCTCACCCTGTAGAAGCTGTAAATAGAGAGGACACTTAGCTRGGTCTTTGAGGCGCTATTTCTTCAGCGTGACTTTATCAGCTAGACCCTGGATTTTGAAGTTTCCTGTGGTCCAAACTTGCACGAACAGCCTGATCCGACTCTCTACACACTGGAAGGAATTGGCAGGTGTAGGAGAGCCAGAAGCGGGAGCTCAGGTGTGGTTTGTGTGGGTCTGACTCTGGAAAACGGGGCTGTTGACAGGGAAGAAATGAGCAAGAGAATCTCGTGTAATGACAGAGGCTGGGATGATAATGTGAGGCAACAACGGGAGCGGTGAGAGGAAGGAGTGGTCCGAGGAGTTTAGATTCACCAGCRTTGGCTTTCAGCACGCGCGTGGGGCAGGAGACGTTGTCCGATTGCCAGGCTTCTGCAGCGTCCTGGTTGTGTTGCCTTTGTTCCTAGCTAAAGGGTGACTTGGTTGTGCCTGAAGTGAAGCCAGCAGCAGGACTCCTGCTACCCTTTCAGCAGAGAATGAGGCTTATGCTCCCCCACATTTCTGCAGATTTCAAAATACTAGCCYGTCCCATGGCTGTTCCTGCACGATGGGTGACGAAAGCCCGGGACATTGGGTTGAGTTGCGTTTCCTCTGTTCTGCAGGCGACAGGGCTGTTACTGTTTTCTTTTGAAGTGACTTTTAATGCAGGTGAAAGCAATGAGATGCCAGAGACAGTATGTGTCCAGTTCAGGCAAAGCTTTCCTCCCTTACTGACGGAGGGGTTGTGTTGGTCTGTGTCACTCTGCTGTCCCCAGTCCATTTCTGAAAAACAAATACCAGTTTGGTGACAGTGCGCAAGGCAAGTCTAACAACTGCTTGGATTGATTTCGTCTCTTGGGTTGTTTTTCATGTCACAGAATTCAGAGGAATTGAGTCTAGAGGACTACGTGGTCCCTTTGAGCCTTGCTCGGCTGTCGAAGGAGGAAGGGTCTGTTAGTGATCACGCACACTGCTCGACTCTGTCCCCAGTTCTAGAGGCGAGAGCTCTTTGCTCAGCAGCACTGGCCAGATAACTGAGTGTCTCCTGGCATCTGCTGAGCCTCCAACTGCGGCGTCCTGGTTTTACAGCACTTCAGGGGATTTCTTGAGGGGATTGTGCTGGGAAGAACCAGTTGTTTAAAAGATGCCAAGAAACGGGGTTAAAAATAAACGGATTGTTCAGTGAGTGAATACCAGCCCAACCCTTTGTTCGCAGGGAAGACGGTGAGTGCAAGTGTCGGGAAAATGAGCAAGGTTTCATGGCAGGGAGGCTCCAGACCCGAGAGTGAGTCTTTGCATTTYGAGCCCAGGGTCCCCCCAGCACACAGGACAAAAGGGCTCTTTCTGGTGCCGTGTAATTGCCATCACTTCGCAGCCAGCACAGGGCTCTGCCCCGTCAGGGAGCCGTGCTGTCTCGGTCTCCTTCAGCCCCTCACACCAAGGGTCTTAGAGCTCCCTCCCTGGTTCCCGAGACTCCCTTTTTCTCACACGGGCGAGTTGTCATGTCCATACCTCTCAGCTGTTGCTTTCAACGTGTTTTGTGTTTTGTTTTTTTTTTTCCAACCAGAAATCATTCAGCACTGCCTTCTCATTGCACTGGGGGTTCATCCCCACCCAACATGATCAGCATTTAAGCATTTGCTCTTTTATTTGCAGAACAGCCCACAGAAACATTTGTTTTCCACCTCTTATGATTTTTTCCATTCACCTGAAACSACTATGTATCCGTGTTTTGTCACTTTTCTCTGTTTCGTGGGCAAACAAGCCCACGTCCAGTTAATTAGAGGACTTGGTGGAGCACATTTGTTGGACAGCCTGACGGCGGTCTCTGCTGTCAGAGCATGGAGAGGGGCTGGGACACTGGGACGTACTGGATTTTTCAGTAGTGATGTAACAGCTTCCCAGTATAGTGTTTCCCATTTAAAACTCCCTCTTAGTTGCTATATAAAGGTCCTGCAACTTTGGCATGCCGCGTGGTCTGTTGCAGCGTCTCCCTGGAACGGGCCCGCTCCCCCCGCCAGCAGGGAGGCCGCAGAGGGAGCGTTTTTCCCGGCATTACGGTGCTTTGCATCCCTCGGCACGCTCGTTTCGTGGCTGAGGATCTGCTGGTGCAGCCCACGCTCCCGTGGCCGACTTCTGTGTCCCCCAGCAGAACCCTCTGGTGAAACACGCTCAGTCTGAGCGTTGTGGAGAGCCTCGCCATGCCCGTGGCTGGCCGATCACGCGCTAGTAATCGTGGTGCAGGATTTACCCCTCTTTCATGAAATGTGGTGCTGTCTCAAATACACATTGCTACATGATAACCGGCAGATGTTCCTGTTCCTGGTAGCTAGAATAAATTTTGCATCTTACTTTCAGAGGCGTCTTTCTATCACTAATTCAGAAGCACTTTCCTTCAACCAAAAGAAAGAGAGAAAAAGGAACTGGCATTAAAAGAAAACGTAAGAGCACACTCCACTGCCCAGCATCTGACCTCCTGCCTTGCTGCTTCACCCCAGCCACTCAGCTTTTTCTTTTTCTTTTTCCCTTTTCCCTACTTCATGCCTTTTGCTACTCTGCCCTGGTTTCAGTTTGCCCTCCTGCACATCTCCCGTCACTCTCTCATCTGGAGGACGGCAGCTCTAGGTCATTCACCCTTTCCTCCCTCTAACCCGCTTCCCTGTCGCAGCGTAGGTCCTCGCCTCCACCACTTGCCCAGTAGCTGTGTCCCTTTCCCTCAGCCGCTGCCGTGCCCAGGCTGGTGGCAGGTTGCACAGGAGCCCCGGCTGCATGTCCGAAGCCCTCTTGCAGCAAGGTGGGGTTTCTCCACTTCCCCTGACTCATAGCACGGCAGGTCTGCTGGGGGGGGGAATCGCTTCCCTGCCAAATTACTGGCTGCGGCTGCAGGTAAGAAGAGTTTTGGGATTTCTCTTCCAGTGGGATGCGGGAAAGGGGGAAGGAGGGGGACAGCAGCACTGGCAGATAGTGGAGGTTGTCCTGGCTGGCTGCTGTTGCAGAGCAACCTGTGCAGGCTGGTTTGTGAACCCTCTCACGTAGCCGGGGCATGTCTTACTGTGCTTGGAAGTAAACAACGTCCCGAAACACTGGCACCTTCCCATGTCCTGCACATTCCTCTGGAGGCAGTCAAACCTGCGGACTCCTTCCCCTGAGGAGTTAGCACTGCTTAGAGCCGGCTGTGTGTTCATCCTGACGTGTGCAACTAGCTTCAGCCCTGATAAAGAGTGCCTTGTTCTTCCTTTCTCTCTCTTCCTTTCTCTTTCTTTCTCTCYGTCCCCCTCTCTCCTTCCTAACTCCCTCCCGACCCCCCGAGAGGCTCTGTCTCTCCGAGATCAGCCTTTCACTTGGGGCAATCTCAGCTATGTTGTGATTTCTCCTCCTCTTTCTGAGCTGGCTCTTGCTGATCTGCGTTGATGGACGAGGCTGGGGACTCTCCCTTGACACCGCTCGCTCTCCCTTGCAGGGAAGCAGAGGGGCCGCTGCGCCAAGGCTCTGAAGGGCGTGTGTGACCCCGCGGGCGTGATCAAGATCAGCGATGACAGCAGCACCGACTCCGACATGGGGCTCGACAGTGACTTCAACTCCTCCCCGGAGTCCGTGTTTGAGACGGACGATGTCATCTTCGTTGAGCACACCTACAACGGCTTCGCAGCCGAGGACAGAAGTAAGCGGAGCAGCAGCACAGCGTTAGCTCCTGCCTCCCCGGGGGCAGCTGGGAACCGGGGTTGCTTCGTTCTGGTGCACGGCACCCAGAGCACGGGTGGCACGACACGGCCACCACCCCAGTGCCCTGCAGGCACGGACAGTGGCAGCTCAGATGTGACCCTTGGAGGGTCTGGCTAAGGGGATTGCAGAGTCAATGAGCTGACGTGAGGAGACTCTCTTGGTGTCTTCTTGGAACGGTGAAGCTCCTTCTGTGCTTGGGACAGTCTTGTGATCTTGGCTAGATTTTATCCTGTGATGGTCAGACTTGGGCTTGTGAGATTGATTCACATTAACCTGCTGTGATCAGTGACCAGGAAGAATTCACTCTGCGTGTTCCTTTCCCCACCAAAACAGGGGGAAGCACAGAGGGAGTTCACTCCATGCTCAGCAGCATTTATTGCAAGTCAAGGTGTCTTTGCCTGCTCATCAGATAGTGTCCCCAGAAGCCCTTTGTGACTTTTTCCCCCCTCTCTCTGATTTGCAACTGTCAGGTGATTTTAAACTTTTGCATTTTACTTTCCAGATAATTTTCAAGTGCTGCCTTCCCAGAAAGAGATGCATGGCCTGAGAGAACTCGAACATGTGGAAAAGATGAAGCAGGACCTCCTAGCAAAAGTAAAAGCACTGGGCAAAGAGCTACCTCTCAATACCTTGGACGAGCTGATCAATCACTTTGGGGGCCCGGAGCACGTGGCTGAGGTACTCCTCACAGTCAAGAGTGTATTTCGGTGGCACTGGGTGACAGGAAAAGGGGCCAGCAAAGGAGGTTCCTGCTGGAAGAGGGTTTCCTCTCCTTCCTTGCAGTCTGAAAAAGCTGTTGAGAATTGACTTTCTAAATTGACTTGCTGCACGGTGCAGGTCTCTCCCCTCTGCTAACAGCCTGCCTCTCTCCTGTGCGGTGTGTGCAGATGACAGGGCGGAAGGGCCGGGTAGTTTGCAGACGGGACGGCTCCGTCATGTTCGAGTCTCGGGCAGAGCAAGGCCTCTCTATAGACCATGTCAACCTGAAGGAGAAGGAGCGTTTTATGAAAGGGGAAAAGGTGAGTCAGGTTCGAGCCAAGGAAACCTCCAAACACCTGCGCGGGAGCGAGTACACTGAGAGGGGGAGGAGAGGGAGGGTGCATGCTTGTGCCTTGCCAGCTTCAGGCCAAAAAGGCTCTGCAGCTTTTCGGACTGTCTGTCTGACCTGCTGGAAGGTGACGAGGAGTCCTGGGTCCCTTCACGGGCTGGGGGGTTGTGCTGTGGGATGTTTCTTGAAGCAGTTTTGCAGATGTCAAGGAACCTCGCTCCCCTTTCTCACTTGTTGTCTCTCTCCCTTAGCTTGTAGCAATAATCTCCGAGGCTTCCAGCTCAGGTATCTCTCTCCAAGCAGACAGACGGGTGAAAAACCAGAAGCGYCGGGTCCACATGACGCTGGAGTTGCCCTGGAGCGCAGACCGGGCCATACAGCAGTTTGGTGAGGGCTGGGTGTTCTTGGTCCCCGTCCCCTTCCCCTGAGCGTGGGTCAGACCACGGAGGCTCTGGCAGCCCTGGGAAGGGAAGGCGCACGCGGCCGCCCGAGCCAGGCTTGTGCTGCAGCCGGGGCAGGTGTATTTGGCTTTCTGAGACACAGCACCTTGCAAAGCACGGTGCTCCCGTGTTTTGCCAGGATGGAAATGCAGACACAAAGCAGCTGTGACTGATTTATCTTGTGGGGAAGGTTTGTGTTGACTTCAGGAGTGATTTGCAGCGTGGGAAGGGGGAACCCTCCCGTACGTGTTAGCAGTGTGTCCTCATGAAAGATGCTGGGGTGCCTGTTCCACCCTGGGGAGGCCCTGTAGGATGGGGACGGACAGTTCCTCAGTACGTGAGCACAAAAGAAATAACGCACATCCTAGCTTAAACCGGGGTGTCACTCCTCAGCTCCAGAGGCTCAGGGCTATAAACTCAACTCTGCCAAGGTCTCAGCAGCACCAGGGTACGAATGCTGCTGTGCCTCCGTCCTTTTCCCCCAGAGAGAGATCTCCTTTGAAAACCAGCATGACGGAAGGTTGTTTTGGCARTCTCAGCTCCTGCTCAGCTTCCCTTCCCGTACCAACCTCTTCTTTCACTTCTGTTCTCATGTCCCCGTAGGTCGAACGCACCGATCGAACCAGGTTTCTGCTCCGGAGTATGTCTTCCTTATCTCTGAGCTGGCAGGGGAGAGGAGGTTTGCATCCATCGTGGCAAAACGTCTGGAGAGCCTAGTAAGTGCCCTGTAGCAAAGAGATTAATGTGTCGGTTCCAATTCTCTCTGAAGAGTTTCCATTTTGGTGTTCCCACTGGCATGGCCAGTGTAACTGGTACAGGGGATTGCATCACCCCGGACTGAAGGCATTGCAGTTGTGGAACGCAGAAGGCTTTCAGCATCCTGGGATTTGGGAAAGGAAGTGAAGAAGAATACGCAACCGAGGCATCAGGAGGAATTTCAGGGAAGCAGAACCCAATCCCAGATGCTGGAATTCCCCCACTGTTACAGGAGCGTAAACCCATCTGTTTCCAGAAAGCTGATGAAATAATTAATGGAATAGTTAATTTGTCTCTGTTTCATTTTTCTGTACTTCTGATAAATACCCACATACTTTGGTAAAGTCTCAGTATCCAGAGGAACACTGCCTCCCCACAGCACGTTCTTATCCTGGCCTCTTCTGAGACGTGGCTTTGGCCATCCTTCTCTGGTGTTTTGCAACAGGTAAAAGTAAGAACTTTGTGCTTGGTCTGCCTTCCTAGGGTGCCTTAACTCATGGAGACCGACGGGCCACCGAATCCCGAGACCTCAGCAAGTACAACTTTGAGAATAAGGTAACTTGCGGCCGGAGCAGCCCAGCCAAGGAGGGGTGGAAGTAGTTAGCAAGTGCCTTCAGTGGGAGCCAGAGCCGGGAAGATCATTGCTGGCATCTACAGGCAGGAGCTGGCCTAGCACCCAGCTCCCCGCGCGTCCAGCGGAGCTAATAACCAGCGGGGTGCGTCCGACCCCGGGGAGCTGGGACGGGTGCTCGGCCTCGGCCCCGGGGGAGCTGGTGCCGGCGCTGGGATGCGGGATGTCCCCGAGGGACAGAGGCGGCCCCTGGCAGTGGCCTTCCCGGGAGGCGGTGGCTTTCTCTGCAGTGCCAGCAGAAGTGATGCTGTGACACGCTCAGTCCACTGCTGGGCTGCAGCCCGGGTTCCTCCCGTGCGTGACTCTCCTCTCCTTTCACAGTACGGGGCTAAAGCACTAGACAGAGTTCTCTCCACTATCCTTAACCACACGGAGAACAGAGTTCCTGTGCCCAAGAGCTATGACAGAGGGGAGGCTGCGTTTTTCCATGGTAAGAACATTACCAGCTCTGGGGTTTCTTTGCATCTTGCTGGCCGGGTCGGTCTCAGGTTTGAGATGCTTGAAGGACCGAGCCGCGGGCTGGAACAGAAGGTCAGAGAGAGGGGACGGTACCAGCTTAGCTTAGCGGTGAGCAGGGCAGTTGGCCACCCAGATGCACGTCAGCCTGCCAGAGGCGGGGGAAAACGGGTCTGGGACAGGCTTAGCTGTGAAATAACAGGCACACTGGAGGGGAAGCAGCCCTGCAGGACTGCTGAGGAGAAGCTTGACCCTAAAATGTACAAGCTGTCTTCTGCCGTTCCAGAAATGAAGCAAGGTCTCATCTCTGTGGGGATCTGCTGCAACCAGATGAAGTATGGCACCGTCTCAGTGGAGAAGGGTATGTGTCAAACTCCTCCTGTCCAGCGTAGGGGGGAAGTGAAAGAGGTGGGGGTGTCATGGCCCACCCGCTCCACCTGCCCCAGCGCACAGCCTCGAGGGTTTTGCTGTGCAGCCGGGGCAGGGTGTTTGCTTTGAGGGGAGGGTCCTGTGGGGATTAGCCCAGGTCACATTTCCCTGGAGGAACAGCCCTCGGGCTGCTCTCTTGTGCATTAGTGCCGTGCTGCCGTCGGGAAGGGCCGTTGGGTGGCTTGTTGGGCGGCTCTCTTTGGGAGCACACTGGTGGGTTCCATGCCCAGCCGTGCCATGTTCCCTGAYCCACCGTGCTCTTGCAGACTGCTCCATCACCAAGTTCCTGAACCGCATCCTGGGTCTGGAGGTGGACAAGCAGAACATGCTCTTCCAGTATTTTTCTGACACCTTTGACTATCTCATTGAAAAGGACAAGAAGGAGGGCAAATACGACATGGGCATCCTAGGTATGGAGAAAAAGGGGTGGTCAGACCTCTCCCTACTGCACCCCTGAGGTTCCCTGTTCCGCCCTGTGCCGACTGATGGATGTTCCAGCCTGTGCTGTTGCCACGGCCATCTCGGGCACTGCGGTGTCCCCGCACAGCACAGATCCTGGGACTCTTGCAGGGAGAGGAGGTGGTATGGGAAGATGGATCTTACTGCTGRCATGTGTTTTGGTCTTTCCTCCTGCTATAGATTTAGCCCCAGGAGTGGATGAGATCTACGAGGAGAGCAAGGAGGTCTTCCTGACCCCTGGGCACCCGCAGGATGGRCAGGTCGTGTTTTATAAGGTAGGCAGCTTGCACAGCTATCTCTGCAGTCCAGTCTCCAGTGCTTCCCAGTCCAGGGCTGTGAGCTGCTGGGTCCCTGGGGCTTTGTGTCACGTTTGTGTCACATCTGCCTTGGCCGTGAGCAGGTGACTGGTGCTGGGAGTTACACAGAGGAGGCCAGGAGAGGCCCTGCCCTGCCCCAGGGGCTCGGGGCTGCCGTGCCCGTGAGCGCAGTCTGGCAGTGCCTGTCGCTAGGCTGCAGCAGCACCGAGTTTGTGTTGAGGGTGTGATTTGTGAGACAGGCACTGATGCACTTGTCCTGCCCCCCCCCCCGAAGTTTCAGAATCCCTCTGTTTGTCCCTGTTTAGATCAGTGTCGACAGAGGCTTAAAGTGGGAGGAAGCTTATGAGAAGTCACTCAAACTGACAGGATCCTTCGATGGGTTCTACCTCTCCTACAAGGTAGGTCCCTGGGCTCTGCCAGGGTGGCACCTCAGTTTGGAGGATGACTCCAGCGGGAGAAGGTCCACCATGGCTGTAAGAGGTCTATGTCTGACCTCTTGCTGGGGGCTGGGAGATGCCTCTGAGAACCTCCATCCGGGAAGGCAGGGGGTTAGTTTAGAGAAATACGGGCTTGGGGAGAGGGGCTGTGACTGTAACCGTCAGCTCTACCCCGACAGATGCGAGGCTGCAAACACACCTGTCTGCTGGCAGAGCAGAGCCGCGGGAAGAACTTCATCCTCTACAAGCCAAATATTGGGAAGCAAAGCCAGCCCGAGAGCCTGGACAGTCTGCAGAAGAAGTACCGGCGGGTAGGTGGGAGCTGCAGCCCCCCAGTGTGGGGAGAGGGAACAGCCTCTTTCTCTGGGCAGGGGTGGCTTTGGAAGGACATTTACCGTAACCCCTTCACAGCCCTGCTGTGGATTGGGCAGAGATAGCGGTAGCGCCCGCGTGTCCTGACTCCCAGCCCTGGATTTCAAGTCTCAGCTGCATGTTGGACGGTGGAAAATCTCAAATGCTGTGTGTTTCTTCTGCAGGTGCTGCCCGAGGAAGCCAAGGAGCACTGGGAGAGCAATTACCACTTCTCCTTGAAGAAGTGTAACCATGCCGTCTGGTAAGGCACCTGCAGCCCCGACCTGTCCTGCCCTCCCCAGGGCAGAGCTGGTGTTGGGGAGAGGTCCCTGGCTGTGGCAGTGGGGAAGGACCGTGCCGGGGAGGCTGGGGGTGGGCGATCCCGCTCTGCGTGGGAGCCTGTGCTGATTGGGGTGGTTTTCTCCCGTTGGAACTGAAGGTACAGGAGCTGCAAGCTGATCCAGGAGGGGAAGGAGTGCTTCCAGGGCATGCGCCTGCGTCACTACTACATGCTGTGTGGGGCCCTGCTGCGGGTCTGGAGCAAGATCGCCAGCATCATGGCGGACATCACCAACACCAGCTACCTGCAGATCGTCCGCCTCAAGACCAAGGAGAAGAAGAAACAAGTCGGTGGGTGAAGAGCTGGGAAAGGGGGGAGGGTATTTTAGGAGAAGGAAGAAGGGGTCCAGCTGCCCAGTGCCAAGATTCCCTTCCTAAAAAGGGACTTGTTCCAGCCTGGAAGCACCCACTGCTTAGGTGACCCGATGGGAAGGAGGGGAGCTGGGGCCACCCTGTCGTGTGTCTGGGCACCGGGCAGAGGGTGAGCCGGGCCGGGGCTGCCCCCTCCGTGCCCGTGTGAAGCGGTGCTGCGGCTGCCTGCCACGAGCCTGCCGCGGAGCTGCTTTTGCTCTGGTTGCGGTCCCGTCTCCCCGCTCTGCAGCCCGGCCGGGAGGCGAAGCAGGCTGGGAGTCTGCTTGGCAAACAGGCCCCAGTGCTGCCGCCCATCCCTCTGTCCCCGTCCCTCCCCAAAGCGCTTTGGGGACTGATGCACATTCCTCCCCTAGGGATAAAGATCCCCGAGAGCTGCGTCCGTAAGGTGCTGGAGGAGCTGAAGCAGATGGACGAGAACGTGAAGCGAAAGCACAACCGAATCCTCCAGGCCCAGGAGCAGAGCCCGCAGTTCTCCCTGCCGCTGCACATCCTGCCGCAGCCCCTGGACCTCACGCAGACGGGGCCCGGCGTCCTCCTGCCCAGGCACTCCCTGCACCAGGACAAGATCCTGGACTTGACCTACAGCCCTCCCAGCGACAGCATTCCCGACGTGGTGATGAACCCAGAGCCCGGCGCGTTGTGCTTCCCCTCAGAGCCCCTTCTCCAGCCACACCAGCAGCACAGGTTACCCTTCGGCTTCAGCCACCCCGCTGCCTTCAAGAGCCCGGCCCCCGTCCTGGAGGGGAGCGTGCCTCTGAGCTCCTCGCTGCACGAACACCTCCCTCTGCCTCACCCGGGGCCCTTGCAGCAGCAGCAGCAGGAAGATTTCGTCCAACAGGATGGGAATATCAATTTTAGAGAGATCCTGGAGGACATGCTAAGGACGTTAAATGGGGCCCCCCAGGAGAACATGCTCCCCCAGGAGCGCCAGAGCGTGATCCAGTTCAGTGGGCCTTTCCCGGACTTCTGAGAGCCCGCTGGGCACGCCAGGCGATGCTCGGCCGCTGTGGATCCAAAGCCTTTGGTGCAGAGGTGAGAGCTGGGGAGCCCCGGCTTTTCTACTGGTTTGGACTGACCCTTTTCTGGTTTTGAGGGAAGAAAAAAAAAAAATCTATAGTTCCTTAAAGCGAAGTTTATTTATATATAATATACAGTCAGGCATGTATAGGTTTGTATATAACATGCGCTTGGGGGGAGTTGAGTGCTGCCAAGTTCAGCTAATCTGGACTGATGGTCTCTGCTGTGTTCGAGTCCCGCTCGAAGGTCAGTGCCCGTGTAGGACTGAGGAGAGACCCCCCCTCCTCTGCGCCCGTCCCCCCGCAGACTACTGAGTGTCCAGGCCGGGCCGGGCCTTCCCCAGCCCGGAGAGCTGGTCCCCCCGTTTGGCTGACCGAGCTCCCTGCGTCGGCTGCTGCCAGCTTCCCTCCTGGGCTGCCCCAGCCCTGCTGCGGGCCTCGGGGTGCTCTGGGGCGCTGGGTCTGAGGGCAGGGTGGCGGGGAAGGGAATGCTGTCCCGGAGGAGTCGGGGGCCACYGGGCTCAAGCGTCCCTCTGCGCCGGGCTGAGCGGGCGTAGCCGAGAGAAGCAAAACTGACTGCGCCCGCTCTGCCCTTCCCGGGAAGGGACCCCGACGCCTCCGGGGCTGCCTGAGCTCCGCGGGAGAGGGCAGGAGCCGGCTGCACCCGCGCCTCCTTTGTCAGTATCGTGGCAGAGCTTGTGAGTTTGTCAGAGCTCAGCCACACCGGGACCACGGGGGGATTCCCCGGAGCAGAAGGGCCACGTGTCCCATCGTGTCCTGCACTTTAGCCTCGCAAGGTCGCTGTGGCTGGCCGTGCTTTGTCCGACCTCCTGCTGCCGCGTGGTGTCCTTTCACCCGGCCATCCCGCCGCTCCTGCTCCGCGGCGCTTGTCCTTGGCGGGGCCGTGGACGCAGGCCCGGGGGTCTGGATCTGGGCGACCCAGCGCTGCCCACCGCTGCCCTCGTGGGAGCTGCTCCCAGGCCCCAGAAGGGAAGAGTTCCCTGGTGGGCGCCGGGAACGTGCAGTGTCGCTGCTCACGCTGCAAATTCAGCCTCCGATACCAAAGAGCAAAGGTCTGCTTTGCAAAGCGCTGCCCCAGGCAAGGCGCTGCCCCTCGGCCAGGCGCGGCCGGGCCGGCTGCCTTCTCCCCAGGACGGAGGTAGCCTCCGGCCACCCCTGCCACCTCCGGCCACCCCTGCCACCGTCCCTGTCCAGCAGCCTCTCGCCTCGGCAGGTCCCGGGGAAGCTGTCTTTTGTTTTCTCCCTTTAATCTAAGGAGTCTGGCAGGAAGCTGCCTGCTGGCGGGAATGCTCCAGGCCTGGCAGCTCCTCCGCAAGCCTCCCCTCTGCTGTGTTTCTTTTCTCTGCCTTGAGTCATTGAGGTATTTCCTAGAAGTGGCACCAGGATGTTTTCAGGGGAAGGACACGAGACCTTCCCTGTCGGGCCCGTCCCTTCCTTGGAGAGGAGCTGGGGAAGGAGGTCCGGCCGGGAGAGGCTTCTGCTGGGGTCCCCCATGCCCTGAGAGGTCAGTCTTGAGGGGGCCGGAGCTTTACAGTGAGCCTTGACCCCCCCCACGTCCCCCCCAGGGCTCAGGGACCGGTCGAGCGCCCTGTTTGCTGTTGGGAAGTGCTCTGGGTCAGTGGCCGCAGTGTTCGTGCTCCTGCCGGCATGGGACCTGCCTTCCCCGACACATGGAGACCACGGACCTGCCCCACACGATGCACGTGTGGGCTCAGTTGTGAGGTTGCTCTGGTCCCTGCCCTGCGTTTTGGGGGTTTGTCCTTACCCCCCACCCTCCCCGGCTGGCGTGTGCCTCCCGCCAGCCCACCTGGCCGGGCTCAGCCCCGCGGCCGGGGCCGCTCGGGGCTGCGTTCCACCACACGCACGGAAGCCGCCTTACCTCAAGGAAAACACCAAAGACGGGGAGCCCCTGCGTGCCCCCCCCCCCGCGTGCCCCCGCCCCGGGGCCCTGCTGCTGCCCGGTTTGTGCTTTTCCCGCAGCTTTGCTCGTGGCAGCCATGCTCGGCTCTCGCCGCGGGGCCCTGGGGCAGCGCCGCTTTCTCGGGGTGCCTGAGCAGAGCAAGGCTCTCCCCCTCCCCACACCCTCCTCTATTTAAAGTGTGTCCCAGCCCACACCACTCGTGGAGGGGCCCCGGCTGCGCCCGTGTCCTGGTCCGTTCGCTCGGCGCTTGCTGAGCTCTCAGCAAGGAGAGGAAAGGATTCCGGGAAAACCCATTTCAGAGAGGCTTAAACTCAGGAATAGCGAGGAGGAATCCTCCCACTAGGCACCCTCCACCAGCCACTTCTCCGCCGTCACCCGGAGCCTCACCTGGTGGCTTTGACGTTAATTTTAAAATATATGCAATTCTCCCTCCCAGATCTCTGGAAAGACAGAGAGCACCTTCAAGGAAGCCCTTCCCTGCCCCGATCCTGTGTTTTTGTCAGGGTTAATAATATGTAACAATATCTTTTAACTAAATTATTATGCAGTTGTCCTACTGATTGTATGTATTTTTAAATGAGTCCCTTTTTTTCTTCCCTTACACCTTTTTGTTAGCACTTTTTAATCCGCTTGTTGTTTGCCTTTGTTTTTCTATGTGTATTTATAATTAATTGAGATGTATATATGTAAAGAGATTTTTTTAGACTATGTGCCTTTGACTAATAATTCCTGAATTTTCTACTTGCCTCAGAAGGATAATTTTTCATTCTGCTCAGTAAAAATGGAAAGGAAGCCACATACGAGATTTCTGTAAGTCCCAGCTCTCTGTCTGTCCGTCTGTCCGGAGGTGCAGGCCTGCCCCAGGATCCCATCTGGGGCTGGGAGCAGGAGAGGGAATCTGAGGGCCAGGGTCCCACTGGCAGCTGGAGTTTATCACCAGCTGAGGACTGCTGTCCCGAGCCCCGGGCCGTGCGGAGGAGGATCCTCCCCGGCGCTGGCCTTGGAGGAGGCTGCTCCTTCCTGGCCTTGGGGGGAAAACACCGATAAAGGAGCCGCTGTTGGTGCGATTCCCTCCAGCACGAGCTGTCGCTGCTGCGTCACTTGCGGCTGCCGCGGCGCCGGGACATCTCGCCCAGGCACTGCCGGCCCCACGCGGTCCCCGCGGGGTGGGATGCGGCGAGCCGCGGGTGCTGGGAACGGAGGAGCAATTCGCCCCTCGCCTTGTGCTGCTGCGGTTGCCGTGCTGCCGACAGAGCTCACGGCGAGACCGTGGGGCTGGGGGGCAGCTCCCGAAACCACCTGCCTGGGGGGCCGAGCGGTCAGGCAGGCTGGATCCTCCCGGCATCCCTGATGTGCCGGGCTGCAGGGGGGGGATCAGACTTGGGGGGGGACCCCAGCAAAGACCCTGGGGCTCTTCCCCACCCCACCCTTGGCTCCGCATTGAGGACAGGGCTCCCTGTGGGGGCCTGGGGGCTGTGGGCGTTAAGGGGAGACCCAGCACCTCCCCCAGACGCTGGGGAGGAGGCAGAGCAGCCCCCCTGCACAGCACAGCACCTGTAAAACACGAGCTCTCCCTGCCCACGGGCGACGCTGGCCCTCGGTGGGCTCGGCCAGACAAGGCTGCGCCTTCGCAAGCACCAACAAGCTGCAGCCGAGGCTTCCCGAGGAGGACGGATGCACCCGCGGTCCTGCACGCTGCTGGCGGACACCTCTCCGGCTCCGTGAGGCATTTCACCGTGTCCCAACACGACTTGTTTTTTTTTTGCAGTAATTGCTTCTCGCCGTGGCTTGCGCCACTGCTGGAACTGGCCCCTTTGCTGCCTGGGGCCAGGAGGGGTCTTGGGGTCAGGGGGGTGCTGCTGAGCACCCAGACCTTGTCTGCAGTCTGTCAGCCTTCAGCTGTGTTCAGAGAAAAACAACCCCATTGCCTCAGCAGGGCAGATCCCTCCGGGTTTAGGGTGAGGAAGGATCCCCGGAGGGTCAAGTCCCCGAGGGGACCCGCATGCCTTCCCCCTGCTCTGGCTTTTCCTGCCTGAGCCCCTCGGCAGCACCGGCTGACCCAGGATTTGTGAGCAATTCCCTCCTCAGCAGTAATGAGGATTATCCCTGCTGAGCTCAGGCATTGTGCAAGGTCTTGGCTCCCTTGCAAAGCTCTGTGTTCTCACCCGGCGCAGCAGATCCAGCCCCATCCACCACTCACTGCCACACGCCCAGATGCAACCAGTCATTTCTAATGTGTTTATTGCAAGGGGACACCAGGTTCTGCTTTATGCCCATAGAAAAGGGCTGCCCAGCAGCAGCCGCCGGCCCCGTGAAGCCTTCTTCCAGCAGGTGTACGCCAGATCTTCAGGTCTGCCTCACCAGCAAGCTGGCTTGAAGACAGACCGTCATTGGCGCTGGAGGAGAAGGCTCCACAGGCAGCGGGAGGGCTGGCGCTGGGGCGCAGGGGCAGTGCAGGGCCGAGATGAGCAGATCTACAGGTAGGCAGGCAAGTCCTTCTCGATCACCTGTGAGAAACAAGGGAGCATCGCGCTACGAGAACATCATTACCCCAAAAACATTCCCGAAGCCCCCTCCATCCCACCCCAGAGGAACTGCTTGGGACCACCTACCCCCCCTGTGCTGGGCACCCGCGTTCCCTGGTGCCACAGCCCACCCCCCCAGAGCACGGGGGTGCCTCTTCTCCCCCCAGCCAAAGGAGGAAGAGAGCCGAGACACGGCAGCAGAGCCTGCTCTGGAGCAGCGCTCCGCCCCAGCACTGCTGTGTTTCTCTGCAGGGAGTAGCTGCCACTGTCGCGCTTCCCCTTCTCCCACGGGTCAGGCAGAGCTGTAACACCGACCACGGCAGCAGACTTACGTAGGGATCCTCCATCGGACTGTACCTCTTCACCACTTGGCCCTCCCGGTTAATGAGGAACTGTGGAAGTGAAGCAGCACCCAGGTGAGTCCAGYTGTAACAGGGGCTCTGCAGCCCTGTGAGAGCAGCAGAGCAGCCCAGGGAGCTGCTGGGGCTGGGGTGGGTCCTGCCCACAGAGCTGTAGCCCCCCCCCCCAGCTGGTTACCGCCTCTCCGGCCCAGGGCTGGAGATAACCAGGCTGGGGGCTCCTGGGGGTCTCCAGGCAYGGGGACCAGGACAGTGAGGGAACCCCTCGGGATGCCCCTACCCCGACATCCAGGGTAACCGCACAGAGCGGAGCCTGCAYGTGAGGCTCCCTCCCAGTACCTCAGGGACTCCCCACCGCCGCCCAAAGAGCAAGGGCGCGACCCAGGCAAGCCTGGGAGAAGGCAGCTGTGTCCTACCTTAGTGAAGTTCCATTTTATTGCACTAGGAGAGAAAAACAGGAGTGAGACTGTGGCAGAAAAAAACCTTCCTCTTGCTGTAGCCAGGCCACCCTCTGGGCTGGAGCCGCCCCTCCCTGCCTGCTGGGGTGGCTTCCCCAGCCCCCCCTTCCCACACTCACTTGCCCATGGTGCCTTTTCCTCTGGGCTGGTCCTTCATCCACTTCCAGAGGGGGTGGGCGTCCTCCCCGTTGACGTCGATCTTACTGTACATGTCAAATTTCACACCGTAGTTTTCAGCAAATGCCTTAATCTGAGCGTTATCCCCGGGCTCCTGAGGAAKGCAACAAAAGGGGTGCTCCGTGGGTGCTCCGTGGGCGCCCCATGGGTGCAGTGGGAGCCCGGCCAGCCGAGGGCTGTCCTTGCGCTCCCRGGGAGCCCTCGCCCCGCTCCCCCCCCTCTACCTGTTTTCCAAACTGGTTGCAGGGAAAGCCCAGGATGCGTAAACCCCTCTCAGCGTATCTGGCGTACAAGTCAACGAGCTGAGTGTAGTTTACAGCAGTTTTTCCTCATTTTGAAGCCACGTTGGTGATGATGCAGACGTAGCCTCTGGAAAAGGGGTGAATCAGCAGCTTTTCCCGGGCCGGAGGGGGGAGACGGGGGAATGCGCCCGTAAACAAGCCGCTCTCCCGGGTTATGCAAGAGATTGTCCCGCTGCGGCTTAACCACCGCTCCGAGGCCCTTTGACCGCGTTCCTCCCCCCGGGGCGCTCGGCCCCAAGGCCGAAGGGTGCCCGGCCCTTCCCTTCCCCCTTCCCTCCTACCGGTACTTCTCCAGGGACACGTCGTTGCCGTCGATGTCTCGGGCGTGGAAGTCATAGATGGCCCTGGCCGAGCGCCAGTCCTCCGCCTGGGCACACTGCGGGGGCGCCGGGAGACGCCGTCAGCGCCGGCCGCTCCCCCCCCGCCCCGCGCCTCCCCGCCCCGCGTCCCCTCCGGCCGGGGGGAGCCCCGCAGCGACCGGCCCCGCACCGGCGGCTCGGTGCCTCCGCCGGGGCCGGGAGATCCGCGCCCTTCGCTTCCCCGAGCGCCCCCCGCGTCCCCCGGGAGGGGGCTCGTCCGCTCCGCCGGCCCCGGCCAGGCCTCAGCCCCCGCCGCCCGCCCCGGGCGCCTCACGGCCGCGGCGGCAGCCCGGGAGAGCCCCGACCCGCCGCCCCCGCCTCGTCCCGGTGGCCCCGGGGCGGAGCGGGCCCCGCCGGGCCGCACGCACCATGCTCCGCACCGGGCCCCGCAACRCCGCCGCCGCCCCGCAGCGCAGCGCCCGCCGCACCGCCCGACCCCATCCCATCGCGCCCCGCCGCCCTTGGCCCCTCAGCCAATCGGCGGCTCGGACGCCCGGAGGCACCGCCTCTTTCGGCCGCGCAGCCAGTCAGCGCGCAAAGAGGCGTGTCCGACCGGATGATGGATGGGACGCTGACCAATGGGAGAGGAAGGTGGGCGGGGTGGCCGCGCAGATGTTATTCGGCGGGGCGGGCGAGACCATGTGGGCGGGCGCTGCAGGCCGGGCCCCCCCGCAGCGGCGATTTCCCTCCTCACCGGCGCGTGGGCCGCGGCCTGTCCCGGGCCGGGGCGCAGACAGCGGCGGAACCGCCCCGGCTGCGGGAGAAGGATCCCCGCCCCCCCCCGGGAGCGAGCGGCGGCCCGCGCCGAACTACACCTCCCAGGAGCCCCCGCGGCCGAGGCCCCCGCGGCCGCCCCTGGCGCCGCCTGTCGCCGCGCGGTCAGGCATTATCGCGGGCGGCCCGCGGGGGCCTCGGGCGGCGGCCGCCATGGACGACGAGGAGGAGACGTACCGGCTGTGGAAGATCCGTAAGACCATCATGCAGGTGCGGGCGGCGGCGGCGGGGCCCGGCCCCGGCGGGGGGAGAGCCCCGGCGGCGGGGCGGGGCGGCGGGGGCTGCGCGGCGGTGCGGCGGCGGCCGGCCCGGCGCGGCCCCGGGGCCCCCGTGAGGGCGGGCGGCCTGACCCGGGCCCGCTCTCGGCAGCTCTGCCACGACCGCGGCTACCTGGTGACCCAGGACGAGCTGGACCAGACGCTGGAGGAGTTCAAGGCGCAGTTCGGTGAGAAGCCCAGCGAGGGCCGGCCCCGGCGCACGGACCTGACGGTGCTGGTGGCTCACAACGACGATCCCACCGACCAGATGTTCGTCTTCTTCCCGGGTGAGCGGAGCCCGCTCCGGCCGCCCTTCCCTGGGCTGCCTCCGCCTGGCGCGGGCGGAGGGGCTGGGTTTGCTTTCCGGAGGGGCTGAGGGCGCGRGGGAGGGCTCTCCGTGACCCCGACTCCCTTCCCAGAGGAGCCCAAGGTCGGCATAAAGACGATCAAGATGTACTGCCAGAGGATGCAGGAGGAGAACATCACCAGGGCGCTGATCGTGGTWCAGCAAGGCATGACCCCGTCGGCAAAGCAGGTACAAAGTGCCCTCAAAGAGGCTGCCTCCGAGTCAGGGTTGTTGCGGACCGTGGATGTCTTGCTTGTCCGTTTTTCGGTGCCACTTTAGGTTAACAAAAGCCTAGAATCTCCTTCCAGATAAAATCTTTCAGTGAAGCCTGTTGTGCCCTAACACAGGCTCTTGCTTAACGTGCAAGTGTGCTTCACTGGAACAACTGGTTCTGGTTCCAGAAGAGCTGATGGCCCGTCAGCAGGTTGCTGAGAGAAAYGGGGATATTTGCGGTGGTCAGGAGACCCGTGCGCTCTTTGCCTGCGTGGCTGTGTCTGTGAGCACGGGCGTAGTGGTTCCACGTTTGCAGCGAGGAGCAGATCTGAGCGCAGGCAGCGCAGTGCCGCAGCCTGACAGACCTTTCCCGTTGCAGTCCCTGGTGGATATGGCTCCCAAATACATCCTGGAGCAGTTCCTGCAGCAAGAGCTTCTGATCAACATCACAGAGCACGAGGTGAGCGGCGTCGGGCAGCGGCGCGGGACGGTCACTCCTCTGTGCTGAGCTGCGGCTCGGGCTGCTCCCAGAGACCTTCCCTCGGTCGGAAGGCCGGGCTGAGTGACGCGGTCGTCGTTTTCTTCCTTACAAACGTTGCTTCTCCCGCCGCTGTGAGGAACCAGTCGCTTTCTCTGGCTTTCTTCTGATCTTCCYGTCTCTCTCCCCTCTTGTTTACAGTTGGTCCCGGAGCACGTTGTCATGACGAAGGAAGAAGTAACGGAGCTACTGGCCAGATAGTATCCTTTGTTCGTTCCTTCCCTTCCTGCCCGGGTGGGACGCATCCTTGCCTTGGGCTGACAGCGAATACATCCGTGTGCGACGGTTTATTACTTTGTTCCGTTAGCTGTGCTAACGAACGGGCGCCTGGGCCAGCTGCGTGTTCTGCTGGGGGAGCTTCTCCTTGACTCCCTGCGCAGTAAGCTGAGAGAGAACCAGCTCCCGAGGATACAGGCCGGGGATCCTGTGGCCCGGTACTTCGGAATAAAGCGTGGTCAGGTGAGAGAGAACAGTTCCCTGTGGGCAGGGCAAGGAGCTGAGGTCCTCTGCAGGATTTTGGAACTCTCGGAGACAGGGAAGGCACCTCTTCCAAACGTGAAAGGTGCGGATGTGCGTGAGCTGAGCAGGCTTCTAGCAAGGAGATGGCAGAATCGGCTGGTGGCAGATGCGACCCCAGCCCCACGCTCCGTGATCTCCCCCTCCCCTCGCGCTGGGGGTGGCACTTCCACGCTGAAGCGGGGGGCTCGGGGCCGAACCCGTGGCCGCTGAGCGCCGCGGCGTGGCAGCCACGCTGCCTGGGCCGGCCCGCGCCCCCGTGTCGGGCAGGGAAGCCCCGCGGGGGAAACTCGCCGCCAGCGTCTCTCCCTCATGGGTTCCTTCTGTCGGCCTTCTAGGTAGTGAAGATCATAAGACCGAGCGAGACCGCGGGCCGCTACATCACCTACAGGCTGGTGCAGTGATCCGGAGCTGTCGGTAAGGCGGGTGCRGGACCCTCTGGCTCGCGGAGCGCGGGACCCTCTGGCTCGCAGAGCGCTTCGGGCAGTGCCCAAGGCCTGCGCCGGCGCCTTCCAGCATTGACCTGAAGTGAGCTGCCTCCAGGGGAAGATTATCTCAGAACTTTAAATGGTTTGTGGAGGGAACTGTTAGTGCGAGGACGGACCAGAGCAAGGCTTAGTCAGTCTCTTCCCTCAGTATCCACCGTTCAGGCCGTGCCTGCCGGTGTTCAGGGCCTCGGTGGGGCTTGGCCTCGAGGGAGGCGTGAGGTGATTCACATCCCGAATTCTCTTTCTTCCAGGTGTGGAAGAGTCGTGTGACACCTCCCAATCTTCCCGTCCGGCAATTTACAGACACTCTGAGGTGTCTGCCTTCTCACAGACGGCCAAGAGAATTCCCTGCAGTCGTCTCACTTGGCCTAATTCCTTGTTTTCAGCATGGACCTCGCTGTCACTCCTTACTCTTCACTAAGGACTCAAGACCTGGAAATATCCTGAAGCAACTGAAGGGTGCAGGGAGAAAGCGAGTGGAAAAAGGCTTTTGCTTTCCTATTTTGTTTATAGGATCTTATTTTTAATAAAGCTTTGTACTCTCCCTGTTCCTCACTGGTACTGTATTTCTCGGCCTCTCCCTGTACCAAAGCTGCCTGGACGCTGTTTTTCATTCTCTTTAGGGTAACTTGCTGCTGAGGCTCTGAGGGCCTCTCGTGGCTGAGCCAGAGCCCCCCCCGCAGAACCCTGACCCGGCCGTCGTGTGCGGTTCTGACGCTGCAGTTCAGACTTACCTCGTTGCCCACCGTATCTGTTCTAACCTCCGGCCCTTGTTTGGAGGCCTTGGTGTTCAGATACTGCAACGGAGAGTTGCTCATCACCCCCCAGTCGCTTTCATTTTGATCTGTTCCAGCTCTCTTGAGGGTTTTTAAACTTCAGTTTACTTGCTAGAAATACTTGGGAGTACTTATGGTGCTTAGCCTCCTGCGGCCGTGGGCGTATGAGTCTGGAAGACTCTGATCCCCAGGACAGACACAGGTCGGAACACACTGATTTTATTGTTTTTTTTTTCTTTTTGGAAGCATGTCAATCTGAACACAGCAAAACACGTAACGCAGCTTCATACAGCAGTACAGGCATGTCCTAACAAACACGCTTTACTTTTTCCACGCTGAATTAATGTACAAATAGAAGGGYGCCTGTTACCGTGTGAAGCTCAAGCGTAGCTTTTGCCCCTTCCCTCACTCGCATTCACCCGTCATCCATCCTCGCAAACACGCGGTACCGCCGTGGTAGCAGCGCTGGTGGCAAGAGGCGGCATCGGCCTCGCTCCTCTTGCTACCGTGGAAATGACCTGCTGGAAAAATCCAACCACCTTGTCGAAGAGYTGTGGAACAGGAAGTCTCTCGGGTATCTCTGGCTCTGCTTTGGCTCAGTTATAAAACCATTCACCTGTAAATTAACTTTGCTTTTGTGTACCTTTAACCTGCTACGCTGAGATGCGTTTCCAGTAAGTCTTCCCGGGGAGCTCCGGGAACCGTAAAGCTCCGGCTCCCCCTGTGCTGGAGACTGATCCTTAAGGGATCAAACATCCGGTTGATCGCCCAGTCCCGCAGTAACGAGGTGCCTGGAACCCCCCAAACGCCGCTCCCTGTATCTTCAGCTGGAGCATCGCCCCCGCTGCGCTCGCTTGGCTTCCTTGGCCGCAGACCTGCCTCTGCCTCCCCCTCGCTGCGGGGGATGGTCTCAGCCGGAGCGGTGGGGGCTGATGCGGGAGCAGGCAGAGCGAGAGAGGTTCCGGCGTGCAGCATCTCACAGGAAGGGTCTGGCTAATTACTAGAAAACAGCTTTGGATTTGTGCAATTTCTCAGGAGCCGTGGGCTGCGAGCTGCTTGTGTGTGAGGTGCCCTCGCGCATCCGCCCCTGGCCGGGGGCTCGTGGTCTTCGCTCGTCACCCCCCAGGCGAGGGTCTAGTGCACGCTCAGCGGTGACGGCAGGAACGCAGCCCAGGTACAAGCAGGGCAACAGAAGGAAACAGCTTTCAGCTCTTTCTAAGCTTAAAATCTACTTGTTTCTCTATGCTTCAGTGCAGAAAAGTCTCGTAGCTTTAAAAAAAATACTTTGGTCTTGTTTAACCCTTTAAGTTCCTTTGCCAGCAGAGGTAGTGGATTCATGTTGAAGGGTTATCTCTTTACAAAGAAAAAGCCTCTCACGCTGGCGGGGGCTGGGACTCGACTCAGGCCGTGGSGGTCCTGAGGAGGAGGCACCTCCCCGGGGTGACCTCCTCTCTGCCCAGCTCCACCTCGGGGCCAGCTGGAAGAGCAAAGGTGTAGTCCTGGACTCGCAGATCAGATTTTTGGAGACGAAATGTCTACCAAACCCCCTCCCCCCAAGAGATCAGGCAATGCTCAGGACCCTGCAGCCAGGAAAACCTGTCCCCTGAGCTTGCTCACAGCCTGCGGGTTGCTCTTCGCGTGGCTCCTGCCAAGCAGAAAAATGCCCATAAATACAAGCAGCAATGCAAAACCTTGTCAGCSGAGCCAGGAAAGGCACGTCGCTGGTTGAGTCCTGTGTTGTGCAGAAGTGCCGAGGCAGTGAATTCGTAGCTGGACTTGGGACGCCTGGTGCAGCCGGTTATAAATGATAAATGTACCTCGCAGGGCCTGGCGAACAGCGCAGCCGCGGCCCTAAAGCTGAGGCCGGCTCTGTGCGAGAYGGCGCGGGCGGCTTTAACCCGGCTACGCCGAACCCAGCGCTCCGCTGGCCGTGTCCCCTTCCCGGCGAGCTGTCCCCCAGGCCGGCAGAGCCAGCCCGCGCGCGCGGCCTCGGCGCCGTCCGTCTGTCCGCGTGGTGCCCGTGCCTTGCTGCGGTGCCCGGCTGCCCTGCGGGGAGCTCTCCCGGCGTCACCCCCCGGCAGCCTCGTCTCCCAGCCGCAGCCGGCGAGGATGGCCAGATCCTTGGGCTCCTCCTATCTCGACTTCTGCAGCAGAGGCGTGGGATTAAGGAGCGCAGCGAAAATTAAGCCTGGGACCTGGCACGGCAAAGCCCTGGGTTCCTTCCCAGTCCGGAACAACAAGCGAAGGGTCTGTCCTGCTCCAGCTCCTTCCCAAGAAAGGTGCTGCTGGATTGCGCAGGGGCTGCCGGCAGCCGAGGCAGACTGACCCGATTCTCCCTGTCGGGAGCCGAGGGGCTCAGGGGGGGTGTGAAAGCTCCAGCCACGGAACAGCGAGGACTTGCCTGCAGCTGACACACCAAACCCCCCCGACCTGCCCGTGGCTCCGCGCTGTCCCTCCCCACCCCTCAACATCACAGCTTTGCCACTCGCTACGCCCGGGGAGTTTCTGGGGTTTGCCCCTTTGCCCGGTCCCTGCGTCCGCGGTATTTTTGTTCGGTGGCTTAAATAAACCGGGGCTGCTGCTCGTGGCCGTCCCGGCGCCTGGCTGCCAGATGCCGGGCAGCGGCAGGCGTGGWTGTGTTGTTGGACTGGTTCGTGTTGTAGTCCGTGTCGGCAGCGGAAAGGCGGCTCTCGGGATATTCTTCTGCATCRCTTTGCTCTTCTCCCGGGGGGCTGCGGCAGCGGGGGGCGGCACCCTCCGTGTCCGACTGGCCCACGCTGCAGCTCCGGCTCCGCTGTCCCTCGCTCCCGTCATCGCAGAACTGAGCTTCGTCTGTGCTGGTCTCGCTCTCCTGTTTCGTTAGGTGGGTCCGCGGGCCCCCGCTGTCCTCCGKCTCGGAGTCGGAGTCAACGGAGCGGTCCCCAGCCTCTGCGGGACAGAGGGAGCCCTGTGCTACGCTCTCGCCCAGCACCGCGGCATCAGCAGGAGCCTTGCTCAGTAAACTTGTGGTCTTCAGGACACGGGAGGGGCTGTGTGGTATTGCCACTAGTGACATACCTCGTAGCTCCCGAGTGACCTGTGCCCACGGGGGAGCAGCCCCCGGTGCCCCTCACTTACCCGCGAGCGAGTCGGCGCCGAAATCCAAACCCCCCTTCCCGGGYGGCAGCTCGAGGTAGGGGACGCTGCCGGGAGGAGCTGCGGGCTGGGAGCCTGCGGTGGCCTGGGAGGAAGAGGTACAGCGGTGAGGGCACGGAGGAGGAGAAATCTCCCATTCACTGGGAAACGGTTTCAGAAATCTCATTGTTCACTGGAGAAATACCAGCTTGTCCTGGTGTAAAAGCGTGCAGGCTCCATCTTCCCCCCCCCGCCCATCTCACCTACTGAGACTGTTCTTTTGGGGCAGAAAATCACTGGCAAGTGGGGTGGGGATGCGCCCGGGGACACGCTGAAGCAAAGCGGGTTTCCTAAGGGAAAGGCAGCGGCATCGGGCAGACCCGTACCATTGTGTGGCGCGGCAGGGACGGGGAATTCAGGGGTGCGATCTGCGAGGCAGAGCACGAGGCCGGGGAGGGTGGGGGGTGCGGGGGCTGCAGGAGGGTCTGCTCCAGGYTGTCTGGGTGGGCTCCGTGTCCCCCAAGGGCGCTCCCTTCCCCGGAGGCTCCTACCAGGCCAGAGCAGCCGGCTGCCTCCTCCCCGCTGTCCGTGGCGTATTTGCTGGCGTCGGCCAGCACCGTGGTCTCCTTGTTCTCAAAGATGGTCGGATAGAAGATGATGAGTGCCTCGATGATGCGAGCCTGGTGGGGATAATCAACCAGCGAGGACAAGGAAATAGTGGCATCCGTGGGCCTTGGGCGCATCAGTGTTGGCCCAAAGACGATGCCCAGGTTGCTTGAGGTCATCTTGTTGTCCTGTTCCACTTCCACGATCCTGGGGAGGAGGAGGAGGAACTGGTGAGAGCAAGCAGGGAGAAGGGACGAGGGGACAGGCAGGGCTTGTCTCCATCCAGGCTGGAGGAGGTGCTGGGCTGGCAGCACCGGAGTCCCCTCTCGTGGCACGCACGAGCTGCGTGAGCGGCGGAGAAGTAGCTCCAGCCATGGAGCTCCCTCCGTGCTGCCGGGAAGGGCTGGGCTGTCCCCCCGGAGCTCCCTCCGTGCTGCCGGGAAGGGCTGGGCTGTCCCCCCAGAGCTCCCTCCGTGCTGCCGGGAAGGGCTGGGCTGTCCCCGCTGCCAGCCGGGGTCCAGCCTGCACTTGCCCTCCCACTCTGGAGAGGAAAGGGAAGGTGCCCCAGCGCCTGCACGGGCTCCGGACCTGCCCTTCTCACCTTCTCAGGTGCTGCAGGAGGTACTGGAGCGTGGCCATGTTCTCCCCGGGAAGCTCCTTCAGCAGCTCCTTCAGCTTCAGCACCAGGTTCACCACCACCTTGTCCGTGTCGGCTCCTTTGTCCASCAGCTCGGGGCCCCCCTTCCCGCTCTTGCCCTTGGCCTCGCCGCCCTGCAAGCTCTCCTTGGCCAGGCCCATCAGCTCGTTGTACATGCGGAAGGGCATAATGGGCTCCGGCAGCTGCAAGCAAGAACAGGGGAGATGATGGGTGCTGGAGGGCTCACCCCCCCCCTGAGACCTAGACCTGCCCAGGGCTGTTGAGYGGAGGAAACCTGGGGTTTCTACAGCAAGGAAACATCCCCAGCGCTTGCAAAGCACGCTACCCAGAGGGTAATGTTTATTTATCCGTCTCCTGAAGCGTGTAAATCCAGCCTCGTTTGTCCTAGCCAATTAGTACCTGTGAAGTTCAAGCAAAAAGCAGCGTTTGATCAACCCGCGGCTGCTCTCTGYGGCGTAGGTCCCTCCGGGTCAAGGCTACGGGGTTCCCTTTTTCCCTAGAAAAGCCCCGGCCCGGGGCGGGCTCGGCAGCAGGTTCCCCAGCAGAGGGGAGGTGGGTGGGCAAGGAGGGGAATGGGCGAGGAGGGGGATGGATTGTTGGGGGGTGGAGGAGGCAGGGTGCGATCGGTACAGCCTGCAGCAAAGTGGGGCTGTGGTGAGGCGCAAACTCTCGCTTTGAAGTTTGTGTGAAGCACCCAGAGCAGCGGGTTAACTAATTGGCGGTTTCGCACGGCTGGCGACGTTTCAGAGAGCCTTAAACCGACGGTTTTGGGGATAGGCTGCCTCCCGCAGCAGAGCGGGTTCCTTCCAGTCCAGCACTCTTACGGAGGGACTTGAACCCCATTTCTCTGCAGTGAGAYGTTGGATCGTGGCTCAGGACTGATCCCTCCTCGCTTTCCACTCTGCTTTTCTTCTCTGGAGAAACCGCACAGGCAATTCAGAGCCCTTCTCTCTGTGCAGGGGACCCAGGGACAGGGCTCCCGATTCCCCAGCTGACGCGCAGGAGCCCTGGCCCGGAGTCACGCCAGCCCTCCAAGAAAGGCAGCACGAAAGGGTTAAGCGGGGAGGCTGCAGCRCGAAGGAGAAGCGGCTGCCTCTCCRTCTGCCTTGCGGTGGCTCCGGGGAGGATGTGGGTGACGCCGTTTGCACCACCAGTTTGCGTACTGGCAT
>JASVER010000170.1:631044-690225 GCA_030449065.1 Oceanodroma leucorhoa | reverse complement strand
CCATCCCATTGGACATTGGGACCAGTGTTATTTACAACACAGTGTTATTACAGGGCAGATAAAAAAGAGAAGCGACAGGTCCCGCCTAACTCCGATGCCCTGGTTTTAGGCTGACTGTGTTAGAAGGGGAAGGACTCCCTGCCCTGGGCTCTTTTCGCCATCTACCTGCGCTGGAATCCAGGCTGCCGTCGGCTTCAGTGACGGTGGTTGGCCAGGATTTGTGGACCTGGTGTCCCCTCCCACCTGCAGAGGAGAACACATAGTCCATTTGAGATTGCTTCCTGCGTTCAGGAGAGAAACACGGGAGAAGAGCCCAGGCTCTGGGAGACACTTAAATCCCTCAGTGAAGCTGCTTGGCTTCCTGTTGGCGGGCTGGTGGAGGGGCTGGTGGGGTGGTGGTGCCCTCAGTAACACACCCAGCAAGGGAAGGAAGAGATGGGAAGATGGGGAATGGTCTGTTAGGTAGCGCTAGCAAAAGCAAAAAACTCCCACGGATCTGACTGTGTGTCCTTCAGGAAATTCAGCCTGCAAGGCTTCCAGCCTGTCCTACCGCTGCGAAGAGAAGCTCCCCCGCGGCACCCAGGGAGGTCCTGCTTTGCTCCTGGCCCGGGAGGACGCAGGAGCGGTGCCGTGGGGACGGCCACGCCGCGGCTCCTCTCTGCTCCGGGCTCACCTCTCCGCTCAGCCCCCGCAGCCCCGCTTGGCTGCTCCTTGGCTCCTGCTCCTCCTTCCGAGACCACCCCGTCCTTGGGCAGCGCGGCCCCATCAGAGCCGGCGTTCGTTGAGAAGTCATTGGCATTGAAGCTGCCTTTCCGCGTCCGGGTAAAGGG
Organism: Oceanodroma leucorhoa; assembly: GCA_030449065.1. Taxonomy (NCBI): domain Eukaryota; kingdom Metazoa; phylum Chordata; class Aves; order Procellariiformes; genus Oceanodroma; species Oceanodroma leucorhoa. Next base: position 689,395 of record JASVER010000170.1, on the reverse strand, counting down.
GGACCTGGCGGGCAGAAAGAAGGAAAAGGGAATGTCTGAGTGGACGAGAAGGAAGGACACCTGAAAACCTTATTCATGGCTGCTATCCACCTCTGCTGGGATTTACAGTCCTCTGCCTTAGATACTAGATAGCCCGTCTCATCCGTTGGAGGATGTGAGAGGAATTCCCCGCTGCTCCAGCCCCAGCTTTCCCAGCAGGAGCTGCCTGCAGGCACACTGGTTTCTGCAGGGGGGCGGAGTGCCAGCCCAGGGGAAGGCTGCCGGCGACAGAGAAGATGAGGGTAAAAGGGGAGTGATTTCCCCCTCTCCTTTCCTACCAGGCGTTGTGCGACACGTAGGGCTCAAAGTCGTATTGGATGTCAGGCTCGTCCCCTCGCTGCAGCTGCTTGACGTGCGAGGCGTATTGCTGCCCGGGGTCGTACAGCTTGCTGCTCTCGCACAGTGTCTGGAAGTTGACGGGCAGCGGAGCCGTCTGCATGTGCATGATCTGGTAGAAGGAGATGGTGGCCTAAAAATAACGTAGAGAAAATCAGACGTGAGCTTTGTGAGGTGACGTACACCAAAGAGGGAGACAAGGAGCTCCAGGTGAGATGAGAAATCAGGAGCACAGAGCGGTGCTTGGTCTGCAGCCTTGAGCCYTGGCTTTTCAGAGCACAAGAGAGTGAAGAGAGGTCTACATCCACCTGGACCTCATCTGAAAGAGGARCAGCTAAGCCAGGTCTGCTGGGGAGGCAGCTCTGAACCTCTCCTGGGCAGGGTACGGCCGCCCCCCTGCCCTGGGGACCACCCCAAGCAAGCAAGCCCCACTCACCGTCTTCATGACCTGGTCACTCTGTTTGATCACTTCGTGGATCTGCCGCAGGGAGTTCACCTTGGTATCCTCCAGCTCCTGCTTCTGCGTATTGGCATCCGCAACACAGGTCCGATATGTGGCCATCGCCTCTTCTGCCTGAGAGTTGGGAGAGCGAGAGATGGGAACAGTTCACAGGTAAGGAGAAGAAGGAGAACAGCTCTCTGCACTTGGAGCCCGTTCCTCCAGGCATTCCTGCGCTGTGTCCGAGGATCTGCAGGGAGCTCAGCTCAGTCCACTTAGCTCAGGGCTGCCCCCGTACTAGGACAGCAAGGAGTGAGAAGGTTCTTGCCAGGCAGACGCTCAGCCGGAGTCCAGAGCTGTCATGTTCCTACCTTGTTCTTGGCTTCCTCTTCCAGCCGCCTCTTCTTGTCCAGGGTTTTGGTGGTGATGCTGCTGGTGGTGTTCTGCTGCTCTTCTTCTGCTTTCACTGCCATGTACTTGGCCTTGTCGTGCTCCTCGCTGCGCTGCATGTATATCTGCTTGGCCTTGCGCAGGTTGACCTCTGCCTCTTGCTGCCAGCGAAAACAGTGACCCAGGGTGAGGACTGGACCCTGCGAGGGGATCGTTATCCCCCGCAAGCTCCCCGGGGGCCTTCCCTGGCCCCCGCGCCCGTGTTTCTCCAGCGTCCCCAGCACAGCAGAGGCTACTGGAGAGGGGCAAGGAGTCCAGCATCCTCGGAGGGGTATGTGTCACGGGGGTACTCCAGGCTGGGCTTSGGGAGCCCAAACCCAGCCCGTGCTGTGTGGCTGCTACTCACCAGCTTCCTCTGCGCCCGGTGCCACTGCTCCTTGATCTCCTTCCTCCGTTTTTCATGTTCAAGGCGTCTCACTGTTAGCGGCTGAATCGGGAGAGAGAAACAACCCCCAGGGTGGTCAGAGCTGAACGCTCGCTGCTCTTCCCTTTGCAGAAGGCTTTGCAAGGAGAAGTTCCCTGTGGCGGTTGTTATCATTCCCCAGCACATCTGGGCTCGGTTACGGGGAGGGTTTGTGTCAGGGACAAAAATCCGCAGCCTGAGAAGTGCGAGATGCAGTTTCCCTCCAGACCGAGCTAAGCAAGAGCCACGCTCCGCAACGACAGGGCATCAATTCCCTCCCTGGCCAAAGCTCCGGAGAGCGGCTGTCCCCGGGAGACGGGTGCAGCTTGGTCGGGGCTGGCGGGAGAACGTGGGAACGCAGAGAGGCCTCGGATGAGGCGGAGATCGATAAGGAGGTGCTGTTCGATTTGCCAGACTTGGGGGGTTTCTCCTAGACCCTGTATCRAACCCCTTGAAGGACCCGGCAACTGGCTGAGCGCTCATTGAGCCGCTGAGGCCAGAGCAAAGCCGGGGAATGCCGAGCYTGAGCCGAGCAGCAGCCGGATTCCAGTTTCTGAAAGAGCTGCCTGTGGCAGAAGGACTACGGAGAGCACCAGCCCCCCTCGCTGCCCAGCCGCCGGGGAAGACCCTTCCGAGGTGGCCCTTCAGCCTCTCACCTGGAGGAAGGTTTGGTGCTGCAGGGTGTTGGCAGCCTGCAGAACCGACGTCCCGTGCTCCATGTCCTGCTCCAGGGCCAGCAGGTAGATGGACAGGAAAGGCATGTTGGTCTGAGAAACGAGAGAAACACACGACCCTGAGCCCCAGCACCGCAGCGTGAACCAAAGCAGATGCATCCTCCAGTGCTGCACTCGGGGAAGAAGAGCAAGAAGCCGGGCTTGGCTGCCTGCTACTGGTAAAAGCCCCATCCTGGACCGAGACAGTGTGGTCACAGGCTGCCAAGAGACTGCCTGGAGGGAGGTCGGAGGGGGCTGGAAGGGCCCCGTGGTGTCCCCTGCCCGGTGCCTGGGCCGGAGAGCAGGGGCCGGGGCACGGCTGGCGTGTGAGCCTGCCTGGGCTCTCCCTGCCGGCACACCCGGCAGGGCCAGGGCAGAAATATCGGCTGCCGATGGAGGAGGTTTTGCAGGGTCTCGGCATTATCCTTTGCTTTGGTTTGGACACATAAATTTTGCCAGGCAAAGAGCTTTGGAGACCTGCACGCTTACTCCCCTGGGCTCTGAAGCTGGGTCAGGCAAAAGGAGCTCTCCAGGGCTGCTCGCTCCTGACCCAGCCCCACAGCCTGGATGCCGTGTGGCTTTAGGGACACGTGGACTTACCTCCTGACTGATGGTTTGCTTGCAGCTGTTTGCCATCTTCTGAAGCCCTTTGGCAAACTCCATCTCTGGAAGAAAAAGGTTGGAAGTGAAAGGACATACGAGACACCAGGATTTCCCTGCTGACTGTGCTCCTTTTTAAAAATAAATCAGGAACTTCAGGAACGAAGCTCGCCACTGCCCTTGCAGTGTCTGACTCCCTCAGCCTCGACCTGCTTCTGATGCTGCTGCGAGGGGCTCAGCCCCGCTCCGGAGAGGACCCCCCCGCTGTCCTCCCCGTCTCACCCAGCGTGGTCCTTTTCTCCAGGTACCCAATGAGGTCCTTCATGTACTTGGAGATGTTTTTGGCGTACTGGAGGGCAGCATCTACCCCCCCCTCGCAGCGCTGCAGCATCACGTCCACTTCCTCGGCAGGAGGTCGGCCTGTGATGGGACGAGGGGGAAGGTGGGGAGAGAAAGAGGAGAGAGACGCTGAATGTGCTACTGCCACTGTGTTCACTGACCCGCTCCCTCCAAATGCCTTCGAGTTCCCAGGAACACTGGACCAGCCGGGAAAACCCCAGGACAGCCTGGCTCACCCCCGCAAGCTCCGTGAGCTGTCAGTGCAAACCCCCCCGTATCCGTGCCGGCATCGTGCTGTGCTGGTGTCCCGCCGGCCCCCGGTGCCAGCAGCAGCTCTGCTGCCTTTTCTCGGCGAGGAGCCGYGTGCGGCTCAGAACCGCGGCAGCGACGGGACGACGCTGGTTCCTGCCGGCCGGTCTGCCCAGCCGCCCCACCACCCCAAACCCTGCCCCCAGAGCCCGCCTGCTTACCCGCGTCATAGCTTTCCACGCCCGAAGGCATGCCGTCTCCTCCAGGCCCGGGAATCCCCCCGTAGAGGCTCTCCATAGTCTTTGGGAATTGGGAAGGAAAAGGGACTGATGAGAGACRAGGGAGGGGAGTAGCTGGAGGGGCTGGTGGATGGAGGGGAGGCAGAAACCCGGAGCTGCTGGAGCCTTTCTGCTATTGCTGGAAGTCTCCTGTGCCCGGCCCGTGGCCCTACAGGAAGGCCACGAGCCAACGGGAACTTTGCTGGAGAAATACCTTGCTCTGTGCACACACCAGACCAGGGCAGAGCTACGGAGAGCAACCAGAGCCCTGTTTTCTGCCTCTGTTGACAGAGCTGCCCCATCCCTTCCCGAGCCACCTTGCCCTTTGGGTTGAGCTGCCAGGTGGCTTTTCCCCTCCTTGGGATGGCGGTGAAGGCAGGGGGAAGCAGGCAAAGCTTACACGCAGCTCCGCYGGGCTTGGAGGTGAGCTGGGAATGCCACGTCTGGGGCTCAGCCCCTTCCCGAGCCGGGTCTGAGCGCGCCGGCACATCCCGAGACCCGCAGCATCCCTGCGGAGCGGGCATCACTCACCTGGTTCTGGTCGCTGGGTGGGATGGAGAGGATGGTGCTGCTGTCCACCTCCCCCATGAGGAACTCGGACACGCTGTGACGAGAGGAATACGGCTGGGCTCAGCAAGGGGGGACGGGCAGTGACAAGCAGGGCTGTCACCCCGCAGCACCCRACCCGCATCTGAGGGACCGGGCGAGGGCCAGGGCAGTGGGAGCTGCAATACTGGTTTCAGTGGGAATCAGCTCAGCTCCACGTGATGRGGTCTGGGTAGTCCAGGTGGAGGAGCAGAGCTTGGCCCAGCACTGAAGAGGGGCCAGGAGATGGAGCCTGTGGCTCAAGCAGGCTTTGGGGTCCCTCCTCGGTGCTGGAGGAATTGCTGGTGCGAGCGGCAGGAGAGTGAATCTGCCCTCCCCGCAGGGTCTCTCCGGTCCCCAAAYCACCCCCCAAACCAGCCGCCCCCGGGGCTGTGCGTGCGGCGAGGGGACGGGGCAAGGGGTGGGGACGTGTCCTGGCTGGCGGGGGCGATGAGGTCTATGGGGGGACCTTCTCCAGGGAGCGGCTGGCCAAAAGTCCCTTACGTGCTGCTGAAGGACACCGCGATGGTCTCCACGGCCTTCTCGAACTCCCGCTTGTCCGTCTCATTGTTGGATTCGTAATGGAAACCTGGAAACGAGGAAATGCGGGAGCCCTGCGGCCACGAGCGCCCGTCCCGGTCTCAGGCAGGAGAAGGACCTGCGGCTCCTGCTGGTCTCAGCCCCGCTGTGGGGCTGGGGCTGGGTCGGGCTTGAGGGAGCCGGGGGGAGGAGAGGACCRTCCCTATGGATGACGGACTTTCTCTAGTGCAGCGCAGTGTCTCTGCCCCGTCATTCCTCCTGGGACTGACTTCCCTGCCAGCATCACTTGGCTCATGTTTCTGTTTACTCCCGTTACCCAGGGCTGCCGGAAAAGTGCTGCTGACGGTGGGCCCGTTCCGCTGCCTGCTCTGTCTCACGGCACCTCCAGAGCCCCCTGCCCCGAGGCGGGAYGGCTTCCTCCAAGGAGGGCTCTCGCCCGCGACCGAAAGAGGAATCGCTGGCGGCAGCGGGAACCGGCACTTGGCAGACGCCCAGGCCAAGGGATGCTCGCCGGCAGCCAGGGCTGCTGGGCAGACCCCGGCGCCTTTCGGGTCGGTGCCTCTGCCCGTGCCCTGGCGGGGTGCCGGGGCCGGTGAGCTGCGGTGAGGGGCTGGGATCTGCCCCCAGCCCTCTGCCCGGGGACGTGGGCAGCCCGAACTCGCCCCGGCCCGGCCCCGCGTGGGGCCAGCCCCGCGGCAGACCTCCTGCCACCCGCCACGAGGCTTCCTGTCCCCTCGCGGTTGCTGTTCGGTGTCCAGGAAGCGGCGCGGTGACGCAAAATGTTGTGCTCTGCCTGCGGTTAGCGCAGCCRTCCCCCTCCCCGCCGGTGTAACAGCGGGCGGGAGGTGGTGCCCCGGCCAGGATCTGGGCTCCACAGACCCCGCTCTTTTAAACACGAGGTGCTGCCAGGGGCAGGATCTGATTATTTAAGTGTTTTTCCTGCGGCCGTGCTTGGAAACCCCCAGGCAGGGATCTGGGCTCTGTCATGTCTGACACTACATGGTCCTTAAAACCAAAACACAGCGAGCAGGCAGCTGATGCCTTCACCCCCTCCGCCTGTCCATGGGGCTGCTCCGCTCCCGGCAGCCCCCCCATGGGCTCCCCCGGCCCCGCATGTCCCGGCACGGGGCAGGAGGGGAGAGGGACAGAGCTCCCGGCCCCATCGTCTCACCCTTGACTTTGGAGATGAGGGTCCCGGCGGCCGTCAGGGTCTCCAGGGTGTTGAGCAGCGGGTACTTGTTGATGACCTGGCGCAGGATGCGCAGGGATTCGCCCAGGCACTCGTGGGCCAGCGGCCGCTGGGGCTCCTTGGGGTCTGCAAGAGAGGGGGGCTGAAACACCACCCCACACCCCTGCCCCGTGTCCCTCCGGAGCCTCCCATCCACCCCCCGGGCAGGGTCCCGCCAGGCTCCCAGACCAYGCAGCCCATCCCCTTGGTTTCGGGGCTCCCCGGGACTGGCACGGCCACGTCCCGCATGTCCGGCACCTCCCCAGCCCTCCCCTTCCATCCCTGCCTGGCTGAACCAGCCGCTGTGTCCCCTGCCCGGCGCAGCAGCCGGCCTGGGGCAGCCCGACCTTTTAGGCATTTTTTCCTCAGCAGTAACATTTTCCCTTGAAAGCGGTTTGGGAATTTCCTCCTCGTTTCCTTCCCTTCCTCCCCACCGGACGGGCGCTCCCAGCCACCGGGAGGGATGCGGCAGGTCTCTCCTGCTGCCGTGCCCCGTCCAGCCGGCTCGCCGTGTCCCGGGGGGTCCTTCCCCAGGAACCGTCCCCTCCATGGGCTCCAGCCGCCCGCCCGGGGGTCCGGCCCGGCTCCCCGCCAGCGCRGTGCCGGGGCTGGGGCTCGGGGCTGGGCACTGGCAGCCTCGTTAGGAGGTGAGGAGCCTCCCGTCGGGCAGCGCTGGGACGGGGGCCTGGCACCCGCCGCCCGGCCGGGCAAACCCCCCTCCCCGTCCCAGTCCCCAGCTCGGGGTCGGGAAGGGGTTTCCTCCGTTTCCTCTCCCATTTCCAGGCCCCTTCCGGAGTGGGAAGTGGGAAGACCAGCGAACAGGGCTGGGAATGGGGCTGGACGGGTGCAGAGGAGAGCCAGACTCTCCAAAATCATGTCTGCGTCCTGCAGGTCAGCCCCAACCTCTCCCCATCTCTTTCCCGGCTTGGGGACGGCACCGTCCTGGCTGTCCCAAACCGGGTCCAGCAATAACCGCGGACCCCGAGCAGGGACGGCAGTGGGACGGTCGCCATCCRGCTCAGGGATGTTTCCTCCCTGCCCTGCAATGCCCAAACCTTCGCGGGGACCTGGAGGCATCACGCCCCCGGCTGCCATCCCACCGCCCCGCCGGCAGTGCAGACCCCCGGCCGCATTCCCACTGGCACAGCCGTGGATCCACTGGGGCCATCGGCAGCGGTGCCCCGGGCTGGGCACTGCGGTTTTCCACAGCAAGCGGGGATACGTCAACATGTTTGCAAAGCCAGAGCCAAAAACACGGCATCATGTGACCCCCCCGCAGCCCCACCTCGCCGCGGGGACCACGAGATCGCCGCCCTTCCCTTCGCCTCCTCGGGCAGGGACGCCCGCCTGCGGCCCCGCAGCCCACCCAGCCCCACGCCCGCGCCGGGGCATCGGCCCCAGCCCGCCGGCCGCCCCGGTGAGGCTGCTCCAGCGGGTGGGGGGTCCGGGGGGCCGTGCCCGGTGCCCCGTGGGGCTGTGGGGGCCCTGGCAGGCAGCTGGCACCRCCGCGCTGTAAACAGGAAAGCGGGCGGATGAAAATAGCTCGGAGGCAGGAAGCCGCGTTATCCTGGCTCCGAGCTCCCAGCAGCCACCCGCCACCTTCTGCCCGTGGCTGCTGCGGCTCTGCACGGCCCCCCGGGGTCCCGGTGCCCTCCCGGCTGGGCCAGAGACCCCCACCCACGGGTCCGGTCTGTTCCCAGGGAGGGGATGCTCCCGTGCTGTCCCCGCGGCAGCTTTGGAGCTGCGTGGGCAGCACCGGGGCCGGCGGGAGCCGAGGGCATCGCGGCACTCACCGTCGCGCAGCACCACRTCCCGCAGGTTCTCCAGGGCGTCGGCGAAGCGGGCCACGTCGGTCAGCAGCTGGGAGATGTCCTCCGTGTCGATGAAGGGGCCCTCCCCGCCGTCCATGGGGCTGTAGGACATGGGGGTCTTGTGGCCCTTGGGCACGGCCCTGGGGCCGGCCGCGGTGAGGGGGAAGCCGGCGGCGCTGGCATGGCGGCTGAGGCTGGTGGGGCGCTTCAGGGTGCCCACGGCGCTGGGGCTGGTGCTGAGCTTGGAGCTGGCGGGGGGCAGCTCCCCCAGGCCGGAGCTGGATGCCTCCAGGCAATCCTTGCGGGAGAGGTCCTGGGGAGCAGGGACAAGCATGAGGCCCCGGCCGGGACCCCAGCTTGGGCAGGGAGAGGGCAGCACCCCGGGACCCCCCGTGCCACCAGCCTGGAGGGACGGGCTGGTGTCCGAGGGGCTGGCGCCAGACCCTGCAGCTGCGCGGTGCCTCGGTTTCCCCGGTTAGGCATCCCGGCAGAGCCTGAGGGCGATCCTGCCCGGCTGCGGTGCGGGGATGAGGTGTAGCCCTCCCTGGCATTTCCAGACCTTTGGGGATCTCGGGGTGGGGACAGTCTCAGGACTCCGCAGGGTGAAGGCAGAGACTCCGACGGAAATAAAACAACGGCGGAGCAGCCCCTGGCAGGGTTTGGGCGCTTGCCTGGCCGGGGCTGCCCTCCCCACCGTCCCCGCCGCGCCACAGGCAGCCCCCACCAGCTGGCATTGCCCAAGGCTCCCGGGCTCCCGGGGGACTAACCGCCCCCAGCACGGGGGTTTCGCAAGCAGTGTCGGCTCCGAAACCACAGGCCAGGAGTCGGCTCCTCCGCCCCGTCTGCCCGCTCGCCTCGTAGCCCCCGCCAGCCCCTGTGGGTCCGGGTTTATCCTGGGGGGCACACAGTGACCGTGGGGGTGACACTGCCTTGTCCCCACCAGCACCCACCGCGCTGGAGCTCCCCATCCCCGGGGGGCTTGGGGACCCTGGCACGGCCAAACGACAGCCAGATCCGGCCCCACACATCCCTTCCTCTTTTTCAGCATGTCCCATCCCCAGGTCAGGCACGGCCCCCCGGGGACACCTCCCAGGCCACTATCTGGAGACTTTGCAGATATTTTACAGATGGAGGGACCCTCAACTTCTAGCGGCAAAATTGCCCCGAGGGAGGGGCTGGTACCGGCAGCTTCCGGGGCYGTGCACTGTGCGGGGGCCACACACCCAGCGAGGGTCCTCACGGCACGGGGAGGGGGCCCACAGCCACCCTGGCCCCTACAGCAGCTCCCGTTGGTGACCCTCAGGCACCCAGGTGCGACACGAGTGCGCTGGGTCTCAGCATCCCTGGCCGGGCGCTGCCGGCTCAGCGCTGCCGGCTCGGCAGGGCCGGAAGCCGYGTTTGGTACCGATGGGGCCGACACCGAGCGCCCTCCCCTCCGGAGCGACCCGGCCGGGAGCACGAGGCTGCCGTAGGCGAGAGCAAACTGGGGGCAGCTCAGCCCCCCACGGCCCGTGGGGCCGGCCAGACCACCGCRGGGCTGCAAGGGGGCTGCCCAAAGACCCCACCCCAAAATGGCTGGGGCCAGCCCAGCCCTTGAAAACCTGTCCCCATCTCCCCCAGGGTGCAGCGGCCCTGGGGACCCCGGTCCCTCCCCACCGGTGCTCGCGGGGCGCACCCGGCCGTACCGTCAGCCGCACGGCGGGCGCGTGGGGCAGCGAGTCCAGGGAGCGTTTGGGCGGGTGGGCTTTACCCGTCCTGCGGCGCCCTGCCGAGTAGGGGCTGTAGCTGTTCCTCCCAGCCGCCCGGCCGAGCATCCCTCCGTCCGCCACCCATAGGCCCCTCTCCCGGGGGTCGGGGAGGAGGGTGGGCACGGGGACGGGGTTGGGGACGGGTGCCCCTCGCTAAGGAGCCGCGGGCGGGCTCTCGGGCCCCATCGGCCCCGTCTCGCCAGCCCCGTCTCGCCCCATGCTCTGCGGGCTGGGGCGCGGGCGCAGCGCAGGCGCGGGGCGGGCAGTGCCAGGGTGCGCAGAGGAGCCCCCGCCGCCGGCCAGCCCCGCGGAGGCGAGGCGCTTCCTCCCGCACCCCTCCAGCGCCGGGGGGGTGCCCGCAAGTAAATAAATACATGGCAGAGCCGAGGCACCGGGGCTGCCCGAGCCCGGGTATCCCCCCGCTCCCACCCCTGTCCCCTGGGCAGTTTGGGGGTTTCTCTGCCCTCCCCAAGCCCTCGGCCGCAGCCCCCACCGCCTGGCTCCCCGGCCCTTTGCTGCAGCCCCCCGTTTCCTCCCCAGCCCCGCGCGCCCTCCCACCTCCCTAGGTGGCTGCTCCATCCCCTTCGTCTGGGGCAAAATCCCCCCCAGGCCCAGTGAGCAGGGTCCTTCCTCGGCTCCCTCCTCCTCCTCACGGCCCCCCTGGCCATACCCAGGTCCCCTTTCCCACCCCGTGGCTCTTCCCAGCAGCTCCGTGGGTGCCGTGGCCCCGTATCCCCYGTGGCACCGTGGCCCCCACCCAGCCGGGGGGGACGCGGGACACTCACCGGCAGGGTCTGCGGGACGGGGCTTCCCGCCCGGCTCTTCTTGGAGATGGAGGGGGTTTTCATCAACTCCCGCTTCTTCCGGGAGAACATGGTTCCCGGGGGCGGGCGAGCCCCTGCCCTCGGCGGCCCCTCGCTCGGCGCGGCCGCGGTGCCTGGCTGCCAGCGCCGCGCTCCTCACCGCGCCGGCCACATTCGCCGGGGCGAACTGTCAGGAGGGCGCGTGTGACGCCGCCTTATTTCCTCATCGGCTTCGCGGGCCAACCTGAAACAGGAAAAGCCAAATGTGCACCCAGGGCGTGAGGCTGGGGGGAAGGGGCACCCCGGCTGCCCCTCAGGGGGCTCGGGCCCGACTCCAGCCTTGCAGGAGGTGGCAGAGAAGACGCTGGCGCTCTCGGGGGCGGTGGGCTCTCAGCGGCTGTTTGCCTTGGGGGGGGTTGGTGCTGCACCCCACGACTGCACTGAGGGGCTGGGGGGGCAGAGAGCCCCACACTGAGGGACTGGGGCTGACCCCCATGGGACTCCAGGCCCCTGTGGGGTTTATCCCTGTTTGGGGGTGCCTGTCAGTCCATGGAGGACGAGCCCCGTCCCGCGGGGCATTGCTGGAGGCCCTGGGTGTGGGGACGAGTGGGATGCCGGGCTCCGGGCTCCCACCCGTGGGATGCCCCCGGCTCTGCCTCCCCCATGGGCTCGGTGGCAGTGCCAGGACGGCCCCAGCCCCAGCTGCCTCCCCGGGGTCGCTGCCCTGCCCCTGCCCCCAGCCCCTGCCAGCCTGCAGCCTCTGCACACCCACGGTCCCCACCCATGACTCACCCACCCACGGGGTAACGCAGCCCCGCAGTGGTTCTGCTCACCCACGGGAGCACCCAGCGCGGCGGTGGATAAACCCCGAGAGGGGGACGGGACGGGATGGGCACTCCCGGGGTGCTGCTCCCGCAGCCTGGGGACCCCCGGCCCGATCCTGCCCCGGCCGCTGCCCACCGGGCGGCTCGGGGCGGCTGCGGGCCCCTGCGGGCGGCCGGGGGGGGGGAGCCCGCTTCGTCCCCGGGACCCCCCCCGCGGGGCCGCGCTGCCGGCCGGGCCGGGGCCGTCTCTCGTGGGCCATCTGCCGGCCGCGGGGCGGGGAGCGGCCGCGACGGGACCCGGAGCCGGAGCCGGAGCCGGCGGCTCCCGGGGGTCGGGGCGCGGGAAGCGGGACGGGGGGTGTGTGCGTGGGTGTGTGCGTGGGTGGAGGTGCGGGGGGGGTGCGTGGGCGGGGGGCGCGTGTACGTGTGCCCCATGTGTGCGCGTGGCCGTGGGTGCGCGCTGGCAGGTGTGAGTGTGCGTGTGCAGGGGAGCGCCCGTGGGTCGGGGGGTGCGTGTGTGTGTGTGCACAGTGTGCCCGTGGGTCGGGGTGCGCACATCTGTGTATGCACGTGTATGGGGCGATGCACACGCGTGTGCCCGTGTGTGGGTGCGTGTGCCCGTGTGTGGGCGCGTGTGCCCGTGTGTGGGTGCGTGTGCCCGTGTGTGCCCGCGTGCCGGGCTGTACCCACGCGTGCCCGGGCCGGCTCCAGACCCGGCCCCGGCCCCGGGCCCCCGCGGGCTCCCGGTGCCCGCCGGTGCCCGCCGGTGCCCCCCGGTTTCCCCCGGGTCCCTGTGTCGGGGTGTGGGACCCCCCCGCGATCCGGCCGCTCCTGCCCTTATTTGGGCATTTCGGCCCCGTCCAATCAGCGCGGGGGGGCCGGGCCCSCCCCCCCCGCCCCGCCCGCCCCGCCCGGTCCCGCCGCCGCTCCCCGCTGCCCGCTCCCCGCTCCGGTGCCGGCTCCGCTCCCCGCTCCCCGCCATGAGCAGCTCCCAGTTCAACAAGGGCCCGTCCTACGGCCTCTCCGCCGAAGTCAAGAACCGGGTGAGCCGCGGCGGGGGACGGGGGGGCCGGTGCCGCCGGGCGGGTCGGGGAGTACCGGGGCCGCGGGGCTCTGCGGCTCCCGGTGCTCCTGGGGGCCCTGGAGAGCCGGGCATACCGGTGCCGCTGCGGGGTCCCGGTTGCATCCCGGGGTCCTGGAGGGCCGGGGAGTCCCGGTGCGCTCCGGGCATGTGGAGCGGGAGGGGGCCCGGTGCCTCCGGGGGCGAGGAGTGGAGAAGTCCCGGGGGTGGAGATCAGGGGGTCCCGGCGCCAGCGGCGGGCGGAGAGCCGGGGGTCCCGGGAGGACGGGAGCTGGGGGTCCCGGTGTGCCGGGCGCTCTGAGGGCGGGGGGGGGTGCCGGGGCTGGGCTCCCGGTCTCGGGGTGCCCTGGCCCTGCCCGCGGCGTCCCGGAGTGGTGTCTCCGCGGGACCGGGGGTGGGAGGGGTCCCAGGGACCGGCCGCCTCGCCAACCCCCACCCAGGATAGTGCGGTGGCCGCTATCGCCCCCCGCCCCCGGCAAACCCCAGGGCACCGTCCCCGTCCGCACCCGGGGCTGGGGGCGATGGCCCCGGCCCCCCGCGGCTCCGGACGCCTTTCACCGCTGCTCCCCGCAGCTCCGCGTCCCCCGGCGGGATGCTCCGACCCGGCCCATGTTCCCGCGGCCCTCGCTGGGGAYGGGGCTGGTGGTCCCAGCAGGGCAGGGGCAGGAGCAGCCCCCGGCTCACGCCTGCCCCTCAGAGTCCGGGACCCCCCAGCCGGGCGCAGCCAGGGCACCCTTGGCCACCCAGGCCTCGCACACCCGAGCCGCTCTCCCGCGGGGTGCCCCCGAGGCGCCGCAGGGCTGGAAGGGAAAAGGGGAACCGTGCCTCTGGCCGGGCTGTTGACACCCTGAGGAAGGAGCCGGGTGCCGCAGGGTGCAGGCAGCTGCCCTGCCTGCCAGCATCCTCCTGCCCGGGCAGGTGAAATCTCCCCTTGACCGAAACGCTGAGGATGGGGCTGGGGTGCTGGCGAGCAGCACTGGATGCCTGGGTGCACCCCGCGACACCAGGTGCCCCCATCCCAGCCATCACTGTGCCCCTTGCAGTGGGGCTCCGCTGCTGCAGTGGGGGGCACAGGGGTCCTGCAGGGCCGGGGAGAGCGGGGGGACACAGCAACCCCTCCCTGTGCTCCCTGTGCAGCCCGGGGCTGTGGTCGGGGCTGGGCTCTGGGGACCGCTGCTGCCCTGGGCGGTGGCATGGGCAGCGGCCGCGGTGCTGGGCTGTGCCTGGCCCCGGGCAAGCAGAGGTTGAGCCGTGGTCACCCCCGGCCCCGGGGCAGTCAGCCAGTGGCCCTGCGTGGCTGCGCCCTGCCTGGGGACACGGGAGCTGCCCAGACGGGGCTGGGGCAGGCAGGAGACGGGGCGCTGGGCSGCTGCCTGCACCACTGCCGGGGCTCGGCCACGCGTGGCTGCGGGGATGTGGCAGCCGTGGCCGCGGCTGGGCTGGGCTCTCCTCGCCCGGCCTCGCGAGGGATTTGCATTTCATCACCGAGTGAAGACGGGCCCCTGCTTGCATCTGGGCTGGGCTCAGCAGCACTGTGCGGGTGGACACGCGCTGGAGCCTCGCCGCTGCGTGCTCTTGGGCGCTTCAGCTTGATTCAGCAAGACTTAAGCCAGTTTAACTGCCCCAGTGTGTCTGCTGGAGGCTGACATCACCGACTGGGAACCAGTTAAACCAGTGGCAGCCTCCCAGTCCGTGCAAGACCTTGCAAACTGGGCTGYAGTGGGATCTGGTCCCCTCTGCCCCCTCCCGTGCCCTGAGAAACCCCCGCGCTGGCCGTGGGCTGGGAAGAGGAACTGGCACCGGTTGCCCACGCGCCAGAAAATCAGCTGGTAGGACAGTGGGATCCCCCTTCCGGGACGCGCCGGGTGTCATGAGCGTGACCCTGCTYGGCTGGACCGTCCCTGCACCCTGCACCGGGCGAGCTTCCCCTTTGGGGCCGGGGCCGTGGGGCTGCAGCTCAGCGCAGCCTGCGGACATGGCCAGTGTGACCCACTGGGCAGCGGCCGCACCGTGCCCATCCCGGGGTCTCCCCGTGGCCGGGATCCCTGGGGGCTCACAGCCCCAGTGCGTACTGGGACCAGGAGGGGCTGGGCTGGGGCAGCGACAGCACTCGGGGCTCCCAGGCTCTTCCCGTGCAGCCCCCTCCTTCCCGCCCCGGGCCGGGGTGCCTTTTCCTTCCCTCGCGGGCCAGGGCCGAGGCGACGCTGCCGGTGATGCTGCCGGCCCGGGCAGCTGGTCTCCATTTGGGAGGAGGCGTCCGCATTCCTGGCATAGCCGCGGTGACCGAGGAATCTGCGGCGGCGCGTTCGGCTGCTCCAGAGGGGAGAGCATCGCGCGGCTGGGGACCCTCGGGGCTCGGTGCCGGGCTCCCACGGGCTCCAGGGGACAGGGAGGAACAGGCCCTTGGGGGGGGCATTTCCCCCTGGCCCCCACGGGCAGTTCCTCCTCATCCTCCTGGAAAGGTTCAGAAGCTGCCATGTGTGAGGGGCACCGTGCTCTGCGGGCTCGCGCCGGATCCGGCCGCGCCAGTGTCTGTGTCTGATGGCAGCATCGCGCTCGTGCTGCTGTCCCCATTCCCATGCAAGGGGCAGGGGCAGGGGCAGGGGCAGCCCGGCTGCTCTTGCTCCCCAGATTGTACATATAGATGGGCTAAAACCAGCTGATGGAYGGGGACGTGGGAGGCTGGAGGTGGRGGGAGATGTCCTCCCCTGTGATGGGGTCACACTGTGGCTTTACTCCCAGCTGTGGCTCTTGCCRCCTGCCACCCCCGGGGGGGTTCCTGCGCGCCAGAAAATCATGGCTGAACAAATATCCCGGGGCCGTCCAAGCCACCCGCTGTGCCCACCTTGCTCGCTGCGCCCACCTCACCCCCTGGCTCTCTGGGGCTGGGGGCAGCSGGGCTGGGGGGTTCGCTCCACTGCCCTGCAGAGGCTGGGGACCAGTCTGGCACTGCCAGTGTCCCCAAGGCTTCCTGGGGACGGTGCTCGGGACGGGGCGGCTGTCCCCAGACCTGCTGTGGGTCTGTGCCTGGGGTCGGGGAGCCATTCCCCATGAGGGGYTTGGGGTGCACGCCGGGGCCGTGCCTGAGCTGTCCCCTCGCYGTCCCCTCCCAGCTCGCCCAGAAGTACGACCCGCAGAAGGAGGCCGAGCTGCGGACGTGGATYGAGAGCGTCACGGGGCAGCAGATCGGGCCCGACTTCCAGAAGGGGCTGAAGGACGGGGTGATCCTCTGCGAGTGAGTCCCACGCTGCTCGCCGGGCGACGCCGAGCACAGCCCCTTGGCCCCTGCTCCGTTCGGATGGGGATGCGGGAGACCTGCCCTCCAGGGGACCCCCGCCAAGCCCTTGGGGTGGGAAGGGCGGGCTGGATCTGGCCATGCCCGCACCGGTGGGACCCGCCAGAGGTTTTCTTTCCAGTGCTGCTTTGCCAGAGTCGCCCCCAAAGTGCCCGTGTCTGGGGGGAGCCCTGGGAGCCAGCAGGGACTTGGGGGGGGAATTGCCTGGTGTTTGCGGGGGAGACCTGGGCTGGACCTTCCCAAAAGGGGCCTGTGCCCCGCTGCCGCCTGGGGTCTCTGCCCCGCCGCAGCCCCTGCTCCCCCTGCCTCCCTCCAGGCTCATGAACAAGCTGCAGCCCAACGCGGTGAGGAAGATCAACCGCTCGGCTCAGAACTGGCACCAGGTTGGTGTGGGCAGCCCCTGCCTGCGACCCGGCTGCTGCGGAGCCCCGGCTCTGCCCCGGCCCCTCCGCTGTCACCCACCAGGGTCTTACCTCTCTCCCCATCCCCCAGCTCGAGAACCTCTCCAACTTCATCAAGGCCATGGCCAGCTACGGCATGAACCCCGTGGACCTCTTTGAAGCCAACGACCTCTTTGAGAGCGGGAACCTGACGCAGGTGCAGGTGTCGCTGCTGGCGCTGGCGGGCATGGTGAGCGCAGAGGGACGAGCGGCTTGGGAGGGGGCGCAGCCCCGCGGGGACCAGCTGGGCAGACCCCCAGCTTGGGGTGGTGCCCGTGGGACCCCGCGGCTCCCCCTGCCCAGGGAGAGGGCGGGAGGTCTGGGACCCCCGTCCTTSCTCACCACCCCTCCCCGGCAGGCCAAGACGAAGGGGATGCAGAGYGGCGTGGACATCGGCGTGAAGTACTCAGAGAAGCAGCAGAGGAACTTCGAYGAGGCCAAGATGAAGGCTGGGCAGTGCGTGATCGGGCTGCAGGTGGGCTGGACCCYGTGTGCTCCCGAGGGCTGGGGTGCTGGCTGAGGGGGCCCCGGTTTTATCAAACCCTCAGCACCCACCGTCACGGCTCCAAGCACGGCTAGGGGGGACCTGAGGCTCAAGGTGCCTCGAGTGTCCTTGGGATCTGGGACCATCTCGGCTCCGTGTCCGAACGCTGGCACTCTAAGCCAGGAGAGGCTGCGCCTGGGCTGGGTTAGGGCGTGCTGGCTGTGCCCCCCGGCTGCGGGGGGTCGGGGAGGGAGGAGAAGGGGCACGCGTGGGGCAGCRCTCGGTCTCACCGGACCCCCTTGTCAGATGGGCACGAACAAGTGTGCCAGCCAGTCCGGCATGACGGCCTACGGCACCAGGAGGCACCTCTACGACCCCAAGAACCAGATCCTGCCGCCCATGGACCACTCCACCATCAGCCTCCAGATGGGCACCAACAAGTGTGCCAGCCAGGTGAGCCACCGCGCCTGCGGTGGGGAGGGACGGTGGGGGGGACCGCGGCCGAGCCCTGCTCTGTCCTGTCCTTCCAGGTGGGCATGACGGCTCCCGGCACCAGGAGACACATCTACGACGCCAAGATGGGGACGGAGAAGTGCGACAACTCCTCCATGTCGCTGCAGATGGGCTCCAACCAGGGYGCCAACCAGAGCGGCCAGGTTTTCGGCTTGGGCCGCCAGATCTACGACCCCAAGTACTGCCCGCAGGGCGCCCAGGGCGAGGTGGCCAACGCTGCCTGCGACCAGAGCGGGGACCCCCCCGGGTACCACTACTACCGCGAGGAGGAGGAGAGCTACTGAGCGGGACGTCGCCCAGCCCCGTCTCGCACCATCTCGTGTACAGATCCCGCTGCCAGCGACATTCCAGCCTCTACTTTCGTCATTCCCTCTTTTTAAACTTTTTTTTTTTTTTTTTAAATTTTTGAAATGAATCTATTTTTCTGAGCAAGGAAATAAAGACCCCGTTTCTAGAGAAGTTTCCCGCAGCCCGCGGGCATCCCCAGGCGCCAGCGCAGCCCTGGCGTTYGCAGCGGGAAGGCGGCGGATGCTCCAGCGCCGAGGAGCGGACGGCGTCTCCTCTCATGCAGCCAAGAAGACGCATTCCCACCCGGCGCCCACCGTGCCGCCCCTGCGATGCTCTGCCGTGGCAGCACCCGGATCCCTCGGCAGGGTGGGGGGGGACAGCCGCCCACGCTGCCGCCGGTGYCGCTTCTCATCCCGGTGCTGGCAGGACCCGGCTCAGCCCCGCACAGGAGAGCGGCTCGGGTCAGCCGGACGCGGTGGGAGCACGGCCGGGAGAGACCCCCAGGCGTGGGGGGAGCCCAGGGCGCTGCGGGGCCTTGGCCCGGGGACGGGGGATCGTGTGTGTGTGTGTGTGTGTGTGTGTGCGCGTGCGCGTGTGCACCGCCAGCAGCCTTGCACTCTCGTGTGATCTCTAGAAGTGGAGCTGGAAATGCCTTTTTTGCAGAATTCGTAGGGACCAAGTTTCCGAGGCCCCGGTCGTGGCCGCAGGGCTGGGCTGGGCCCCGGCACACCCGGCTGCGGCTCCGCCAGCCGCAGTAATCCGGTCGCCTGGCGTGCTGGAGCCAAGGCTGGCTGCRACGGCGCATCTGCAGCACGGGCAGCTGCCAGGGCAGCGCGGGGCTGGGGACGCTGGTGCCCGGTGCAGCCCCTCGCTGTGCCCATCGGCTTCTTCACCTCGTGGGGTTTTTAATGCAGATGCTCTTATATTGAAACCTTTTTTTAAAAGAAAACCTTTTTAACTTAAGCAGGAGATGGTTTCTGGTGCAGGCGCCTTGTGTCAGTGCTCAGGCCGGGTGCCCCCATGCTTGGGGGGGTGGGAGCTGCTGCAGACCTGGCCAAGACCCCAGAGCGCCGGGGCCGTGGGGTGGGAGGCTGTGCTCTGGGGGGCCGAGCCGCTGCCTGTCCCCCGGGGCTGGGGCGCCGAGTGGGAGCTGGGAAGTGGCCGTGGGGTTGACGGTGCCGCCGTGTGCTGGGCCGGAACGTGGGCAATAAAAAAACCTTCCCCAAGGGCCGTGCCGTGCCGTGGTGTCCAGCGCCGGGCTGCGAAGCGGAGCTGGGCACTGCRGTTACATGCGGGGCGGCCGGGTCCTGGGGGCTGCTCCCGGGGCTCAGCAGTGCCCTGAGCGCAGCCRAGGGACCCGCAGGACCCAAACCCGGGTGGTGCCCCCGGGAGCCCCGAGGGCCGTGTCCCAACGGTGGCCTGGGGCTCCTGTGTCTGCGTTTCACCACCCTTTTGGGGTGAAACACTGTGTTTCGGAGAGCCGCGCTCCCCCCGCTCGGGCCGCAGCCGCCAGCCAAGCGTTACCGGCCGCTGCCACGGGAGCGGCTCCGCTCCGCTCCCGGGGGCCCGGCCCGCGCCCCCCCGCAGCCCGAGCGGCCGAGGCTCACCCCGCCGCGGCGTGACTCAGCGGCCTGCGCCTCCGGGCCCCTCCCGCSGCCGCCGCTGCCCGCCGGTGCCACGCCGGTGCCCCCCACCTCGGGGCTGCCACAGCCCCGGGGGCGCGGGGACCCTGCTGGGGAGGGGTCCGTCCCTCGGGAGCCCGGCGAGGGGAGGCGCGGGGTGGGTGGGGGCTGCTCCGCGGGCAGTGGGCTGGCCTGTCCCCGCAGGGGGGTCTCAGCCCACCCCGGGCCGCGCTGCAGCGCCTATGGCGGGGGCCCCGCTGCCCCGTGGGGCTCCCAAGGGTGCCCACCCCAAGGGCGGGGTGGGGTGTGGCAGGGGTGTGGCCAGAGCTGGGCAGGGGAATGGCAGGGCAAGGGCAGAGGCGGGGGGGACGGGGACGGGGACGGGGACGGGCTCCTGCCCCCCGCACGCCCCCGTGCCCCCTCCCCCCCCCCCAGCACCGCACGGGTCCCTTTAAGACCCGCTTCCCGTGACGTCACGCCGGCGGCTACTTTGTAGCGCGGGGAGGGCGGGGCCTGCGCGCGAGCCCGGCGGAGCCGCCCGGCGGAGCCCGCGGGGTCTCTTAAAGGGGCCGCGCGGTGGCGGCGAGGGCAGGTAATGGGGGTCCCGGGCCGGGGGCTGCGGCGGGCGGGGGGGTCGTGCCGCCGAGAGTCAGCCTCGGCCGGGCTTCGGCTTCTCAGCGTCCCCCTGGGGCTGTGCGCATCTCCCCTCCCCCCCGGGGCTGTCCCCATCACCCCCCGGGGCTGTCCCCATGTCCCCATCGTCTTCCCCCCCGGGCTGTCCGTGTGTTCCCCGGGCTGTCCCCATCATCCCCCCGGGGCGGTCTCCATCATCCCCCCGGGGCTGTCCGTGTCCGCCCCGGGCTGTCCCCATCATCCCCCCGGGGCTGTCTGTGTCCCCCCCGGCTTGTCCCCATGTCCCCATCACCCCCCCGGGGCTGTCTGTGTCCCCCCCGGGTTGTCCCCATCACCCCCCCCGGGGCTGTCCCCATGTCCCCATCATCCCCCCGGACTGTCCCCATGTCCCCCCCGGGCTGTCCCCATCCTTCCCCCGGTCCGTCCGCCTCCCCATCGCTCTGCACCCCGCCCAGCGCGGAGCTCAGCGGGACCGGGACCGGGGGGTGCCGGGGTCGGGGGCCGCCGTGCTCCCGGTTGCAGCGACGGGGCGTGTTTGTCCCCCGTGGGGTGAGTGAGCAGATTCCCACGCCAGTCCCCTTCTGGGAGGCGGCTTCTGGAAGATCCCGGTGKTTTGTATTTGTTCTGTCCCGAAAAGAGCCGCTGCCCCCGGCTGGGCTGAGCCTCCTCCCGGCCCGGCAGCCCCGCAGCATCCCCGGTCCCGGCGCCAGCCGCCCCTGCCCCCCGGCTCGGCCGGTGTCACCCCCAACCCGGCAGCGGGGTGGGTGGCACAGCTCTCCCCAAGCCCCCTCGGAGGAGTCCTCCCCCAGGACCCCACTCTGGTGCCGCTCGTGTCCGGCCCCGCAGGCTGATTAGCCGGATTTCCCAGCCGGGATCCTAATCCCGCTGGCTGGTGCCCGCTTATCCCCGCTGCGCCCGGGGACCCGGCTTAGCCCCGGGCGTGGGCAGAGCCGGCAGCGGGCAGGCCATTGCCTGCCTGCCCTCCTGCCCAAGCCCCGGCGGGGGCTGGCGGAGGCGCGAGGCCGTGGGAGGCGAGAGGCAGGAGGGTGAGTCTGCGGCTTCGGCCGCCAACCCGGGGTGGTGGGACGGGCAGTGGGTGCCCCGGGGGTGTCCCGAGCTCGCGGTGGGCCGGGGGTAGCTCCGGAGCTGGGCTTTCCCGAGGCGTGGGTGTTCGCCGGGCGGGAAGCTGCGAGTTCGGTCGTGCCGCCTCTGCCTGCTGGGGTTCGGCACGAAGCCGGCCTGCGCGGCCGGGAGGGGTGGCTGCCGCTTTGCTGCCGGATCCGGGGGGCTGCCGAGCCGCTGGCCCCTGTCCGGGGGCGGGTGAAGTCGCAGGAGCTGGCTGGGCACGGGGGCTCGCTGGGACGGGGCTGGGGATGGGGCGGGAGCTGCTGAGCCCCAGCACAGCTCGGGGGGCACCTGCGGGACCTGGGTGTCTGAGCTCACGCCTCAAGCCCGTTGCATGGGGGCAATTTCCCCTCCTGGGGTGCTGAGGGTCTCACCAGAAACACCTGACCTCGCTGCTGGCCCGACCACATCCCTCACACGGGGAAACTGAGGCACGGGCCGGTCCCAGGCCTCYGGGGCTGCCCAGCTCTCCGGGGCTCGGAGCCGCTCCTGTCGCCGGGGCTGCCAGGGTGCATGGCTGCTCCCCGCGCTTGGCGTGGTGTGCGGATTGGGCTCACAGCTCCGCACGCAGCGCTGACTTGGAGGGACTTGCAGAGCTTGTGCCCTATTTTGCTGGTTTTGGTTTAGAAAAGAATGAGATTTGAGGGCTTTGCTCCGGAAAGGAGCTTTGCTGCAGGAATGCCGGGCCGGCTCCTGCCAGCCCCCAGAGCTCAGCCGTGTGCCCGGCGCTTTGCCCGGTGTGCGATAAGCCCCGAGCCAGAGTGAAGCGAGAACCCCAACCATCTCCCCCAGCTTGGTGCTGACCCCCCCATGCTCTCGCCCACAGCCGGAGCCGAGCGGGGCGCAGGGCACGCACCCCTCGCACCCCCGCCATGGCCGTGGGCACCCAGCTGGGGCTGCTGCTCTGGAAGAACTTCACCTACCGCCGGCGGCAGCGGGTGAGCGGGTACCCGGGGCAGGAGGGTGCCCGGAGCCACTGGGTCCTGGCGTGGGGGCAGGCAGAGCCCTGAGCACCAATGGGGACAGGGACCCCCCCCAACCGTGGGTCTCCCCCCAGATCCAGCTGGCCATCGAGATCCTGTGGCCCCTCTTCCTCTTCTTCATCCTGATCTCGGTGCGGCAATCCCACCCGCCCTTCAAGCAGCATGAGTGTGAGTGTCCTGTGCCCTCTGGGGTGGACGGACCCCCTGTGTCTGGCGGGGACCCCCCTTGCGTGGGAGCCCGGCAGGGCCCTGGGGTGGCTCTGGGGGAGACAAACCTGGGAGGTGGACATGAGCCAGGGGCTYGCTGGCGTCTCCCCGCTCGGGTGTGTGTGTGGCCCTGGGGGTCCTGTTCTGCCCCCCCAGACCTGTCTCTCCCTCTCCCRCAGGCCACTTCCCCAACAAGGCCCTGCCCTCGGCCGGGACCCTGCCCTGGCTCCAGGGCATCGTCTGCAACATGAACAACCCCTGCTTTCGGCACCCCACGGCGGGAGAGGCCCCCGGCATGGTGGGCAACTTCGACGGCTCCATGTGAGCGGCGAGGGGCGGGGGGCTGTGGGGCCGGACCGGGCCGTGGGGCCGGGGTCTCACCGCCCGCCCCGCGCCCCCGCAGCCTCTCCCGCCTGCTGGCCGAAGCCCGGCAGGTCCTGCTCCGCACCGACGGGCAGCGGCTCCTGCGCAGCTTCGCCCGGCTCCTGCCTGCCCTGCGCCGGCTCCAGGGGAGCGGGGCTCAACGGAGGGGTGAGCACTGGGGACGGGGGGTGCCRGGGGAGCGAGACCCCCCTGGCTGACCCCTGCGCTCCCCCAGCCCTGCCGGTGAGAGACTACCTGAGAGAGGACGAGACCTTCTCGCGGTTCCTCCGGACCAACACATCTCTTCCCCCCRCGCTGGTGGACGAGCTGATGGGGGCTCGGCTCAGCCCCCGCATCGTGAGTGTCGGCGCGGCACCCGCTCCCGGTGCCCACGGTGCTGGGGGGCTGCGGCGTGACCGGYCCTCTCCCTCCAGCTCTCGCTGGCGGGCACCCGCCTCCCGCTGAAGGCCGTGGTCTGCAACGCCTCGGAGCTGGGGGGCTTCCTGGCGGGGGGCGACACCGCCTCCACCCAGCGCCTGCAGCGGGGGCTCTGCGCCCTGCCCGGCCCCCAGCTCCGCGCCATGGAGGGCTCTTTCCTCTCCCAGCTCAACCTCCCCCGGCTCCTGGCGGTGAGCCCCCAGCCCGGCCAGGCGCTGGGACGCGCTGGGTGCTGCAAGGCACTGGGGCAGAGACCCCCGCCCCCCCCGAGGGGCTGTGACCCCCTTCCCGTGCTCCCCTTGCAGGAACAGCTGAGCTCGGAGGTGGGCGGCATCACTGGCACCGTGGAAGCCTTGGGCACCTTCCTGCGGGATGCAGCATCCCTGATGGAGGAGGTAGCGCCCCGCTCCCCTGCCCCCCACGCAAGTGTCCCCCCCCACCCCCGTGCACCCCAGCGGTGCCCTGCTCCCCACGGTGTCCCTGGGCATCCCTGTCCCCCGCAGCGCCGCTCTGCTCCCCATCCCGCTCTCCCCAGGTCTCCTCCATGACCAGCCTTGCTGAGCTGTGGGGGGAGCTCRGGGCGCTGATGGCCCCCAACGCCAGCGCCTCCATCTCGGGTGCCTTCGGGGCCCTGTCGCGCATCGCCTGCGGGCACCCCGAGGGCGGGGGGCTCAGGGTCCCCTCCCTCAACTGGTACGAGGACAACGACGTCAAAGCCTTCCTGGACCGCAACAGCTCGGAGCAGAGAGCCACGGCCCCGAGCGGCACCGGCAGTGAGCAGGCTGGGCTGCGGGGGGCTCGGCCAGGGGCTTGCTGGGCACGGCCCCCCGGGGCTGGCCGGGAGGCAGTGGGGGGCGGTGGCGGGGGGCCGGTGGTGAGGGGCTGGTGACGAGGGCTCGGCTCTACCCCTGCCCAGGTCCCTTCTGCCGAGAGCTGGTCCGCAGCCTGGAGTCCAGCCCCCTTTCGCAGATCTTCTGGCGGGGGATCAAGCCCCTCTTCATGGGTAAGATCCTGTACACGCCACCYGGCCCCGGCCCCGACAGCATCATGGCTGAGGTGAGGGGGGTCTCCGGGGGGGGCTGGGGGGGTCTCACCCCGGCCTTGCCTCACGCCCTGTCCCACGCAGGTGAACCGGACCTTCCGGGAGCTGGCGGTGCTGAGGGAGGTGGGGGGCACCTGGCGGGAGCTGGGACCCCGCATCTACGCCTTCCTCAATGGCAGCCTGGAGATGCAGGTCCTCCGGGTGCGTGACCCCCAGACCCCCTCCCCAGCGGGGGCCGGGCTGCGGTGGGGTGCGGGATGGGGGTGCGGGGGGGTGTAGCCAGGGCTCCTGGCTGGGAGCGAGGTGGGATGCAGCCGGGAGCGGGGTGGGATGCAGCCGGGAGCGGGGTGGGCTGCATCGGTACCCTGGTGCTTTGCAGGAGCTGCTGCTGGCCCCGGGGACGGGCCAGCTCCTGGACGGGTTCCTCAACGGCACCTCCTGGAAGCTGCCGGCGCTGGCTGGGTTCCTGGCGGGGCCGGCAGCGGGGCCGGGGCTCACCTGGCACCGGGTGTACGCCGACGCCGACACAGTCCTGAGCACGCTGTCGCAGTTCACGGAGGTGCGTGCCGCCCCAGCTGCCYGCGCGGGCTGGCTCCCCGAGCCCCCCTGAGCCCTGCCTGCCCTGCCCGCAGTGTGTCTGCCTGGACAAGATCGAGGCGGTGGCCACCGAGGAGCAGCTGGTGGCCCGGGCCCTGGAGCTGCTGGAGGAGCAGCAGTTYTGGGCAGGTGTGGTCTTCCAGCCCCCCATCAACGCCACGGCTCCCACGCTGCCCCCCCACGTCCGCTACAAGATCCGCATGGACATCGACGGCGTCACAAGGACCAACAAGATCAAGGACAGGTCGGGGGACGCCCGCCCCTTTGGTCTCCACGGCTGCSCGAGCAGCCTGCGCCCATGGTGGGGGGTCCCCCCTCCCAGCGCCGTGCTCTGCCCCCAGGTTTTGGGACCCGGGCCCCGCGGCTGACCCCTTCAGCGACCTGCGCTACGTGTGGGGGGGGTTCGTCTACGTGCAGGACCTGGTGGAGCAGGCGGTGGTGCGGGTGCAGACGGGGGCTGCCCCACGGACGGGGGTCTACGTCCAGCAAATGCCCTACCCCTGCTACGTGGACGACGTGTGAGTGGGCGGCGGGGGGCGGCCCTGGCCCCCCGGGACCCTCGAGTGACCCGCTGCTGCTGGGGGGGACGGGGCCAAGCATCCTGCAGCATCACTGCCCCAGGGAGGTGGCGCGGGGCTGGTCCATGTCCTGGGTGTCCCCTGCCCGGCGGTGGCCCCGGGGTGTCAGGCTGGAGGTGGAAGGGCTGGTGCCATCTCCCCCAGGTTCCTGCGGGTCCTGAACCGCTCCCTGCCCCTCTTCATGACGCTGGCCTGGATCTACTCGGTGGCCATGATCATCAAGGGGGTGGTGCATGAGAAGGAGACGCGTCTCAAGGAGACCATGAAGACCATGGGSCTGAGCAGTGGGATCCTCTGGCTCAGCTGGTTCCTCAGCAGCTTCATCCCCTTCCTCCTCAGCTCTGCCCTCCTCGTCCTCATCCTCAAGGCAGGTTGCAGGGAATGGGGGACAGTGTGGGTGACACRGGGAGCATCAGGGCTGGGAGCCAGCACGGGGGGCTCCACAGGCTCCAACCTGCCTCAATCCACAGCTAGGAAACATCCTGCCCTACAGCGACCCGGCCGTCATCTTCCTCTTCCTCGGCACCTTCTCGGTGGCCACCATCAGCCAGTGCTTCCTCATCAGCACCTTCTTCCCCCGCGCCAACCTGGCCTCGGCTTGCGGCGGCATCATCTACTTCTCCCTCTACCTGCCCTACGTGCTGTGCGTTGCCTGGCGCGATCACATCACCTTCCCGCTCCGCGTCCTCGTGGTGAGCAGCCGTGGCTGCCCCTTCCCCCATGCCCCTCGGGCGCCCTGGGCGGGGGGTTTTGGGGCTGAACCCCCCCGGGCTGGTCTTTCTGCCCACGCCGCCGTTCTTGCCGCCGCCAGAGCCTGCTGTCGCCAGTGGCCTTCGGCTTCGGCTGCGAGTACTTCTCCCTCTACGAGGAGCAGGGGGTGGGCATCCAGTGGCACAACCTGGGTGCCAGCCCCGTGCCGGGAGACCCCTACAACTTCGCCACAGCCATGGGGCTGCTGCTGCTGGAYGCCGGCCTCTACGGCCTGGCCACCTGGTACCTCGAGGGCGTCTTCCCAGGTAAGTGCAGCCCCCCCAGCCCCCGGCAGCCCCCCGGCCTCGGCCCCACTCAGCCCCTGTCTGCTGCAGGTCAGTACGGGATCCCCAAGCCCTGGAATTTCCCCTTCCTGAAGAGCTACTGGCTTGGGGAGCCGTCCTCGGCCAGGCACCCCCCGTACCCCACCAGCCCCCTCGCTGCACCCCAAGGTGAGCCCCTGCCCCTGCCCACCCCGGAGCCACGCGGGCGAAGGACGGCAGCCACAGAGCTGGGCTCGAGCCCTCCCGCCCGGGCTTTGCCCCCCAGCAGGGGGTCCTGCCCCCCATGAGAGGGGTCCTGCCCCCCATGAGAGGGGTCCTGCCCCGCTGAGGGGGGTCCTGCCCCCGGTGGGGGGTCGTGCCTTGGACGTGACCCTCCGGTGGCTTCCAGTGCTGGTGGAGGAGCCGCCTGCCCAGCTCCAGCCCGGCGTCTCCATCCGCAACCTGGTGAAGATTTACCGCAACAGCAGCCGCGTGGCCGTCAACGGGCTGAGCCTGGACTTCTACGAGGGGCAGATCACCTCCTTCCTGGGGCACAACGGGGCTGGCAAGACCACCACCATGTGAGCTGGAGGGGCTGGGGTCTGGCTGGGGGGGCTGCGTGGCCACAGCTGGGACAGGAGCTGAGCCTGGCTCTGCCCTGGCGCGGTCCCGACCTGGGTCCCCACAAGGCTGGACTCTGAGCACCCCACGAAGAACAGGGCACCCCGGCCTTGAGCCCCGCTGGTCCTGCGCTCCATGACCCCCTTTTCCCCACCGGTCCCCCATCCAGGTCCATCCTGACCGGCCTCCTGCCCCCCACCTCCGGCACTGCCTATATCCTGGGCTGGGACATCCGCTCCGATATCGACAGCATCCGCAAAACCATGGGGATGTGTCCCCAGCACAACGTGCTCTTCGACATGTAGGCAGGGGCAGGGCAGGCGGGGGGGGCCGTGCGGGGGCTGGCGCGGCAGGGCTGCCCACCTCCCCCCTGCCCGCCGCAGCCTGACGGTGGAGGAGCACGTCTGGTTCTACGGGCGGCTGAAGGGGCTGTCGGAGGAGCGGGTGAAGGCGGAGATGGAGCAGCTGATCCAGGACACGGGGCTGCCCCACAAGCGCCGGGAGCAGACCAGGAACCTCTCGGGTGCGTCTGGGGGGCAGGACCGGCACCCGAGTGGGGGTCCGCAGCCGCGGCCCCTCCCAGCGATGTCCCTGCTGCCCCACAGGCGGGATGCAGCGGAAGCTCTCGGTGGCCATCGCCTTCGTGGGTGGCTCCCGGGTGGTCATCCTGGACGAGCCCACGGCCGGAGTCGACCCCTACTCCCGCCGCAGCATCTGGGAGCTGCTGCTCAAGTACCGCAAAGGTCAGGGCTGGGGGACCCCGCTTCCCCCCCGCGCRTCTGAGCCCCCCAGCCGTGGAGAATCGGCAGCAGGGCCCCTGGGGCGAGCAGGGACACGTGCTGGTGGGGAGATGCCCACAAAGGGGGGTCCGGGGTCCAGCCCGCTGCCTGCCCCCAGGCCGCACCATCATCCTGTCCACCCACTACATGGACGAGGCGGAGCTGCTGGGGGACCGCACGGCCATCATCTCRCAGGGCCGGCTCTGCTGCTGCGGGTCCCCGCTCTTCCTCAAGGCCAGGCTGGGCACCGGCTACCACCTCACCCTGGTGAAGCAGGAGCAGGTCGGGACGGGCGGCAGCACCGGCACCGYCCCTGGCACCACCAAAAAGGTGGGTCCCTCAGCCCCGCCGAGCACCAGCCAAAAGGGTGGCCGGTGCCTCTGTCCCGGCTATCGGGGGAGCGCCGAGCCGCAGGCTTGGGGCCGGGTCCTGCCGCAGGGTGCCAGGCTCCGGCCGCCCTTTCCCGCAGGACGGCAGCAACTCGGAGCACAGCAGCGACACGGGCCTGGGCAGCGAGCGGGGCAGCGAGGCCAGTGCCGCGGGTGAGGGTCCCGTCCCTCCCTGCGCCCTCAGTGCGGCGTCACYCCCCGGGTGCTCCCCACACGTCCCCCGTTGGCTGGGGGGGCAGAAGGAGCCCTGCTGCCGGCTCTCGGCCCCCCTGCCCTGATGGGGCAGAAGGGGCTGCCTGCCCTCCTGCCCCCTGCAACCCCCCCGGGGACCCCCAGACCGGGGTGCAGGGCACATGCCAGCTCTGGCCAGCTCCTGCGCCGGCCACCGGCTCCTGCCGCAGGTTTCCAGCCCTCCCCGTCCCCCCAGATGTGGCCCAGCTGTCGGCACTGATCCAGAAGCTGGTCCCTGGCTCCCGGCTGGTGGAGGACATCGGGCACGAGGTGCTCTTCGTCCTGCCCTACAGCGGGGCCAAGGACGGGGCCTTCGGGGACCTCTTCCGCGAGCTGGACGCCCGCCTGGGGGAACTGGGCATCTCCAGCTACGGCATCTCTGACACCACCCTGGAAGAGGTACCCGGAGGAGCTGCGGCTCCTGGGGTGCCCACCCTCCCTGGAGCCCTGCCGGGGGCTGCCCGCGACCCGGGGGATTTGCCTCTCTGGGGCGGTGGGCGCTGGCAGCCGTGTTTAACACCAGCCCCCTCCCACCCTCAGATCTTCCTGAAGGTGGCCCAGGACACGGGGGTGGACGCTGACACGGCAGGTAAAATGCCTCGGTGCTGGCTGGAGCTGAGCTGCAGSGTGCCGGGGCGCAGGGGAGGGCTGGGGGGAGATGCTCAGCAGCCTGGAGCGGAGGGGTGCGGGTGTCCCCAGCACCCCGTGTGGCGCTCGCCCTTCCCAGGGCTGGGGTCCCACTGGGAGCACCCATGGGTGCAGGGATGTGTCACAGGCTGTGACCTCAGTCCCACCCTGGTGCTCTCGCCCCCGTTTTGTCAGGCACCAGGAGAGGAGCAGCCCCCGGTGAAGAGGGGGATGCAGAAGCAACCAACGGGGAGCTGGGTAAGGATGGGGGGAGCTGAGACCTGGGACCCCCGAGCTGCCCAGCCCCTGCCACTGGGTGCCCCCTGCCTTCACCCCTGGGCTGGGGCTGGGCCTGGGGCCGTGGCACGTGTCCATCCAGGCACGCATCCATCCAAGCAGGCATCCCTTAGGACACGCATCCCTTCGGACACGCGTCCCTTCGGAGACGCACCCCTTTGGGCAGGCAGCAGGCAGGGGGAGGCTCGGGGTCACTCGTGCAGCATCACTCCCGCCCGGCCTCGGGGTGTCCCCCAGGGCGTCGGGCAGGGCGAGGAGCAGGGACGGTGGTGGGTTTGGGGGAGCCCGGCTCTGTGCAGGGGTTGGGATGGGACATGAAATCCCAGGGGATGTATCCAGGCCCCTTCTCCTGGAGATAGAGCTGGCGTGGGGGCAGCTGCGGGGATCTGAGGGGGCTGCAGTAGTTTAGGGAACCGGCTCTGCCCTGGGTCAGTGCTAACCCCGGCTGGGCAGGCACCGGCGTGGCTATAACCCCTCTTTCCTCTCCTTTACGCTGAGCCCAAGGAGCCCGGCGAGGTAGGAGCTGGGGGCTGGGGGGACTGGGGGGCTCCTGTCGCGTCCCTGCATTCAGTGCCGTGTCCCCGCCGGGGTGGGGGGACGCCCCTGCCAGCACACCATCCCCCCGCGCGTCGCCCGGCATGAGCCCCTGCCCCTCGCCACCGGCTCTGCCGAAGCCGTCTCTGCCCTTGCAGCGGAGGAGCCCCGGGAGACGGACCTGCTGCGGGGGGCCGGGCAGGCCTGCCGCAGGGTGAGGGGCTGGGCGCTCACCCGCCAGCAGCTCCGCGCCCTCTTCGTCAAGAGGATGCTCCACGCCCGACGCAGCACCCGGGGCTTCTTCGCGCAGGTGGGGCTCAGGGACGGGGATGGGACGGGGCCGTGGTGCGGAGGGTGGGGAGGGGATGGGGCGGGAGGGTGCGGAGCCAGCCCTGACCCCCGGCCCCCGGCAGATCGTCCTGCCCGCCGTCTTCATCTGCATCGCGCTGCTCTTCAGCCTCATCGTGCCGCCTTTCGGGAAGTACCCACCGCTGCGCCTCCAGCCCTGGATGTACGGGCAGCAGTTCACCTTCTTCAGGTGTGCCCCCATCCCCGTGTCCCCCCAGGTCCCCCATCCCCGTGTCCCCCATCCCCTGCTGCCGCCGGCTCACTCCCACATCTCCCGGCAGCAACGACGCTCCGGGGGACCCCGACACGGCTCGGCTGCTGGGCGCGCTCCTGGCCGAGCCGGGCTTCGGCACCAAGTGCATGAAGGATGCTGGGGAGGCGTGAGTGCCTGCGCCCCGCGGGGCCGGGGGGCTGGAGGGGCTGGGAGGGGGCAGCTTGGGCTTGGCCCCCGCTTCCGTGCCTGCCTCTCCCCCGGGAGCAGCCCTGCCAGCCGGCGCGGTGCCGCGGGACCCCCCAGCCATCCCCGTGGCGGGGGGGCGACGGCAGCCGTGGGCAGGGGCAGGTCCCAGGCTGGTAACGAGGGTCTCTCTCCCCCCGCTGTGCCGGGTGCCCAGGACGGGGCCGTGCCCCCCAGCTTCCCACCCYGACGGCTTCTCGGCCCCCCCGGCCCCCCCGGCCCTGCTGGAAGCACTGCGGCGCGGGAACTGGACGCGGGCCGAGYCGTCCCCCCCCTGCCAGTGCAGCGGGCCGGGGGCTCACAAGATGCTGCCCGACTGCCCCGAGGGGGCTGGGGGGCTCCCACCGCCCCAGGTAACCCCCAGCCCGCAGCCCCCCTGGGCCACCGGCRCTGCTGGGTGCGGGGGCAGGTGATGCTCCGGGGAGGCCAGCGGGGCCGTGTGTCCCTCCAGCCCGTCTGTCCATCCCCCAGGTGCCAAGGGGCACGGGCGACATCCTGCAGAACCTGACGGGCAGGAACATCTCCGACTACCTGGTGAAGACCTACCCCCAGATCATCCGCTGGGGGTGAGCGCTGGGCCAGGGACACCCCGGGACACTGTGGGGACACCCCGGGGACACTGTGGGGACACCGTGGGCAAGACGGGGCAGGGCTTTGGCACAAGCTGCCATTGGGCTGGAAGCAGGGAGGGACGCTGGGGACCAAACCCAGCCAGGGCTGGAGGCAGCGAGGGCACCGCAGGGTAAGGGGGAAGCACCGGGGGGGCTCGTGGCCGGGCAGGCGCTGCCGTCATGTCTCCACGGGGGGTATTTCTCCCCCCTCCCCATCTCTTTCAGGCTGAGGAACAAGAAGTGGGTGAACGAGCAGAGGTGAGCCCGGGGAGGGGCCGGGGTCTCGCGCAGGTGGGGTGGAGGGGGCAGGAGCTCCCCGGCGGGGTCGGGCAGAGCCTGAGCAATCCGCGGGCAGAGTCCTCATCTGGGCAGCCTCAGCCCTTCGCTGTGTGCCCCTCACCGTGGCGTCTGGGCGCGTGGCGTGCCCAGGGCAGGGCGGAGGGGCTGGGAGGGTTTCCACGGGATGGCAGGTTTGGAAGTGCCCGTCTGCCCCGCAGGTACGGTGGATTTTCTCTGGGCGCCGGCGGTTCCCAGGCCCTGCCGTCGGCGGCGGAGGTGGACAAGGTGGTGCTGGAGCTCCGGGCGCTGTTCAACGTCACCCCGGTACGGCCGGGGCTCTGCCCCTCCCTGGCTCAGCTCCGGTGCTGGGAGGGCTCTGGCCCGAGCCCGCTCCTCACCCTGTGTTCCCACACCCAGGGCAGCCCCTCGGACCGGCTCCTGGGCAACCTCAGCCGCTTCATCGAGGGCTTGGACGCTCGCAGGAACATCAAGGTGCGCCCGGCCCCGGGGCTGGGGGTCCCGCAGGGGCGAGAGCTGGGAGGCAGCAGGGGACACAGCACCCAGGTCCCCATCCGGGGTTGGAGCAGCTGGAGAAGGACTGAGCCCCGCCGGGGCTGGAGAGGAGCGGGAGCCCAGTGGGGAGCGGGGTGCTGTGGGCGCAGCTGGCGGCGGTGCCGGGGTGGGTGCCGGGGTGGCAGGGGGGCTCTGAGCTGCCGGGCTCCCCTGGGCTGCAGGTCTGGTTCAACAACAAGGGCTGGCACGCCATGGTCTCCTTCCTCAACGTGGCCAGCAACGGGCTGCTGCGCGCCCGGCTGCCCGCCGGGACCGACCCCGCGCTCTACGGCATCACCGCCACCAACCACCCCCTCAACCTCACCAAGGAGCAGCTCTCGGAGGCCGCCCTGTGAGTGCCGGGGTGAGGGGTCCCGTGGGGTGCCCCCCGCCCCCGGCTGAGCCCTCCCCTCCACGGCAGGATGGCCACCTCGGTGGACGTGCTGGTCTCCATCTGCGTGATCTTCGCCATGTCCTTCGTCCCGGCCAGCTTCGTGCTCTTCCTCATCGAGGAGCGGGTCAGCAAGGCCAAGCACTTGCAGTTCGTCAGCGGGATGAAGCCCGTCACCTACTGGCTGGGCAACTTTGCCTGGGACATGGTGTGGGACAGGGACGGGGACAGGGATGGGTACAGCTCCCGGGGGGGCAGGTCCCATTCCTGACACCCCCCCGGCTTCTCTGTGTCCGCAGTGCAACTACCTGGTCCCTGCGCTGCTGGTCATCCTCATCTTCCTCTGCTTCCAGCAGAAGTCCTACGTGTCCTCTGCCAACCTGCCCTCCCTGGTCCTGCTGCTGCTGCTCTACGGGTGAAGGGCCGGTGGAGCCCAGCCGGGGCTCAGCCCCCACCCGGGGCTGGACCCTGGGGAGGGGGGGGTGCAGGGGGCTCTGAGCGGGGCTGGGGGCAGCCCTGGCTCGGGGGTCGTGGTGATGGGGGGGGTGGATGGTGGCTCACCCTGCCGTGCCCCCCGGGACGGGAGGTGCGTCTCAGCCAGCCCCTGCCTCTCTGCCCCTCCAGCTGGTCCATCACCCCCCTGATGTACCCGGCCTCCTTCCTCTTCAGCATCCCCAGCACCGCCTACGTGGCCCTGACGTGCATCAACCTCTTCATCGGCATCAACGGCAGCGTGGCCACCTTCGTGCTGGAGCTCTTCGTGGACCAGGTGAGCCCCCRGGCTGCCCCGGACCCCCGTCCCGTCCCTGCAGGGCCGGCGCCAGCTCCCCCACCCCTCTCCTTGCCTCCCCGGCAGAACCTCAAYGACATCAACCGCGTCCTGAAGAAAGTTTTCCTCATCTTCCCCCACTTCTGCCTGGGCCGAGGTCTCATCGACATGGTGAAGAACCAGGCGATGGCCGAYGCCTTCGAGAGGTTCGGTGAGTCCGGGAGCGTTAGGGCTGCTCCCCCTCCCCACAGCCCGGCCAGCACGGGGGCCCCCCGGCGTCCCCCCCTCCTACAGCCCCTCTCGCCGCTCGCAGGGGACAAGCGCTTCGTGTCCCCCCTGTCCTGGGATCTGGCAGGGAAGAACATGTTCGCCATGGCCGTTGAGGGCGTCATCTTCTTCCTCTTCACCCTCCTGCTGCAATACCGCTTCTTCCTGCGGCTGGGGTGAGGACCGGCCGTGGGGCCGTGGGGCGGCCGTGGGGCGGCCGTGGGGCAGGCAGCCCTGGAAGCGTCCCTGTCCCTGTTGCCCCCAGGCCGCGGGCTCTGCAGCTGCCCTCGCTGGGGGAGGAGGACCGGGACGTGGCCAGGGAGCGGGCAAGGGTGGGCAGGACCCCCCCGCACGGCCACCTCCTGCTGCTGAAGGACCTGACCAAGGTGCGTGCCACGGGGCCGCAGCCTGCCCCGTCCCTCGCTGCGGGGATCCAGCCCCTCCCGTAGCCCCCGGTCCCGCTGGGGGGTGAGGGGTGGGGAGCACCCAGCGCCGCCCCGGCTCTGCCGCGCAGGTGTACCGGCGCAGGAAGGCTCCGGCGGTGGACCGGCTCTGCGTGGCCATCCCTCCCGGGGAGGTGAGTGCTGGACAGACGGACAGACGGCCCTGCGGGCAGGGCYGGGGCTGCCGTAACGCCGGTCTGCGCCCCGCAGTGCTTTGGCCTCCTGGGGGTGAACGGCGCAGGGAAGACCTCCACCTTCAAGATGCTGACGGGGGACACGGAGGTGACGCTGGGGGAGGCCTGGCTGAAAGGGCACAGGTGGGCGAGACGGAGGGACCCCGCGGCCGACCCGCTGCTCCCCCTCTCCTTGTCCCCGCAGCACGCACGCTGTCATCCCCATCCCCACCCCCTGCTCCTCCTGCCCTCGTCCCTGCAGCATGCTTGCACGGCTTCATCCTCATCCTCATCCCTGCAGCGTGCTCATCCCTATTCCCACAGTGTGCTCAGCCTCGTCCCTGTCCCTGGAGCTTGTCCCTGTCCCTGCCACGTGCTCAGCCGTGTCCCTGTCCCCGCAGCGTGCTCAGCCTCGTCCCTGTCCCTGGAGCTTGTCCCCGTCCCCGCCACGTGCTCAGCCGTGTCCCCGTCCCCGCAGCGTGCTCACCGACCTGCAGTCCGTCCACCAGCACATGGGTTACTGCCCCCAGTTCGACGCCATCACGGACCTGCTGACGGGGCGGGAGCACCTCGAATTTTACAGCCGCCTGCGCGGTGTCCCGGAGGAGGAGACCCCCAGGGTAGGGCCCGCGCCTCAGCCCCCCCATCCCAGGGGACCCCCATCTTCATCCCCTCCGTGTCTCTTGCAGGTGGCTCAGTGGGGCATCGCCAAGCTGGGGCTGGGGCCACACGCGGACCGGCCGGCGGGCAAGTACAGCGGGGGCAACAAGCGCAAGCTCTCCACGGCCATAGCCCTCCTCGGCTCCCCGCCCGTCATCTTCCTGGTGAGTGGGAGCAGTGGGGGGGTCCCGTGGCAGCACCTGGCCCCCGCCCGGGCTGACACCGCCGCCGGGGCTGTTGCAGGATGAGCCCACGACGGGGATGGACCCGCAAGCCCGGCGGTTCCTGTGGGACTGCATCCTCAGCGTCATCCGGGAGGGCAGGTCCGTGGTGCTCACGTCCCACAGGTGAGCCCCCCCCGGTGTCTGCAGCACCGCCAGAGGGGAGCACCCCTCTGCCCCCAGGTACCCCTGGAGGGGAGCACCCCTCTGCCCCCGGGTACCCCTGGAGGGGAGCACCCCTCTGCCCCCAGGGCACCCCTGACAGGGAGCACCCCTCTGCCCCCGGGGCACCCCTGGAGGGGAGCACCCCTCTGCCCCCGGGTACCCCTGGAGGGGAGCACCCCTCTGCCCCCGTGGGGCCTCACGCCTCCCCCCCGGCAGCATGGAGGAGTGCGAGGCGCTGTGCACCAGGATGGCCATCATGGTCAACGGCCGGTTCCGCTGCCTGGGCAGCGTGCAGCACCTCAAGAACAGGTAACGGGACGGGGGGGCTCGGGGAGGGCTCCGGCAGCGAGGGGTGGCAGCCCTGCGGGGACAGGGACACGGCTGGTCCCTGCAGCGATGGCCCCCTCTCCCGCGCAGGTTTGGGGACGGCTACACGGTGGTGGTGCGAGCGGGTGGCCCCGGGCCGGCGCCGGTGGAGAGCCTGATGCRGCACCGCTTCCCCGGCATCGTGCTGAAGGAGCGGCACGGGGGGCTGCTGCAGTACCAGCTGCCCTCCCGCGCCAGCTCCCTGGCCAGCGTCTTCAGCGTCCTGGCAGCCCACCGCGGCCCCTGCCGCATCGAGGACTACTCCGTCTCCCAGACCACCCTCGACCAGGTGACGGGGGACGCGGGGCATGAGGGCAACAGGGGCTGGGGTCCTGCCGGCGCTGCCCCTCACCCTGCCCTCCCTGCAGGTTTTCRTGCACTTCGCCAGGGAGCAAAGCGATGAGGACCCCGGGGGGGCCACGGCCCCAGGGCAGGATGTGGCCCCAGGGCAGGATGCGGCCCCGGCGGCGCCCAGCCCCGGGAGGAGGCTGACATCGTTCCTGGAGGATGACAGCTACCAGGAGAGCGCTGTCTGAGCGAGGCCGTGGTGCCCTGCAGACCCCCCTCCCCAGCCATCACCGCGGCACAACCAGGGGTCCTGGGGCTTCTGGCCACCCCGGACCCCCGGAGCTGCACGGGGGGGGCTTGGCCACATCCCTGCCGCTGGCACGGGGCCACCATCCCCGCGGGGTGGTGCGGGCACTGGGGAGGGTCAGAGCGCCGGGGCAGGGCTGGCCCCAGCTCCCCCTCGGTTGTACGCTCTGGGGGGCTGAGTTGGATGGGGGGGTCTGCCCTGCGCTGCGGCGGGGCCGGGTGCTGGGGCTGGCCCTGGGACCCCGACTGCTCGCTGCCAGAGCAGAGCCGGCTGTAAAAGAGCAATTAAATAAAGACCCACGGTACTGCCCGGGGGGTGGATCGCCCTCGCACCACTGCAGCCCCACCAAGGACACGTGGGGGCACAGAGTGGGGGGCACAGGGTGGGGGGGCACAGGGTGGGGGGCACGGCAGGGCGGGGGGCAGCAGGGTGGCCCTCGCGCCAGAGGCGTGGAGCAGCCGGCATGGCCCCCTGCCCTGCTGCCGCCCTGCAGCCCCTTGCCCGCGGCCCCCTGAGTGGCCGAAGGTCAGCCAGGGTCTTCCTCACCCTGGATGGTCCCCAGGCAAAGGCAGGGGCTGGGTGGGCAGCGGCCTGGGCAGGGGTCCCTGCCCGCCACCCTCCCTGGGGCTCCTTCCTCGCCACCTTCTGCCCCTCGGGGTGCCCCTCGGCGGGGTGTCCCCTTGGGGTCTGCGCCACGCRGGGACCTGAGCAGGGCTGGGCTGAGCCCCCCGGGCCGAGGGGTGCAAAGGTTTTGGGGTGCCCGTCTCCTCCCTCCCCCTGGGACCCCTCTCCTGTGGCGGGAGGGACACGGACCTTCCCTGCGGGACCGGCGGGCTGCCCCCGCGGCTCTGCTGCCCCCCGCCCCCGGGGCACACCCCCTCCACGGGCCGTGCCTCGAGGGCGCTCCCCGTGGGGGGCGGGCGCCAGGGGGGGGGSCCCCGAGGTGGGGGGGCTTTGCGATCGTTCCAAAAATATGGAACGCTTCACGAATTTGCGTGTCATCCTTGCGCAGGGGCCATGCTAATCTTCTCTGTATCGTTCCAATTTTAGTATATGTGCTGCCGAAGCGAGCACGAATTTTGAAGGCCCCCCACCACTATTTGAACCTCTCCTCATTTGTAATTTTTCGGTCATGGCGAGTCTCCAGCCTCAGACTCCGCGCCTTTTCTCACAGCGTCACACCCCCAAGCGATACCGTCGCTTTGTGTACTCGAAATCCTCCTTTTTGTCAGAAATTTTGGCGTTTCCGCGGCTGAGTTGCCGGTGCGGTGCAGCTGGCTGCGCGCGGTGCATGGCGGGAGGGCGTCTACTTTGCATCCCGGGGCGTGGCTGTCCGCCACCGTCCCAGCGTTCCCCGGCGGCGCTCGCGCAGGCGCATTGCCGCCGTCGTCGGTGCCGGCGGAGGAAGATGGCGGCGGGGCGCTGAGGGACGGGCCGCTCCGCTCCGCTCCGCACCGCGCCAGCCGAGCCGAGCCCAGCCGAGGCGCCCGCTGCGCTGCGGGCCGGGCCGGGCCTCCCCGGTGACGGACCCCCCATGGCCGCAGGGCCGGCCCAGGAGCCGCGTCCCCGCTGGGCCTGCTCGGGCCGCGCCGCTCCTGGGCCCCGCCGAGGCAGCGGCCCGCTGAGCGCCGGAGCCTGGCCCGAGCCCCGCCAGGCCTGACCCGCCCTCCCTCGGCAGGCGTCTGCGCGCAGGAGGCCGGGCCGGGCCCGCGGCGGCGAGCCCTGAGGAGAGCGGGACGGGGGCAGCGCCTGCCCGGCCCGCCCGGCGCCGCGCACCGAGCAGCTCCCGGCGCGGGGCCTCTCCCGGCCCGTCAGGGACTCGGCCCGAGGACCCCTGCGGAGCGGCCGCGTCCCCCCGAGTCCGCTCTGCCGGGGAGGAACGGCTCCTCCGGCCCAGGTCGGCGCCGCCAGCGCCCTTCGGCTGCCGGCCGCAGGCGTCAGGATGTCCGAGAACCAGCCGAACGCCAACAACCACCACCCGGCCAACAACAACGGGGGCGGCGGGGCTGCCGGCGGGAACAACCGGGGCGTCCGCAATCCCAACCTCAACCAGAACCCCTTGATCAATGTGCGCGATCGCCTCTTCCACGCGCTCTTCTTCAAGATGGCAGTGACCTACGCACGCCTCTTCCCACCCTCCTTCCGACGCGTCTTCGAGTTCTTCGTCCTCCTCAAGGTGAGGGGCGGCTTTACGGGGGCTTTATGGGGAGGAGTGGACATTCCTCTTGCTAGCCTGCAGTCGGGCGCTAAGGCATAGATTTCCTTAYAAACACAAAAAAGCTTGGCTCTGCTAGAGGTCACAGCCTGTGTTTGGGCCACCTATCCGARGCTGTCCACTGAGCTCCCGTGGGCCTCTCTTCTGTGAGACGGGCGTGAGTAGTTGTAACGGTCTGTGGTGGTCCCCATGCCACCAGAGCTCTGGTACCAGATCTGGAAATAAAAAGGAAATCGCTGAGCCAGCTTGCTGGGCAGGCAGGCTGGTGTGGGTCAGATCCAGGCATGTGGGCATGAAAGATTTCCTTTTCTGTTTCCAAGCAGTCACTCTTTTTGGATACATTGCATACRTGAGATATTTGATTGCTGGAGTTTTGTTGGAGTCTTGTCTTTTCTGGAAGCGGTTAATGCATGACCCCACTTTAACTCCATTTCTCTTTAGCAGTCAGCACCCTCAGCTGTGCCTGCCCAGTATCACACCTCTGCGTCACAGGGTAGAAACCCGCCTGCTTTCTTGTTGGTGTGGGTGCACGATTGGGACCCACAGAGGGGCCTGTCGGTGTCCGTGGGGTGAGCTGCCCGTAGGTTAAATCCTGCACCGCGGCTTCCGTGGCGCACGCTGACGCTTCTCGCCAGTGCCACTGTGGGAAATTAGAGTAAGGGGAAGGGGGAAGAGGAGCTTGCCAGGTGACAGCAGCACAATTCTGCTCTTGAGTTTCTAAAATTCAGCTTCTTAAAGCAGGAAAACATTTAGGACAACTTGTCTCATACTGCATGTATACGTTTTCTCCCCTCACAAGAAATGTTCAAGGTTTTAACATCTCTCTCTTTTTTTTTTTTCCCCGTTGTATAACTGGGTTCAGGCAGACAGGGAGAATGGAGCGGGGATGGTGCTAACGGCGAGGCTGTCAGGCAGAGCGAGTGGTCCGGCTGGCAGCGGTTCTTGCTGCTGACTGCTTTTGATCAAAGCACTCCCGAGGACGTAAGAGTGTTCGCAGGCCATCTGCAGAGAACAGCCTGCTCCTGCCCGCAGGGGTGGGAGTCAGCCAGACTTCGGCCTGGTCTGGGCWCGGTGCGCAGGGTACTGGTAGGAGGTGAAGTCGGAGACCGTGGTCCCGCGCGCTGGAGTCCTGAAACTGCTCGTGGTTCTGCCGGCTTCGTCGTGGCTCCTCCTGCGACGGTGGAGGTGGTTCTGATTTACCTTCCCTAGCGTCTTCCTATGCAGATTCTCTGCAGATGTGATGTTTACCAGTCTGTTTATTCATAGCAAATAGGTCAAGAACGAAACGTAGCAAGGACAGCTAGTTTAACTAGGAACGAGCATCTTAAAGCGGTTGGAAAGTGAGCGCGTGAAACTCAGCTGTACTGCTTACTGTACCGGCGTTTCTCGGAGCTGTCAGCTGTGAACTTTGGACAGCGCTGGGTAATGTCGTGCTAGATTTACTGCCTTCAGTACAGGGAACTAATTTGTCAGTCCACTTTGTTTTGTTGTGACTTTATAGCTGTTCCTTGGCTTGAGCCAGGGCAAGGAGCGGCGATGCTCCGCGAGCCCAGCCTCGGCAGGCCAGCTTGAGCTCTGCTGTGGCAGAGGCCGTACCTCGCAGCGGCGAGTGGCAGATCGGAATGCAGAGCTGGCGGCTCTGCCGTGGGTTTGTGTTGTCCTGCTCTTGTGGTGGGTCATCTTTTGTGGAGGTTTGCTTTATTCTGCCTTTGTAAAGCTGGGCAGTCTTCTCCGGGCTTCAGCAGGAAACGCTTTGTGCTGAGGAGGGAATGGTTGAAAGCCACGGATGCGTTTCTGTTTCTTTCAACACGCTTTGGAGCCTCGTCGCACGTTGGTGCTGTGTTTGATGGATTTGCCTGTGGTGCAGTCGTTTTGGGGATGGTGTTGGTTTGCAGGACCCTACACGGCGCTGGGGCCTGTGCCCTGTGCTTTCAGCAGAACACGCGTACTGCGCAGGTATCGGGGGCAGCTCTGGGCTTGTGAACAGAAGGAGGCTGTCTCTGCTTTGTTTCCCTGTTGATACGGTATTGCTGAAATCTCCTGATTCTGGGCTGCTTTATTGTTGATGCAGAGACCACCGGGGTGGAAAGCAGAAAAGCTCTTGTCCGCTTGCAGATCCATTTGTCCAAATGAACCCCATGTCTTTATGGGCGAAGAAGAGATGGTTAAAACTGGGGAGCCTGTAAACGGGCCAAGGCTGGTTGGGCTGATGGTCTCTGCTTTGTTTCTTGCTGTGTGTAGGCTCTCTTTGTGCTCTTCATCCTGGCTTACATTCACATCGCCTTCTCCCGCTCGCCCATTAACTGCTTGGAGCACGTGCGAGAGAAATGGCCACGCGATGGCATCTTGCGGGTGGAAATACAGCGCAACTCGAGCCGAGCCCCCATCTTCCTGCAATTCTGTGGTGTTGAGAAGTTCCCAGGAATGGTAGTCGAGTCCACAGCTGAGGAGGAGGAGGAGGAAGAGGAGGAAATGACTGTGGATATGTTTGAAAACAGCTCTATCAAGGTAAAGACGTGTTCCTTGTGCACACAGAGGGAGATGGGAACCTGGGTGTCGGTTTGGGGAGAAATGGTTTGTTAGAATCTTCAGTATGCCGCAGTCCCTCTGTGATCCCTCGGTCACCTGGAAACAGAGTGTGTTCCTTGGCTTTTCCTGAATCTCCACGTTAGCCTCTGATGGTTTAAGATAAAAAGTAAAGCCTGAGAAAGTGGCCTTTTTTGTCCTTCTTTTGGTGGTGGAGGCCTTCGCCGGGGGCACAGGGGGAGCACAGAAGRTGGGAACTGAAGCGACTGCTAACGTCACTTTCCCTCTCACGATTTTCCAACAGTTTGAGCTGGATATCGAGCCCAAGGTGTTTCTCAAGCCGTCCCGGGTGAGCAGCACCGAGGCACTGACCCGCAACGAAAGCCAGGAGTTCTCGTTTAGTGAAGCAGCCACTAAAGGTATGCAGCCTCTGAGGGAGACTGTGTCCGAGTTTGAGATGCTAGCCAGAGCAGGTAAAGACAACTTACACTGCTGTCTGTGCCCTCTCCTTCCCCTGCCCCGTGCATCTTCCCTGCACGTCTCATTCCTTCTGGCTTCTCTGGGCACGTGCATAGTAACCTTAAATGTCTTCCCTGACGCATTCCCCAGTGGTTAATCCTGTCAATACTAACACTAGATCCACAGCAAGATCTTTCCTTCGGCTGGAGGGAGGCTGGGAGTCGCGGGTCGTCTGGGCTATAAAATTTGCGGAAGCCTCTTGGTCCGGCATCG
Organism: Oceanodroma leucorhoa; assembly: GCA_030449065.1. NCBI lineage: Eukaryota > Metazoa > Chordata > Aves > Procellariiformes > Oceanodroma > Oceanodroma leucorhoa. The sequence goes on along the minus strand of JASVER010000170.1, from coordinate 648,060 downwards.
TGTTTCTGCAGTGATCGGTGCCAGATATCTCAGATGAATGTGAACCTCCCTCTTGTGAGCAGTTCGCTGTCCTCTTGAGGTCTGCAGGGATCCCACCGACAGCGCACGTTCCTCCTTGTGTTAACAGGGTTTGGGCTGTATTTTGGGTCTCTGAGTCAACACCAGTACTTGGCRTAGCTAATTAATCCTGAAAGCCACTGAGCAAGTTTTAGTGGATTGCGAGATACAGCACTGCTGCTCTGCATCGTGCGGGATATCATCCTGCTTTATCCCTCCCCTTGTTCCAGCACGACTTAAGCTGCTAATGGCTCGTAAACTCTAGAGGGAGACTCAGTGGCTTTGTGTTATTTAAAATGGAATTCCAGTGTTGGAAAACTTCTGTTTCTAGTGGTTAGGGAAGGAAATCTATTAAAAMATACTGATGTTAAAATAGAAACATGGCAATTGGATTCTTACTTAATTTGCCTTTTTCACCTACGCTTTTATCCCTGGAAAGACTGGAATTCTTTGCTCCTCAGAAGTCCTGGCTGTTCTAGCTGTGGAGGATTGTGAGGCTGGACACGGCAGTGGCACTGTTCCCTTGGTCTTGCAGTGGTTTTGCGTGATGCTGATCCAGAACTCATTAGTCCTGAATTTAAGATCATGAAGTCGCATAAGACTAGAGAGCAGTAAATATTTTTGGTGCAATACCTTTATTAATAGTTGCCTGAGTTCTGTGAGAGAGTCACATTGTACAGTGCTGTGTGTGCTGATGGGCCGTGCCTTGGATTTGCTGAACGCCTGGTTGGGAATGATCCAGCAACGTGGTGGGAGAGAGAACTGTGCTGCTTCCCAACGTAGTTAAAAAATTCATCTTTTCAAATGGGTCCCAAATCCCAAAATACCTGTTTTTATTTTTTTCCGKGTTTCTTGTGCTATAAGTACACCAAATTTGATGTTTAGACAGAATATTTTACCATGGAAAAATGTTTTAGGATACAAAGGAAGTAATTCTTTTGTTGATATTTAAACACTTTATTTCCATTGGAGCTTAAAACTGTTTTGTAATGGAAACAAAAGATGAAACAAACACACCAGCCTGTGTTTGCTGCCCAAGAAGTGGGATCAGAGGTGGGGAAGTAAAGTGGGCATTTCTGTCAGCGATGTGTCGCTGTAAGTCAGAAGAGGCAGGTACATTTTTAAGTTATTGTGTCCTTTTAACTTTTTTGCTGTGTTGTGAGATGCCTGACAGCTGCCTCCCCTCGCCTCTTGCAAGGTACGCTGTGACAGTTTGAAARATCAGGGATTAAATTGCTTGGCTCCGACTTAAGCAGGAGGTTTTGTCCCTTCAGGGATAATGTAGCAAAAAGCATCTATTCTGAACCTTTCTTTAAAAAAAATAAATAAAAAATCAAGGAAACTTCACGCACCATATTTTTTGTTGGAAAGCCGTAATTGCTCCTGCCTTTAGTTTTGAGATTTGTCATTGCAGCAGTGACCTCTGTCTCCTGAGAAGTGCAGGGCTCTTGCCCTGTGGAATGTTTACTTGGTGTTCAGCAGGTGCAAAGTGTATTTTCCTGCTGTTTCCTGAACAACATATAAAGCAGAAATTAAACTGAGCAAGAACGAGTGGTCTAGGGCTCGCCAGGCAAAGATGTGAGTAGATTCTGGACAATGCTCGACAGAGCTTGGAACCACTGCCCTGAAGCTTTCTCAGAAGTTTCACATTAAGGACTGATGTCAAGGGAACAGGCTGCAATTTCAAAGAATTTGTACTGATTTTATTTAAATTGGTTGAAGGAAGCTCAGAGCCTGTGTTTGCAACTGATTCTCTTTTCCAGGACACGGTGGGAGGGAGGGAGGGAACCCAGAGGTGCTGTTTCTTCTTGGTCATTGTTTGCAGACCCCGCTGTTGAGTCTCCCTTCCACCCTCTCTTGCAGTGTGGCCGCAGGAGGAGTACATTGTGGAGTACTCGCTGGAGTACGGGTTTTTGCGCCTGTCCCAGAGCACTCGCCAGCGCCTCAGCATCCCGGTCATGGTGGTGACTTTGGGTGAGTGAGGGAGCCAGCCCACTCTGGTGCAGGGGCGGGCAAGCGCTCTGCAGGGATACCTACGCGCCGTTTCCTCTTTAGTCTTGCGGAAACTATTTRTAACAGTTGATGGCGCTCATTTTCTGCGTAGGAGAGCTTCTTCGTGGAGTCTTGATTGCTTTAGTAGGTCATACCTTTCCAAGGGGAGTAGTCTGAATTGGTGGAGCCTGTTTCAGTGAGCCCCAGTGTTACGTCCAGCACGGTTTTATCATTGAGGACTGAAGATCTGGGCTCAGCACGGAGCAGCAGCAGCAGCGCAGTGTTAGAGCCCAGTGGCGAGAGCAGTTGTGCATGTGTCAGGGACGATGCTGAGCAGATCTGCTTGGCACCGTCTCGACGTACTTCTGTGCCCCTGTTAGCACCAGCAGACTGTTTTCCTGCAACAGTGTTCTCTTCTCTGGCATTTGCTCCATTAAAATCTGTCCAAAATCAGAAATACGGTCTCAAACTTCCTCACGCCTGTTATCATAATTGATCTGTAACGACCTGTAGTGCAGCAATCAGACGAGAGTTCATTACTTACTCCTAAGCAAACTGAACTACAGCTGGGCTGGAGTATTAAGCAGTGATCCCATACAGGTAGTGGRCTGTTTCCATGTTAAATGTCTATTTACTGACCTGGGTCTTCCAATTCAGCTAGACAAATTCCTTCATAAGTATTCTAGTAATTTACTGAAAAATTACTTGTGTTCATGCTTCCTGTTTTGCTTAGATTTGGGTTATTTTCACAAGCTGATCGGTGTTTGTACAGTAGAATGCAGGACCAGCTTCACGAGATGGGATTGAACAGGCTTCGTTAGTGCCCGGAGCCGCGGGCAGGCGTTCGCCTGTGCTCCACTGCAGAGGGTGGGTGGGGCTGGGGGTCCCAGCAGTGTCACGCTGAGGCCAGCTGATGGCTAAAACGTCTTGGCCTGGCCCCCTGAGTCTTACCAGAACTTGCTTCTCAGGGCCATTAGTTGGGGTGAGCCTAGGGAGATAGTCCAAGCCTAGAAGGCAAACTCCCTTCGTGTCTGTGCCAACAGAGAGCGTGACAGCCCCGATGTAATTCTTAAGGCCTGATGAACAGCAGCATTTTGACAGCGTGGCTAGATTTGTCAAGGGTGTGACGTTTTCCCTCCCAGTCTTGCCCAATTTAGTTGGGCTGCCAAAGGTCCGAGCGCAGACGCAGGTCTGCTGGCAAATGTGTCCCTCTGAGTGATGAGAGGACTGTGTGTTTGCCTTGCTGCCTCTGTGGCTTAAGGTCTGAACAATCGGAATGGGGTTTTTTGTCTTCCCTCTAGATCCTACCAGGGATCAGTGCTTTGGGGACAGGTTCAGTCGCCTGTTGCTGGACGAGTTCCTGGGTTATGATGACATCCTGATGTCAAGTGTCAAAGCTTTAGCTGAAAATGAAGAAAACAAAGGTAAGCCTTGGAGGAATCGCTTTCAGCAGCTGTGCAGAGCAGTTGATGTTTTTATGATGGATGCATGAATATCGTCTTCTGACTATTGATTAATCTCTATGCAGGGAACAGTTCCCTGTGTTATGTTGGGATGTTATTGTCAAGGACGAAATGAAACGAGTGGGAGGGGAGAGATGTCTGCAAACGTGATTTTCTGCTGCCTTATTGCACTGCATAACAACAAGAGTGCTGCCGTGAGGAGGTGTTGCCGTAGTTTGCTTTAAATCCTATTTCTTTAGAAGGCACTGGAAGTTTGTTCTTAGTTTGTGGGTTAATCACACTGAGCTTGTTGCTTTTTTTCAGGTTTCCTTCGCAATGTGGTGTCTGGGGAGCACTATCGCTTTGTCAGCATGTGGATGGCTAGGACTTCGTATCTGGCAGCCTTTGTCATCATGGTCATATTTGTAAGTCAACAGGAGCAGGCACTGCCTGGACTCTGAGCCCGGTGCTGGTCAGCATATGTGTGTATGTTATATTACAGTATAGGCCTGAGCTCTCATCTGCTTTTAAAGCTAAGCTGATGGAGTGCGAGGTTCTACTCTGTTTTTTTATTTTCTTTAATGTGGGTTCTTAAAGTCCTAGAAGTGAAACAAACAGAGAAGCTGAAATAGAATGAAATAATGKTTTTTTTGTCAAAAGGGAGATTCGGGTTCGAGCGTCTCTAAGTGTAGTTAAACACTCAGGGTGCCAAGGCACGGGGAGCAGAAGTTTGTCCTCTGAGACTTTTAAGAACAGGTCTAACTAATTTGCCAGGAGCGATCAAGATAAAACCGAGTCTCCTGTGATTACATGTGGGGTGATTACAGAAAAGTGTTAGACAAGATCCCAGGTGATAACCAGGCCTGTGTTCATAATCCTGGGTGGCTGCCTCCCTTTGTGTCTGACCGGCCACTGGTGCAGCTCCTGCGGCCAGCGAGAGGGGGGAAGCGCGTGCTGGGTGACCGTTGTGGGAGAGGCATTACGAGCTGCTGGGAGGAGCACGGATGTAGGATGGGAGGAAACGCAAGTTCCAGCTCTGCTGCTGCTGTTTGGTTTGGCCCTTGCTCAAATATTCAGAATCGGTCTCTTTACAATCAAATGACTTACTGTCTGTTTTGCTGTAGTAATACAAAGATTAATTGCTGTTTGTGAAGTCCTAATTGCTCTTTGGGAAATCGGTCTGCATAGCTCAAACTAGCAAGCGTGGGATACACACAGCACGCTGTGCAACGCTGCAAGTCCAGGCTCGCCTGTCCAGGCTCTGCCGTAGTGTGATTCTGAAGGTGACTCCCTGGCCCTCTGCGGCTCTAACGCTGGCTTCTCTTCTCCTATTTCAGACTCTGTCCGTTTCGATGCTGTTGCGCTACTCGCACCATCAGATCTTTGTCTTCATTGGTAAGGATTTTCTAAGGGATTTAGGATGTGCTGGACAGCCTGCTCCAGCACGGGGTATCGTGTATATACTCTTGACTGTCGTTTAGAAGGGTCCTGCATGTAGCTGCACAGGGAATGCGTCCCCGCTGTACCCCTGTCACCGTGCTTGCGAGAGCTGTTCTGTCTCTCGACGGGTATCGGGGACTTGTGCAGCGAGTCCCCTGTCCCGCTGCAGTGCTCTGAGTGGGGAGTAACGTGGGGGTGGAGGGTTCCGTGGCCTCGCGTCCGCTGCGTGTTATGGTCTGTTTTCCTTCTTGCAGTCGACCTGTTACAGATGCTGGAAATGAACATGACCATTGCATTCCCTGCAGCACCCCTCCTCACTGTCATTCTGGCCCTCGTAGGTAAGGACATGAGCTCACTTCTTGTCTATGTGCAGCAAATCCCTTTGGGATCCACAGAAAGTGTCATTCCCTGTTCTGACCTGGCCACGGCAGGTGCTTAGCGTGTCTGCTCGTCACGAGGTGGAAGGCTCTGGAATTTGATGGCACAGTGAACGGCATTGTCCTTCTGGGTCCCCTGGAAAAGCAGTTCATTCGGAAATCACATAAACTGAAGCTTTGTCACTTTAGTTCATTTCAGATTCACACTTCTGTGACCATGTTGCATTAGCACAATTTGAATTTAAAAAGCAACAAAAAAAACCCTGAAATCTGCACTGTCCGGAGCCAGCTGATCCTCTGGCCTGTGGAGTGACTGCGGTCAGCAGTGAAACATTAGCTGCTGCTTTAAACAGAGCTAATTTACCCTGCCGTGGTCTCTGCCGTACAGGCACCCAGCCCCCGCTCTGGACAGCACAGAGACATGCCCCTTGGGGAGCCCTTTGCCGAACCGGCGTCTGTGCCCTGCCGCGTGCTGATGTCAGRCACCCTCTGTCCTGCAGGTATGGAGGCCATTATGTCAGAGTTCTTCAATGACACCACAACTGCGTTTTACATCATCCTTATCGTCTGGCTGGCTGACCAATACGATGCCATCTGTTGCCACACCAACACGAGCAAGAGGCATTGGCTCAGGTAGGAGCTGGCTGGGACCTCGTTCCCGTACAGCGCATTCTCGCCGCCTGTCCCGTTCTCTGCTGGGGGGCTGCTTCGGATCCTTCCCACTCTTGAGAGCTTGAGAGCTTCTGTCCGCCTCCTTGGGAGCTGCCCGACATGTCCCAGGGTCCGAAGTGCAATCACTCCCGCTTTGGGTCTCACACCGGGGTCTCAAGAATCGCCTCAATCCTTTGCCTGCCCTTTGGTTTGCCSTGTTGAAGACCCGTTCCTAGCGAGGCAATTCCAATTACCTGTTAACGGCAGTCTGCGCCACCCTGTGCAAGTGCCCCAGCTCAGAACGGCGATAGGAGTAGAAAGAAACTCAGGTTTGTCCTGTCCGTTGACGTATCCTGTTATTTACTGCCTTTCTGTCCAGGTTCTTCTATCTGTACCACTTTGCCTTCTATGCCTACCACTACCGATTCAACGGGCAGTACAGCAGCCTGGCGCTCGTCACCTCGTGGCTCTTCATCCAGGTGAGTAGCTGCCACTTCTGCCGCGCGTCGGTGCGACCAGGCGCGCGGAGGCGGGTGCCGCCTGCGAGTTCAGTCCTGGTCACTCCGGCCGCCTCGGAGGGGCCTGGCTGCCTGCGGGTTAAACTGTTACGCTGCTGATTGCTCACACTGCCTGTGCGGTTAAAAAGTGGAGGAAATCGGCTGCAGTTGGTTTTTATCAAACTTCTTGTCAAGCTGAGTTTGAGTAGCGTTCCGTTTCCTGGTTTGGAAGTGGAACAGCAGAAGGAGGCTATCGAACAGCAGGGCGTTTTGGTCACTGGCTCGAATCCAGCCACGTGACTGACAGTAGGCTGATGTCAGGTGAGTTTTGGACGGTGTTAGGGAAGGATTTCTATCCCGTCCTTCTGGAAGAAATCCCACTGGGCATCTCCCATGCAGAGGCTGAGGAGTTGGTCAGGTCTGTGCAGTGAAGATGCTGGCAAGACCAGCTCCAAACTGATGTCTCCGATATCCTGGTTCAAGCAAACCTTTTGTGTGTCTCTGGCTGTTCACCTGCCCCCTTTCTCTGCTGCAGGACGGAGGCAGGGAACTGAGGATGGGCCAGAGAAATGCCTTTACCCTCCTTGTTCTCAGCCCTTACAAGGGAAGGGGGCTTGTCCTCCATTGCCTGTCTCCAGAGAGAAACTATAAAAGCAGCTTTTGTGAATTGTAGTAGAAGGGATAAATCTTTCCAAAATTTCAGATAACCGCTTGGCTATCAGAGCAGCCAAWTTCTCCATTCATTGTCTTTACAGCGAGAGGAAAGCAGGTTTCTAAGTAATGTCTGGGCTCGCAGCCCAGGCCYGATGAGTGAGTCCTTTCCCTTTGCCTTCTCTAGCATTCGATGATTTACTTCTTCCATCACTATGAGCTGCCAGCCATTCTCCAGCAGATCCGGATCCAGGAGATGCTGTTGCAGAACCAGCAGGTGGGCCAGGGGACTCAGACGACACTCCAGGACAACCTCAACAACAACACTACCGCTGGCCCCGTTGACGCGGGGAGCCGCCAGCCCCACCTGGCCGCCGGACCCTCGGGGGGGAGCAGCAGCGCGGCTGCCCTGACTCCCGGCGAGGCCTCCAGCGTCATCGCCGCTGCCACAGTGGCTTCTGTGGGCAGCGACCTGAACTGGGTAGCCGAGACAGCCGCCATCGTCACCGAAGCCTCGTTTCTCTCCGACCTGAGCACTACCCTCCTGGAGCCAAACGTGGTGCACGAAGCCGTGGCCAACGGGGACCCTCAGGATGCTGCCGCTGCCTCCGGTTTGGTTGCCCGCATCAGGGTCAGCAGCGACCACCCGGAGGCGGCCGTGGGCTCCATCACCATTGAAGTCACTTCGACGTCTGTAGTGGCTGCAGCAGATGTTCCCCCCGCCGCAGAGGCGGCACCAGCTGCGCCCCTCGTCCCGCTGCAGGAGGAGGGGGCCTCTGTCCCCAGCCCCCCCCTTCCTGAGCAGACTGAGGCTGTCGAGGGCTCGGACAGCCAGGCAAAACCTGGTGGCAAGAACTGCGTTGCAGCCAGCAGCGTGGCAGAGACCCCTCCGGCCTCGGCGGAGGACAGTGACCAGGACAGACGCTCGGGTCGTGCTCTGGGGGACCAGGGGGACGGCAGCCCTCGCCCAGCACCGGYGGGGAGTGCACCCAGCTCCAGACCTTGCTCGGGGCCGGACTCGAGGAGCCTGTCTTGAGTCCCTGTTACTGTAATTCTGGACTACCAGGAAGGCATTTGGATTTCGTTTGTTACTATTTCTCACTTCACCGTCATCCTTAACCCATGAATTCCTCTTAGCAGAGGCAGAGCAGCTGGGACAGAGAAAAGGTGCCGCAGTGAGCTCCCCTGGGAGAAGCACGCCTGCGCTTGTGCACGAGGGGCTGATGGAGGGAGGGCTGCGCTCGCGGCCGGCGGGGCTGGGGGCCTCGTGCCGCGGCTGTAGGYGCGCAGGCTGCCTGCGTGAGCCCTGCGGTCGGCTCCGGGCCCAGCTTTCCCTTGCCCCCGGCTGCCCCAGCCTTGCCCCCTGCGGTCGCGTTTGCTGCTCACAAGTGTGAGCTGATCTGTGACAGACCACGCGTGTGTGTGTGAGCTTTCTGGTTAGAATAGCAGCTGCGTGTGAACAGGGAGAGTGTTTTCGGACATCTTTGGGAGAGCCACAGAAGGCAGAGGAGAAACCTGGTAAACTTCTTCTTAAGAAAAAGAGAAGCTTAAGACCTTCCCCAAACGTGAGATCTGCTCGTGCCAGGGCAAAGCTGGGCAATAACCAAAGCAGAAACTGCAGTTCAGCCCCATTTTTTCTGTCCTTGAACTTCCCTCGGTCAGTGGGTTTTGGGGGTAGAAGCTGCCCTGTCCGGGTTAGAGCTTCCCTCCCAGGAGRGATGCGTTCGGCGGGGCTCGGAAGCAGCGGGGCCGATTCCTGCGCTAGTCAGCCGTGGAGAAGTGCTGTCCCTTCTGCTGCTGGGGACCCCGGGGGGGCCTTCGGGAATTTGGCCTCTCTTAGGTGTACGTGGCCAGCGTAAAGCGGGAGCTCCTGGCACAGGCAAATGTAGTATTTGCTGGGAACTGATCTGTAGYGTAGGTGTCAGCAGCGACGTCTGGGACAGGGAGCGCAGCAGCTCTGTCTCTGTACGGCTCTGCTTTCGGCACGGCGTGGTTTGCTTTCCAGTGCCTTGTCCCTTCAGTGGGACACGTTTGCATTTAAGATCAGCCCCATCCCAGAGGAGAGATCGGCTCTTTGCTGGCTGAGCTGTTGCATGAGATAGTTTAGCAAAGAACCAAAACACTAAAGCCAAGACATTTCAGCCATTTTTCCCTCATTTCCCTGGCAGCGGAGATGAAGCTGGCTGTACCCACCCCCTCCGCGGTGCAGCCGCCTGACTTGGCACCACGGGGCTGAGCTGGGGGCCGGGACGGGGGCCGGCTGCCCCTCAGGGCGGGCAGGGACGGGGGCCGGCTGCCCCTCAGGGCGGGCCGGGACGGGGCCGGCTGCCCCTCAGGGCGGGCAGGGACCGGGGCCGGCTGCCCCTCAGGGCGGGCTGGGCCCACGCGCGGATGTGGCTGGAAGGAGGGTTCCTGCTGGAGCCACGCAGGAGTGCGTCGTGTCCGTAGGGCTGGGAGAGAAGCTCGGGGAGAAGCGCTGGGAGGTGGTGCGTGGGGCACTGCTCTTTGGGGGGGAGCTGGGGCGCTGGAGAAGTCTCCCTGCGGTCAGCCTCGTCTCCCCGCAGCTGAGCAGCATCTCTGGAGTCCATCCTCTCGTGTGCATTTCGGTGTCTTCCACCAGGAAGGGGTTCCCGTGTCAGCGCCGGGGGGGCTCGGAGCCCCCGCTTCACTTTCTCTGCATTTCCCACCCAGGTGCCCCCCGCATTTTTTTTTCTTTTTGGCTGAAGGAGCCCTGGGTGTTGCTGTGGGGAACAGGGGAGCCTGCTCGTGACCAGCATGTCGGATCCTTCTGCAACCAGCCTTCCTGGGAAGGGGCCTCGTTGGCAACTGGCTCCCTGCCTCCGGCGTGGCTGTGCCAGAGCACCAGAGAGCAAGGAATAGTCGTAGGCTTTTAAGAGGAGAGGGTGGGTGGGCGGGGAAGGGGGGGAAACAAACCAAATGATTTGATGAATGAAGAGTAGAGTTCATTCTATTTAATTAATGTACAAAATGTGTTTGTATATAATAATAAATATTACATCTAACAGCTGCTGCGGTGCTGCCCCGGTGTCCTGCTAGCAGTTGTGCTGGGTCCCTGCTGGAAGTTGAGGTGTGAGGATCCTGCGGCTTGGGTGCGGACGCAGCAAGTCGAGCGCTCGGTGCTCCCGATGCCCCGTCACCGTCCCGGCGTGCCAGCGTCTGCCCCGCTACGGCTCGGGGGGGTGGTGGCAGGGCAGGGGGGGCTGAGCGCGAGTCCCCGTCGCGGCTGTGCTCGCCGGTGTTCGGCAGCCTCTGYGCGAGCGGAAGGGCCGCGGGGAGGGCGGATCTGCTGCTGTGCTCTCGGCCCGTCCTTTCACRGCCGCCCGTGGTCACCCGCGGTCGGACTGTGGGTTATTTAATTCCTCCGCTGGCAGGGGCGAGGGGAGTGCCCCTGCCCCTGCCGCCTTTTCCGCACTCTGGGGGCTGAGGAGCGGGCTGGCCCCGGTGCCGTCCGTCTCACCGTCTGCCCGAGGAAGACTCCGCTTCTGGCTTGAGGGGGCTCTGGAGATCAGCCCGGCTTTGCAGCCCCGGAGCTGGCTCTCCCGGGGGGGGTTTGGGTCTTGGCCTGTCCGGCTGCCACATCAGTGCACTGCGGGATGAGGGCTACTCGCCTCCTCCTCCTCCTCCTCCTCACTGCTGTCCTGCGGCTGGGCTGAGCTGGGCCGGGTGTCCCTGMGGAGGAGGGAGGGGAAGGGTTACCCTCACCCCGAGCCTTGCTGCATTTCGGGTGCAGCTGGAAGAGAAAAAGCAGACTTTCTTTTTCTCCGTCATCTTTATTTACAGGGATTAAAAACGCAGCCTTGCGGAAGGGTCTGCCAGCAGAAGTGCTGCAGTTTGTCCTGGTTCTGCGGGGCCTCTCATCTCATCCTGACCCGCTGCCTGCCCCCGGAATAAACCCCCTCATCTGAGGCTGCTGGCTGCAGTTCAAACCCCCGTCGCCAGCGGGATGGGAGGAGGGAGGTGAGGAAGAGRTGAACACCCCGGAGCCGGGAGGCAGCCCCAGGACATCCCCCCTCCGTCCTACCCCCCAAAGGGCCTTTCTCCTTCCGTCCCTCACCTCTCTGCTCCTGCTCTGAGCAAGGGGAGCGGGTGGTGGTCKGCGCTGCCCCGGCCCCCCGCCTCACCTCTCCTCCCGGGGCTCCTCCGTGGCCGGCGGGGTGGGCAGCACCCGGCCGCTCTTCGCCGTGCCCAGCGCGGCCACCAGCTCGCTCTTCCTCGCCAGGGCTGCGCGCAGCTGGTCCCGCATCTCCTCGATCTTCTCCTCCAGCTCCCGGAGCTCGCTCTCGCCGGCYGCCCTGGCCGGGGGCCCCGGAGCCCCCCCGTTCCCAGCGTGCGGCAGGGACCCCTCGCCCTCGGGAGGGGCTTTGTCCAGCTGGAAGCGCACCCGCCGAGCCTCCTTCTGCAGGGTGCTCCGGGGCTGCCTCGGCTCCAGGCTCAGCTGCTGGCCTTGCTGCTCCTCGGTGCCCGTGTTCAGAGCCCGGTGGATTTTCTGTGGGGCACAAGGGAAGAGTGAGATGGGGGTGACGGTCCGGGGCTGGAGGAGGGCGAGGTGGTGCAAGGGAAGAGAGAGCAGCGGCACAAGGGGGGGGGTCTTTTGGGTGCTGGGTGACCCGTTCCCGCCGGCCCCACCTGGCTCGTGTGCAGCCAGTAGTTGAATTTCTTCTTGCGCTTGATGCGGGGCAGGACGAGGCGGTAGAAGACGTGCTCGCCCAGCGAGGTGAGCAGGGAGCCGCTGAGCCCGATGCAGAGCAGCACAAAGAGCCCCGAGAAGTGGTAGATGCCCATCTGCAGGGTCTGTGGAGAGGGGGGGGGTGTCGGCCAGGCTGGGGGGGGGGTGTCAGCCCCCCAGAGCCCCCCCAGCTGATGGCCCGGCCGCCCGCACCTCGGTGACGGCGAAGACGCGCTTGCCGCAGGGCACCATCTTGTACCACTTGTCGTGCAGGAGGTCGATGAACCCGGCCGACTTGTAGCGGCTGATGAACTCGGAGATGTTGGAGGTCAGCGGCGAGTTCTGGGGGAGGCCGATGCCGTAGCCTGGCCCCGGAGAGGGGGGGAAGAGAGCGGCAGCGCTGGGGTGGGGGGCACGGAGCGGGCACCCTCCCACCCTGCACGGCCATGGCAGGGCCTGGCCCCATCCCAGCCGCAGCCAGAGCACACGCGTGTGCGCACACACACACACACACGCACACACACACACACACACAGAGTCCCCCCCACCCTGCTGCAGCCCCCCAACCTTCAATGGCGAAGGGTTTGCCCACGGTGAGCAGTTTGCAGTCGGAGTCGATGGAGACCTCGTAGTCCAGCAGGGACTTGTCCATGATGAAGGCGTTGAGCTTGGGCGGCTCCGTCCTGCACCAACGCGGGGGCACCCTCAGGGCGGGGGCTGCTCCCCCTTTCCCCGGGGGCCCCCCAACCCGACACCCATCCCTGGGGGGGGGGTGGGAATGTGTGTGTGCGGGGTGGGGGTGCACAGGCTGCAGGGATGGGGCAATGTCTGCCCTGGGAGGGGTAAAAGGAGGGGACCCCCCCCCCCATGCCCTCCCCACCCCTCACTTGAGCATGGTGACGCCGGCGGGGGTGGTGGGGACGTTGTAGCGCCGCATGTGCTCGTGCATCTCGGGGAAGCTCTTTTTGATGTACTCCTCGGCGCTGCTCTCCCACACCGTGCCGAAGCGGAAGCCCTGCGAGGGGTGATGCAGCTGGAAGGAGGCACCAGAGCATCAGAACCCCCCCGGCCAGGCGGGAACAGCTCCCAGCTCGCTGGGGACGTGTCCCCAGGGCCTGAGCATGTGCAGCCCCGGGCGGGGGGGTCTGGGCAGCCCATGGAGATGCAGCAGCTCTTGCGGGGTGTCTGGCAAAGAGCCCCCCCAAGGGCAGCCCCAGCGTGAACTTCTCCTCCACCCTGGAGCTGAGGCCAGGATTAAACACCGGGGTGGGGGGGAGACCCTCACAGCCTGGGGAGGGGCTGTGCTGCAGCACCGGGGCTGGGGAGACCTCTCACGCTCGTTCCAGCAGGGAAGATGTAGCAGGAAGGACAGACCACCCCCCCGCCCCCCTCCCTGGACCTCAGCCCCATCTCACCCCACCTGAAGCAGCCCGGACGCGCTCCTACCTTCGGGTCGTGGATGCCCGAGAGCTCCTCGAAGGTCTTGTCCCCCACCATGACGGCCGCGAGGTTGGCCGTGTAGCTGGAGAGCACCAGGAGGCAGAAGATGGCCCAGAGGTTCATGAGGAAGCGCCCAGTGCAGCACTTGGGCGTCTTGCTGGACACGGTGCGCCCAAAGAGGATGGCGTAGCAGAGGTTGAGGGCTGAGGAGTAGGAGAAGATCTTCATGCGGTTGCGGCCGTGGGGAGTCATGCCGTAGGGGCTCTTCCACTCGTACAGCGTGAGGAAGAGTGCCATCATGTGCAGGGCCACGAAGATGCCCACCCACATGGTCCAGTGCAAGGGCCACATGAAGGCCCCAATAGGCGACGCTGTGTCCTTGGTCCTCACCAGGATGCCCAGGCTGGTGGAGAAAAAGGGGCTGGTGAAGTCAATGACTTTGCTCCGCGCCGAGTTGATGCTGAAGGAGGTGACGGCCATGTGGGCCGTGCCGCTCAGCAGGTCCCCCACCAGACCCGTCCAGCGCCCGTTCTTCCAGGCCCCGTATTTCCCATCACCCACGATGTAGAGCTCAAAGTCAAAGCGCATGTCCTCGGCCAGCTTCTCCAGCAGGTCGATGCAGTACCCGTAGCAGCACTTCTTGTACGCCCGCGGCACCGAGCCATTGTCGGTGCTGAGCTCCTCGAAGAGGGCGTCCACCACGGCCGAGTCGTTGGTGCCGGGGTCCAGGCAGAGCTGCCCGGCCGGGCAGCTCCCATCCTCATCCGCCTCCCTGGTGAAGACGAAGGGGTGCTCCACCAGCGTCACCACCCGCAGCCTCGCACGGGCCCCCGCGGGCCCCTCACCGGGGCTCTGGCGCTGGCGTTGGCTCTGCCACGCGCCCTCCTCCAGCTCCAGCTTGCCGTGCCGCCAGGTGCCCACCGTCACCCAGGTGGGCTCTCCCTGCGAGTCCCGCCGCAGGCTCCAGACGCGGTACCGCCGCTCCGGGAGCACCAGCGTCGCGTTCTCCACGYGCACGGGCCCCGTCCGGCCGTGGAAGGACGTGTTGGCCAGGAACCTGGCGGGGGGGAGGGTGTCACAGCTCCGGTGTCACCGGCTCCGGGGCCACGGCCAGGAGGAGCAAGGGAGCGAGGGACGGGGCTTGGGGCCGGGAGCCGGAGGGGCCTGACTCGGGCGCAGACAAGGGCGGGGAGGAGCAGCAGGATCTGGCCCCGCTGCCGCTGCCCTGCAGCTCGCCGTGCTGGCAGGGCCAAGCGTTATTAATATTTATAGAGCAAGCACGCTCGGGCAGCATTAGGGAGATCTGAAGTGACACGTCCCCCCCTGTGCAGCCAGCACAAATGGTGTCCCGGGGGGGGCAGTGGGGACCGGGGGGGGCAGAGCCCCACGGCGGCGGCTGCACACACTGGGGACTGCGCTGGGCTCTGCACGCTGAGCCCTGGGTTCCCCCAGCTCTGCCCTCGCCCCATCCCGGGGCTGGGGCACAGCCCCCTCGTGCACCCCGATATGATGGAGCCGGGGCGGGGGAAAGGGGCACCCACAGCACCTCCCTTACCAGGAGAGGAAGAGCCCCGAGGACTCGCYGCCCGCCCGGCGCCTGTCGTTGCAGTTCCCCGTCGTCTGCAGGAGAGCCAGGTCGGGGCGGACGCGGGCGGCGCTGGCGATGGCCCGGGACACCAGCTCCACTGCGTCCTGGATGAAGAGCTCCAGCGGCGGCCGGTTGACCTCCCCGTAGGCCAGCAGCCCCAGGGGCAGCCCCTCSGTCTGCAGCTCGCTGGCGCTGAGTGGGGAGCCCAGCATCCAGTGAAGCTCCTGCGGCAGCAGCCCCGACTCCTCAGCCACCCGGAAGATGAGCCGAGCGCGCTGCAGGTCGCAGCCGAGCACCAGCACGGGGCTGGAGAGAGCCCTGAAGCGCTCCCCATGCTGCTGGAGGGTGGCCCCGGGCTCATCCAAGTAGCCAAGGTCCAGGACGGTGCGGAGGAAGAGCTGGGAGCGGTGGGCCCAGAGGCCGAGGAAGCCGGAGACGTCCCAGGGGTGGCAGAGCACCAGGCTGGCCTCCTGCCAGTCGTTGGCCTGCAGGACGCTCACCAGCACRTCCACCAGCGTCTCCAGGGAGCTCTGCCGGTCCATGTGGAAGTGGAAAGGGCTCTGCCGACACACAGGGGTTGTGGCTGTCCCCCTGCCCTGCTCCTGCCCGTGGGAAGAGCCCAGAGGCAGCACCAGACATGGTCCCTCCCGCCCTGGAGCCACCTCATGCTCCCTGCCTGCTCCCTGCCTGCTCCCTGCCTGCTCCCTGCCCTGTCCCAGCCTGGGCAGATGGTTCGCCCCACGCAGTGCTGGCCGTGCACCCACCCATGGAGCCGGAGGGATGCCCAGGGACCAGAGGGGATAGGTGAGAGGGTTCATGGCCACCCGAGCAGCGGGTTGTGCATCCCCCTGCCCACACGCACAAGGGTCTCAGGCTCCCAGGCAGGCGCTGCCYCAGCTCCCTGCAGCCGGTGCGCTCCAAGGACACGCCGCGCGCCGGGCACCAGACGGGCACACGTGGAGGGCGGCGCAGCCTGGACACGTTTGTCGCCTGCCCRGACGTCCCCAGGGAGAGGCTGGCGGGACAGGGGCCGGCATCGTCCTGCCACGTGCCAGGAGAGGAGTCACCTCTGTCCAGGCGCAGCCCGGGGTCAGCACACACGYGGAGGGGCCCAAATGCAGCCCCGTGCGGAGGTGGTCTGTCCCCAGAAGGCACCGGCCAAGGGAAGGGAGAGGGACAAATCCAGCCCCAAGGACACAGGGCTGGGACAGGTCTTGGCTTGGCAGGGTTTGGGCTGCGAAACGTGGCACCAGAGCGTATGGACATCGCTCCTGGGATGGGGGCTGAACTGGGTGGCACAGGGGACTGCAGGGATCCAGCACCTGGGCACGTCCCTGGAGCCCTTTTGGGGCCGGACCGGGGTTGGGGCTGGGGCTGGGGGGGCGTGGGGCTGCCTGAGGAGCCAGGGAAGTTGCCTTGGAGTGGGAGCTGGAATGGGGCTGGGATGGAGCTGGGCAGGGGGCCAGGGGAGAGATGAAATGGGGGCTGGGATGGAGGCTGGGATAGAGCCAGGACGGGGCTGGAATGGGGGCCAGGAGGGGGCTGGGACAGAGCTGCGATGGGGGCCAGTATAGAGCCAGGATGAGGCCAGGATGGGGCACAGGATGAGGCTGGGATAGACCCAGGATGGGGGTCAGGATAGAGCCGGGACAGGGGTGGGATGGAGCCGGGAGGGAGTCGGGATGCAGCGAGGATGAGAGGCTGGGATAGAGCCGGGATTGGAGCCAGAATCGGGATCGGGATAGGAGCCGGGACTGAGCCGGGAGGGGGATCCCCGGGACAGAGCCGGGATGAGGATCGGGATAGGAGCAGGGATGGAGCCGCGACGGGAGCAAGGACGGAGCTGGCACGGCAAGCAGGGACGGGAGCAAGGACCGAGAGCTGCGTCCCGGCGGCCCCGGTGCCCGCAGCCGATCCGAGCGTCCCGGCGGCGAGGTGCGCCCGGCCGGTGCCGGTGCGGGTGCGGGCGCGGGTCTTACCTGCGCTCGGAAGGGCAGGGGCCCGCGGGCGTCCAGGAGGCTGACGAAGGGGATCTGCAGGGCGGCGGCGAGGAAGTCGAGCTGGAGCAGCTCCCGGCGGGAGCGGGGCAGCGCCAGGACCGCGGCCACGCCGCGCACCACCAGCGCCCCGCAGAGCCACCGCGCCAGCGAGCCCGGGTCCCGCGCCGCCGGGCCGCCCGCCACCACCTCCAGGC
>JASVER010000170.1:617077-630496 GCA_030449065.1 Oceanodroma leucorhoa | reverse complement strand
CCCGCCGGGCACGCCCGCAGCCCCCCCGCCCCGCACGCCGGCCCGGCGCTCGCCCACGCCCACGCGCGGCGCGGGTCTCCTCCGCCCCGCAGCAGAGCGGGGCCCCCACCCGCCCGTGCGAGGGCTGCGAGCGTGGGGTCCCCCGGCAGGGAGCACGAGGTGCCCCGGCACAGGAATCCCCGCGGTTCCCGGGGGGGTCCCGGCTGCCTTTGGACCACCGGGACCTTCCTCCTCCTCCTCCTCCTCCTCCTCCGGCCGGGCGCTCACGGACGGCGATGCCAGCGCCCCCCGCCACCGCCCGGGCTGGGAAAAGCCCCTCAGGGCGGTTGCTGAGCCGGGCTCGGAGCCATAAACTGCCCCCCGCCCCCGGTAAAGGCCACGAGYGGGTCCCTCCGTCCCTCCGCAGAGACGCAGCCTCAAAATCGGGGGGTCCGGGGGCCGCAGGGCCCGTCCCGCTGCGTGGGGAAGGGGCAAACGGCCTCACGCTCCCCATGCTGCAGCTTTGCAGCCTTCCTCCGCCGGGAGGGAAAGCGGCATCACCCTCCTCGCCCTCACCGGGGAAACTGAGGCACGGGCTGGCGCCGGGGCTCCTCGCTACCAGCAGCACAAAGAGCGGCTTCCAGGGAGGCAGAGAGCCTCTGCTAAATTAATAAGAAAGCGAGCGATGGAGCCAAATACCAGCTGGCAAAAAATATTGATCACCAGGCAAATTTAATGAGTCACAGCTAATGAATTCCCCTTGGGAGATGGGCCCGGAAGGGGGAGGCCGTCAGAGCAAATCCTGCCAGGGCTGGATTTGTCAGGGGGYGCTGGGCCCCCCCTGGAGCAGGATCCCGACCCCGGGGCCCCGGGCAGCTCCTTCCCCCAGGGATAAACATGGAGCAGCACCCACCACCCCGCACCGGAGCTGGGGATGGGGGGGGCCAACAGGCTCTTGGCATGAAATAGCCCCCCCAAACCCCGGCCTCTCCCCCGGTGCAGCACAGGAGGGGGCTCGCAGGGAACCCCAGTCTCCCTCCTGCTCTGCCCAAGCACAGCACCCCAACACAAACCCCACTGGGGGGGCCTGGGAAAGAGTGTGGGATGACTGGGAGGGAGGGCTCGGGTCRGGGCTCGGCAGGGCACAGGCTGCCGCCCGCCCGGGGGGGCCTCGGGGCTCCCCCTGCAGCAGGGACACGCTCCCGCCGCAGCCCCCCCCAGCGCAGCCCCTGCCTCGGGCTGACGCTCCCCGATGCAGCCGATTAACGTTGATCCAAACCGTCAGGAGGAAGGTGGGGAGCGGCAGAAGAAACGCCGCTTATTAAGCTAAAAGCATTATCTAAGCGAGCTGGCAGGAGCGTGGTCTGCACGGACGCCCGCGTTATTAAAGTGCACTTTAAATCAACTGTGCTTACTTCTGGTGTATTAAACAGGCCGGTGTGGTGGGTGCGCAGGGGGATGGCCACGGTCCCCGAGATCCAGGGGACCCCCCCTCCAGCCTCGTGGGGACAGGGAGGGACCCGCAGGGCAGACACCGAGCAGCGCAGCTTCCCTCGGACAAGAAATCGCTTCCCCGCCGACAGCCCTGCCGGGGAAGCGGTGGTGGGTTATTGAGATCTGTGGCCACCAGTGGGGTGTTAAAGAAAAACCTCAGGCATCTTTCACTATAAAAAACAAATCTTTTATGTAAAAAATAAACCTAAACAAAACCCACAACCCCCGCTGCCATGCTCGTGACAATACAAAAGGCCGATTCCCCAGAACACCGTGAAAACAAAGTAGCTGGATCCAAATATATATAAATTGTCAACTTATGAGATTGGAAATAGCACCTTGCTGGCCCCCCCGCCCCTCCCCGAAGGAGTCAGCCCCGCACCCCGAAACCACCACCCACTCTCTGAGCCCAGGGACTCCCCCCCGCAGCCCCCTGCCCTCCTGACCAGGAGGATGGATGGCTCCGCRCCCCGGGGACCCCCCGCCTGTCCCCACGCAGCCCCCGCTGTCACGAGAGCAGAACGAGCCCACAGCAGGGTCCCGGCTGTGAGGGGTCCGGTGATACTGAGCAGCGTTTCCCAGGGCGGGATGGGCGGAAGGGATCTCTAAAATCCAATCTCAAACCGGTATTAAGAGAAAAACACTTTTCTGTCTGCACTGCAGGGTCAAGTAACGAGAAGAAACAAACAGGGGCCAGGGGAAGAGACAGGGAAAGAGCAGGAGCTGCGTCCTGAACCCCTCCCTCGGAGCCGGCGACGCTCCTCCCGCAGCCRGCCGCCCCGAGTCTGCCCCCGCCGGCACCGAGCAGCGAATCGGGGTGAAAACGGTCCCTGTGTTGTCCCGCACGCAGCAGCCCTGCAGCCCCCGCGCTCGTCTCAGCCCCGTGTCGTCGAACGGACGCCAGACCGAGCAGGCAAATGCTCCGGCGCGGGCCGCGCTTGCACGTCTGCGTGTGCCGGTGCCCGAGGGTCTTCCCCAGGAGCTGGGCAGGGGAGGCGGAGGGGTGCGAGGGCAGGGGGTGCCTCTTCATTTGGCTGGTTTGGTGATGATGCGAGCGGAGAAGTCAAAGAGGTTCTTGTTGATTTTCCGGAGGGTGCTCACCTCCTCTTCCAGCTCGCTCACCTGGATCGTCAGATGCTCCTGGTCTCCCACCAGGTTCTGTGAACAGAAAAAAGTGACAGAAAAGCTTCAGGCACCCGGGTCCCACCTCTGGCAAGTGGAGGCGAGGGCTCCCCAGACACCAGTAAACCCCCAACTCTTTTGTCCTCTCCCTCCTCCATTTCCTACTCAAACTGCAGCCCCTCCTGCCTACGCCATCAGCAAATTCCAGGGCTCGTTCCTCCCCCCAGCCTTGCGCCGTGCCCTAAGGACCCCTTCAGCTGAAGAGAGGACCCCCCAGGGGATCTGTACCAGATGGACGCGATTCCCCCGACTCGGAGCAGCTCTCACCTTTTCCCTTGTCGAGTACATCTGCGAGTACATCTTCTCGGCCTTCTCCAGGTAGCTCTCCCCAGACTCCTGCAGGGACCAGACAGGAGACATCGATACAGAAGACCCGGGCTCTCTCCCAGCACCCCCGGGTAGGGTTCCCCACCACCGCTGCTCTGGCTGGAGGAGAAATTTTGCACCCTCCAGCACAGCCCCCCCCACCTGACCTCCATCTCCCCCTCCCCAGCAGCCGGCTCGTCCCCGGTACCTGCTGGTGGAGCCCGAGGCGCAGCGTCACCCCCTCGCTCCCCTGCTCGTCGTTGCTCTCGGTGCCGTGGAGGTGTTTGCTGAATTTGGGGAGAGGCACGCTGGGTTTCCCGTCCGGGTTGAACATGTTGGCTGGGGCCAGCACTATGAAGGCGTTTGTAACCGGACCTGGGACGGGACGAGAGGAGGGGACGGGTCAGGCTTCCCCCTCCGGCGGGGCTGCCTCTCGCCCGGCGTCTCGGGCAGGGATCGGAGGACAGCAGCTGCCAGGCCTCCTGCCTTCCTCCCCGAGGCAGAGCCGCTCTCCCCGGCCGTGGCGGCGGGGACGGGGACGCAGCTCCGCAGCCCGGGCCCGGCGGGGAGGAGCGCGGCCGCCCTCCGCAGAGCCAGCCATCCCTCAGCGGCTGTCTCCTGCAACGATCCATCACACGCTCTCGTTTGCCAGAGCTAATGAGTGCTTTAATTACTGCACTTACCCACACAGGCTGCTGCTTTCTGTCAGCAGCCCCCTCCGCCCCACCTTCCAAACTCGTGCTCGCTGGCGAACTCCCACCGCTGCCCCCCACGCCCCGAACCCCTCCGTCAGACCCAGCGACTCCCCCAGCCCCCCGAAGCCCCCCACACTGCCTGCAGCAGCCAGCGGGCTTGTGTGCGAGCAGAGCAGTTCAGTCACTGCTAATAAATCCCCGACCATCCATCTTCCCCCGGCCGAGCTCGACAGCGCGAAGAGAAAGGTTAAAAGGATCCAGATGCACCTGAGCGGAGGCTGCCGCAGCGCCCGCCCAGCGTCCCCCCAAAGGCCGCGGGGAACGGGGCTGCGAGGGAGGGAGCCCGGGGGGGCCCCGGGGGGGCTCAGAGCCGCCCGAGGCTTTCGGTCTCTGCAGAGATGGACAAAAGCAGCTCTGACGTGGACAAGGGCTCTCTCGCCATCACCTCCCCCTCCAGCTAGACCAGAGCCTGCTCCAAAGCCTGACGCTCCCGGGATCCGCGGCTGGGTCCCACTGGCAAAGCAAAGGCTCCGCTGAACACGCGGGGCAGGAGCTGCTCTGCCAGCAGTCCCGGGCTGCCCCCGAAGCTGCTCTTTGCCAACGCTTTGCTGTGACAAACCGTTTGTTTTACTCTTGCTCCCTCCCTAAAGACAAGACGTTTGCTGCTTCTTATGAAAATATCCATTAGTGAGATTGGTTCACTGCTGGTTCACTGGCAATTGGAGGAGCAATTTGAAAGGAACGGACAAGAAAAGCAGAGAGGAGAAAATCTCACGAACTAGCCCACAGATCCCCAAATCTGGTCACCATCCAGGCACAGACCCCCCCCAGCCACCCTCAGGCCCCAGGGCAGATGCAAGTCCCGTCCAACCCCCCTCGCCACGATGGCTCGGGCACCGGGCGGCGGGTGACACCCTGCCAGTGTGGGCAGAGACTGGACTCAGCTGGGGGAGAATAAATAACCTGGCTCCCAGCACTGGCAGCTGCCAGCAGGACGGATCGGCTGGAGCATCCCCGGGGTGGCCTTGCACGACGGTGTTCGCAGGGAAAAGGACGGAGCTTGTGTGACAGGACAGGAACCAAGGCCCGGAGGGATTTTGGGGCAGTGCCGGCAAAAAAACTGGGGAGCGCGCGCTGGCCTCCCCATCCCAGCGGTCCCCTGCTCCCCTCGGAGCGGTGCCAGCCACGCTGGGTGACCGGGAGCAGCCCTGCCCTGCCCGGCACAGTCACAGCCCAATTTCTCCAAGTCCACCCGCCCGCCCACGCGCTGCCCCCCCGCCCGCCCGCCCCCGTCAAGGACAAGCCATCCTCGCTGGAAAAGCCCCCTGCACCTGTCCCGCCTGCGCAGCCACGCGCCTCTCGAGCCCCGAGCCCCGCTCCAGCCCCTCCGATCTATTTGCAGCACCATCACGGGGGGGGCCGTGGTTCCTGCCTCGCCCCCAGCYACCCGCTCTGCCCTGCGAGCAGAGGGACCTTGCTCTCGCAGGCACGCCAGGCCGGAGGTGGCGGCCATGGCAGCTGCAGCAGGAAAGCCCACGGCATCCCCGCCTGGGGAAGGGGAAGTCTCAGGGAACGTGCCGGAGGGGTGAGCAGGGACCAGACCTCGCTGGGAGGCTCACGTCACTGCCGGGGGAGGCGGCGAGAGAGGCCAAGGGGAGATGGTGACCCGCCGGGAACCCAGCAGGACGGGGCGGCACGGCTGCCGAAGGGAGGCAGCGCTGGGACAGGAGAGCCRCAGAGCCCCCGGCGCGGGGAGGCTGCGTGGGGACCCTCCGCCCACGGTATAGCTCTCGGTGGTGGGCTCCCCTGGATGGCAGCTCCCGCCCCGCTCCTGGGCTCAGATTAAGCACACAGCAGGGTGGTACYGGTGCCAGGGCTGCCGGCGGAGCCAAATCCCTGCCCACAGGAGGAAGCGAGCCAGCGGAGGCTGCAGAAAGCACCCACACCTTACGGCCCCGGCACCCAGCGGCACGGTCAGCCTGGTCCTGCCCCTCACGGGAAGACTTTGCCTCCATCTGCACTCCCCTGCAGCCTCAAGRAGTGTTTTCGTGCCTGGCTCGCAGTGAAAGCTTGGCCCCCCCTCCTCTGATGACTCACACAGCTCAGATTTTGTCTGCTTTCACCCCTCTCGTGCTAGTGGAGCAAGGCTGGATGGGCGCTGCAGTAGGTCCCCATTAGAAACGCTCCCTGGCAGCAGAAGGCAAAAAGGGTCTGCAGGCAGCCTGGCTTCCAGCGTCTGCCCCGGGGCAACAGCTTGCCCTCCTCGTCCAGGGCCAGCGCCGCAGGGGAACAGGGTCTGACTTTCAGCACCTCTGGGAGGGCTTTAGGCAGAGCCCAGAGCGAGCGCTGCCAGCCCCACCGGCRAGAGCGGTGCTAAGAGACCGGAGACCACCGCAAGCACAGAATAAATCCACTGTTAGCAACAGCTCAAACGCCACAGGAGGGCTAAACCACCCACTGCTCTGAGGCACCTAATTGCTGGTCTGAGCCTGTACAGGTTTGTTTGCACGGTTTATCGGAGCCATTAGACTGAAATCCCAGACGACTGCTTATATCGGATTCACTTCAGGCCTAATGAGCTCACGGGTGCTCGTGGCTGGGGTCACAGCGACAGTCTCTTCTCCAGACACATCCTCCCACAGCCTCCCCAGGCATGAGGGTGCGTGTGGGGCAACCGCTCCCTTTGGAAAACAAGGRGGAAGATCCTGGATGTCCTCAGCGACAGGGTGAAATCTATGACTCACTCCCTGACAGTGCACAGGGGGGTTGTTAACAGACATGGGCAAGGTCAAAGCATTACTCCAGACAGCTAAGGCGTCCCTCTCACGCCTCTACCCTTCCTGGAGGTGTGAAGCAAGTAGCAGAGAAATGCCTGAAGTGCCCAGGGCAGCATCAGAGCAGGGGAAGTGAGACAGCAGCGGCCTTTGGCAGTTGAGGAGGAAAGGCTCCCGGAGATAAGGGCATGCCTACCTTTGTGATTCATCGTCTTCAGGCACTGCTTGCTCTGGATGTCCCACAGCCGGACTGTTTCGTCATGTGAGCCGGAAAGCAGCAGGCTGCCGTCCGTAGAGACCGACAGACACGTCACCTGGTTCCTGGAATGGGGAAGAGGAAGTTTAAACTCAGGATGACCCGAGGATTGCCAGAAGCTGGCGAGGTGGGCAGACAGGGGCGATGAAGTGTTTGGCAGGTATGTCTGGTCCCTCACCTGTGCCCTTTGAAGACCTTCCCGTTCTCCCGCTCTGTCTGGAAGGTCCGGTCTCTCTGGACCGGCTGCAGAAATGAAGGAAGGAAGGGAGAGAGCAGTTTAAGTTCAGGAAGGCTRAAGCCGGCAGGTTCATCACTGTGTCTGGAGGGGGCAGAGGAGACACAGGGGAACCCAGGCCCTCCCACGCCCCGGCAGGTCACACCAGTCCCGAAGGCGGGGAGGTGACAGCAGCACAGGGTGCCACGTCAAGGCTGGGCTGCCCGACAGCAGCACCGAGCAGATCTGCAGCCCCACGCACTCACCCAGGCACAGAGGTCAACCTGGAAGATGGATCCGTCCATGCCGCCRCAGAACATGTGATACTCGGAGAGGTCAAGAGTCACAGCCATTATCCCCACATCGAAGAGGACGGAAAGCAGGAGCTCCCCGGATGAGATTTCCCAGAGCTGAGCGAGAGGGTACAGGAGAATTAGGGGCTCAGATGTTAGCGGCCGGATTGGAAGAACACGCTGATGCTTATCGGCAAGCTGGCAGCACGTACCGGCACCCCTCCCTGCCGCGGATGGGGAACCTGAGCCCAAGGCACCAGCACGGGAGGACCCGGGATCAGCCTCTTCACGACCACGAGACAAAAAGTTTCCCAGGCAGCTCCAAAACAGCCCTTAACCCCCTCGTGTGCCCACCCTGCACCCCAGGGCAGACCCCTCTCTGCAAGGCAGGAGGAGGCTGTGGGCTCCAGCCTGCTCTGCTCCCTGCCCCTCGAGGCTGAAGGGCATCAGTGCGGGGAATCGGAGTTGCTGGCCCCAACGCTCCCCAGGAGAAGGGGACTGTAAAGCTCGCGGAGGCCCAGCCCCAGGGCAGGTGCAGAGACACTGCTGGTGTCTGGAGAGGCAAAGCCCACTGGGTCTGGCAGCTCTGAGTCATCACAGAGACAGCCAAGAAATTCAGCTCCTGCAACCCTCACAGGCAGCTCTGCTGCAGCCCAGCCGGAGCTCCGCTTAACCCTCTGGTGCCCGCGCACCGCCGGGACTCTCCTTCCGAGGATGGAGCCGAGCCTCACCTTCGCTGTCTGGTCAAGGGAGGCTGTGGCAGCTCGTGCCAAGGGCCCTCCAAAGCCACAGCACAAGTCCGTGATGGGGAGGCTGTGTCGGGACCAGACGTGGCGAGGGTCGGGGATCTGGGAGGGCTCTGCYTGCAGCACGCTGGGGGGAGAACAGAGAGACAGGCTGGCACGGCAGGTCAGCAAGAGCAACGCCGGGGATGCCAGAGCAAAGCGGCCGCGAGGGGAGCTGGCCAAGGCTCTGCTTCCTCCACGACGGCTCTSCTGGCCGCAAGGACCAAGCAGGACACAGAAGGTGCCAGCGGCCACAGCACATGCGATACCGAGGACGAGGGCCACTACTGAGCTCCCCACCCCAGAGGGCACAGAGACTTCAGCTGCCATTAGCCGGGAAAGGGCACAATCCACCCCGTGTCAAGCAGGGAYGAGAAGTCAGAGCCATGTGCCACAGCTCGGGAAACTCAGATGAGACACCAGGAAAAACCCCTCTGGCAGCGAGGATAACAACAGTGGAGCAGCCGCCTAAGGAGGGCACAGACTCATCACCAGCAGGCTTTACGAACAGCTTAGACACACGGGCTTAAGCAGAGCTGATCCCGCCTCCGGGAAGTGGTGGCTGATCTCTTGTTCTAATATTCCTCGCCCAGACGCTCCCTGTCCCCCGTACGAATGGGCCGAGACCTCCCCGCGGGCCACCGTTACCTGTAAAGGTTCCACACCAGGGCCAGACAGTCCTTCGCCCCCGAGAGAAAGTGGCTGCTGTCGTCGGTAAAGCAGAGGCATGTGAGGTCCTGGTAGTGGCGGTTCAGGATGGCGAGGAGGTTCCCGTTGGAGACCTAGAGCAAGGGACAGGGACGGAGAATATTGAGAAAGGAGCACTGAGACGCCCCAGAATAACGTAGCGCGRGCCCTCAGCGGTTGCGGGTGCAGCAGCTCCATCCCCAGCTGGGCGCTGCCGCGCCAGGCGCGAGCAGAGCGGAGAGGCCCCGCGCCGCGGTGCCGCGGCGGCAAGCGGAGTGAAAAGGGCAGGTTGGGCCGACTGCGCGAGCCCGTTGGCACCTCGCTGATGGCAACCGACACAATCAAGGTGCCGCCGGCACAATCACACACACTTATGACCGAAGGTAAAGACAGCAGAAGACAGTTTGAAGAGGTCCTGCCCACGTTAACTCTGGAACCTAGTGATGCCAGTGCCGCTTCYCTAGTCAAGGCACAAGGGTGCAGTAAACGTTTCCTTTTTACTGTCAGTGTTTGATGGCTTCTTCCAACCTCCCACACCTAACGAGATGGCTGCGGGGGTTCCGAAAGCTGTGCTCTGCCGGAGCCAGCTGTGTGCCACCCCAGCGGTTGCTGCATTTCAGCACRGCTGCACGGTCTCGGGCCAACGGAGGCGTTAGGGTGGACAAGGAGTTCCCTAAACCCGGAGCTTTTCTTGTTGAAAGGCAACACCGCAGAGAGGGAGGGAACTAAGGAGGCAGCGGGGGAGCCCTGTATAAAAGAACAGAATCTACTCCCTCTCGTTGTCTGAATTACACCTAAAAATAAAACCAAATTGCAATTCAATGGAGAACAAGTGGTTTCACAGGGAAGGYACAAATCTAGGGCTCTTGGGCCCACTTCCAGCTCTACGATGGCTTCCACGCAGCCTCTCCAAGGTGCCTGTTCCCTCTGCCAGGAGGACAGTGCCGTCACCCACTCCCGGCAGACGCTCGGAAGYGTTTGCGAGGCAAGGCTAGCTGGGGACAGCCAGAACGGGCCACGTTCTGCAGATGAAGCAGAGCAGAGCCCAGCTCGGAGCACCACGAGCGAGTAACTCCCCCTTGCTGCAGTCTCAGCCCAGCATTCCTTGTGAGGGCTTTTTTTCCGACATTGCCACGAGCACATTTTTAAAAGAAGAATCCGATAAATTAAGATAGAGCTGCCCACATAACAAGGCTCAGAAACATCCCCCAGGACCGAGAGTTTTCCAGGTTAGACATCTTGGTGTTTAATCCTGGGGCTCAGAACAAGCTCGTTCTTTTATATGCTTGGTGAAGTGCTYAGAACGTAGTGTAATCCCCACMAAACACACCAGC
Organism: Oceanodroma leucorhoa; assembly: GCA_030449065.1. NCBI lineage: Eukaryota > Metazoa > Chordata > Aves > Procellariiformes > Oceanodroma > Oceanodroma leucorhoa. The sequence continues at coordinate 620,497 of JASVER010000170.1, read as the reverse complement.
AATTAAAAATAGRAGGATRATGACCAGAGCACAGCGGTCTCTGCAGACAKCCAGATCACAAGTCACATACAAATATTAGGCTAAAACGTGGAAGAAGTGCTAAAGGAAAACTAGGTCCTGTGCTTCTGCTTTGAGGGAGCAACATCTGGTCCCTGAGGCATCTCTAGCAGCTTGGGAAGGGAAGGAAAGAACAGACCTAAGCCTCATCCAGCAACCCCCACCACAGCTCCCTTTCCTCCCTGCTTCGGCGAGCTGCCCCGAGGCCTGCATGCCCACGGGGGCCGCCGAGGGGCCAGCCCCAGCCCCTCGGGGCAACACGGAGCCCAGACCGCCCCCGCAACGGCTGTAACGTCCATGGCCCAGCACAGCCTTCGCCCCGCTGCGGAGCCCAGATAATGTGGGTTTAATGACACCCGAGGGGACAGGACCACTCGCTACCTGTACGGGATGGGAATCGCTGCATCCCCGTTCCCCGTGCCAGCCGGCAGCCCCGTACCTCCCACAGGTAGATGCTCTCAGCAACCCCAGCCAAGATGTAGAGCCCGTTGGGAGAAGCTGTCAGGCAGGTCACCGGCCCAGGGCAGATGATCTTCTGCTGGAGCTGGTCCTGGGGGCAGAAGGAACACAGTGACCCTTCAGCAGGGGCCGGAGTACAGGAGGGAGAGAGAAGTAAGACCCCGCKTCAGCTGAGACCGGCCCGTGGGAGAAGAGGCAGCTCAGGCAGCGTCTGACGTGCTGCGGCCGCCTGACCGGCACCTCCACCCACACCAGCAGTGCCGCGGTTTGCAGAGCCAATGCTGAGGGGGAAGGTGACGGAGGAGCACAGTCCATCAGTGCGAATCACATCGAACTGCTCTGCATTTTGCTGGTTTTGTTGCAGTTGCTTCGTGTTTAGCCTGGCAGGGAAACGGTAAATTCCCCTCCCACCCTCCTCCACCCGCAGAGCTCCAGCCACAGGTAGCAGCAGAGGTACCGAAAGGCAAGGGATCCGGGCGCAGGTACGCTCCACAGCTGGGGGACCTTGGAGATTCAGCAGAAAACAGGCTCAGAAGATTACAGCAAAATAACATAGATAAAAAATAAAGAGGATGCAAGCTCCCAGCCTGGGAGAACAAGCAGCGGGTCGGAGAGCAGCTCCTCAGAGCTCGGGGGAACTGGAAAAAACAGACCCTGAGCTGTGGCAGTGAAGGGGCTGCGCGTGCTGAAACCCACCGGCCGCTGCTGCTCTCTGCGGCAAAACCGAACGACAGGGAACGGAGAAACGGCGGCGGCATTCGCTCCTGCCCCGCACAGGTTAAGCGCAAGCGGGATGCAGCAGGAGGAGGAAGGGGTACGGCTGCGTAGGGACGGCGAGGTCTGTCCGGCTGCCTTTAGTCTTCCATTTTTGGCTGGAAGGGGCAGAGAGCGGACCAAGGCGACGGGAGGCTTCAGGCGAAGTGGGCGCGGGGCGCCCGCACCCCCCAGCTCTGCCTCGACAGGGACGGTCGCGTTCCTGGGCCGCCCGGGGAGCCGTGCCGCTCCCTTCCAGCCTCAGGAAGGGGAGCCGTGGGGGGGGCACGGCCTGGGGGGACACCGGCCCGGAGGGGAGCCCAACAGCCGATTCCTCCCACAGAAAACACCTTTCCTGGTGGTCCCCGTGCGATCGGCCGGGACCCCGGGAAGGGAGCCGGGACTTACGGGATCCATGACCCCGCGCGGGGGGGCAAGGCGGGGAGGGGGCTGCAGGCAGGTCCCCCCAGAGATGGGGGGCTCAGGGGAGTCACTGGGGGGTCTCTGCAGAGAGAGGGAGGCCGGGCATCTGCCCGTAGTGATGGGGGTCATTATGGAGGGAGGTGGCCTGGGGGTCTGTGTGGCGAGAGGGGCTCTGGGGGGGGTCTGGCCAGAGAGACGGGGGGTCTCTATGGGGAGAGGGGCCCCCACCACAGAGACAGGGGGTGTCCAGCGAGGGAGACCCTGGCGCATCCCCACAGGGACGGAGGGTCCCTCCGCGGGGCCCGGGGGCACCCCCCGAGCCGAGGCCTCCCGGGCCCGCCCGCCGCGCCGGTACCTTCCTCTGGAGCTCCCAGACGTTGATGTAGCTCTTGCCGAGCTGGGCCCCCAGCAGGTGCTCGCCGCCCAGCAGTGCCAGCCCGCGGGGCCCGCTGTTGCCGCCGCGGTAGCCGGGCAGGGCGGAGCCCGAGTGCAGCTCCCAGACCGAGCAGTTGCAGAGCGGCCCGGCGGCGTCCGACACCAGCGCCACCTCCATGGGCGCCGCCATCTTCGCGGTCCGCCAGGGCCAGAGAGAGCGCGGCGGCCGCCTAGAGCGCCGCCCTCCCCCCGCCCGACGGCGTGGCGGCGGCCAACCAAGAGCGGCGCCGCCATGACAGCGCGGCTGCGCGGGGCGGGAGCCGCCGCAGCGCCCGCACGCGGCAGGAAGCTCAGCAAGGCCCGCCCCGGCCCGGCCCCGGATGGGGGACCGCGGCACCCAGTGGGCACCCCACAGCCCTGTGGGCTCCCCGTGGGCAGTCCTGTGGGGTCCCCATGGCCCCGTGGGCACCCTGTGAGCATCCTGTAGGCACCCCGTGGGGACCCCGTGTCTTTGTAGGCACCCCATAGCCCTATCGGGACCCCAGAGGGACCCCAGGAGCACCCTATGTTCCTATAGGCACTCCATAGGGGCCCCATGGATGGGGACCCCATAGACCCTCGGACACCCCACAGCCCTGTAGGGACCCCACGGACACCTCACAGCTCTATGGACACCCCATGGGGACCCCCCCAGACACCCCACGGCTCTACAGACACCCCGTAGCCCTATAGGCACTGGATGGGCACCCTATAGCTCTAAGGGCACCCCCTGGACACCCCCGGGGACAGAAACCCCAGACAACACAACTTTTTTTTTTTTTTTTTTAATATTTCATCAACTTTACAGGGTTACAATTGTCTTAAATATTCTGAAGTTTAAATACAATCTGTATAATAATGTTATTATTTTTTTTTTTTTTTTTTAATATTTCATCAACTTTACAGGGTTACAATTGTCTTAAATATTCTGAAGTTTAAATACAATCTGTATAATAATGTTATTATAAAATGTAAACTTTCAGTGTTTTTATTTTATTTTATCTTTTTTTTAATAATCAAAAGTTTCAATACCTGAATGTTTGCAGAACTGAAATATTTCACCGGGGGCCCGGGTGCGCCCAAGGCCGCCGCTCTCAGAGGTAGAATGTGGTTTTTATTCTTTTTCTTTTTTTTGTCTTTTGTGGTTTTTTTTCTTTTTCATTTTTTACCTGAGTTAAGATATGCACGCTGGGTAAATGCGTCTGCAGCTGTGTCYGTTCCTTTTTTCTTTCCAAACCCCAGAGAAACTGATTTAGGCTTTTTTTTTTTTTTTAAAWYMRAWAWRMAAAAARAAAAWWRARKKGRARGRWAWWA
>JASVER010000170.1:605996-617070 GCA_030449065.1 Oceanodroma leucorhoa | reverse complement strand
AAAAAAAARGGGGGGGRRGGRARRRGRARGGGRAWAAAAAWAATTAAAAAAAAAAAAAAAAAACAACCAACCCAAAACAGTGACTGTACAAATGCAAAAACTCACTAAGAAAATCTAACACCCACCCTGGGCACGAGAAACCCCCCCTGGGATTTCTCCTTGCGGGGAGCTGGGCTGGGTTCTAACAGCAGCAGGAGCCGGACGGAGCCCCCCGACCCCCCCAAGGGATGGGGTCCACGGAGCCGCCAAGGGGCATTTCCAGCTCTGGAGAAGGGGGAAAAAAGGCTGAAAAAAAAAGGCTGGAAAAACCCCAAATCCCCTGAGATCGCCGCTTCCCCAAGCAAAAAAAAAGGGGGGGGTCCCACCAGCACTGGACCCCCCCCRGCACCCGGGGAAGGGGGGAAAAAAACCCTGTGCTCGAGGTCGAAACCTGAGGAATTGAGATACCGAGTTGGGGGGGGGGGTGTGTTTCGGTATCGGGTCGTGATTGTGTCTCACGCAGATGTGGGCGAACGTTTCGGGGGGGGGGGCAAAAAAAAAAAGTCTAAAAAATTGCAGAAAACTGAAACCTGGCCGGCTGGAGAGATAACAATGCTTAAAATAAATCCTTGGGACTGGGGCTGCGGGATGCTCCGGAGGTCCCGAAGGACGCTCTGCGTCCGGAGCATCCCGCAGCCCCCCCCGAGCATCCCCATCATGGATACGAGCTCCTGCACCCCCTCGCTAAATTGGGTATTTTACGCCGGTCCCCTCTATACCCCCCCATACACCGCCCRGATCCTGCTCTCACCAAGCTGCTCATTTTTGGAGGAAAATACACCCAAATTGGCTTTGCACAGTAGTATTATTGGGGGGGGGGATAAAAATAAAGATTTGCCGGTGCAAACCCCGTGGGGATGGTGGGTGGGATGCAGGGGGGGGGCATCCCGCCTTGGCTGAGCAAATCGGCCCCGCGGTAAAGCCYGGATTGCCGCTGCTGCCGCRGTTTAATGCCGGACCCCYKCCCCGRCGTGGGTTSGGGGGTCRGGGAGGGGGGGGCCGACGGCTTTCRGCTCAATTTTCTCCACTGAGAACATAAAGCAACGGCCTGAAAGCAGCGGGTTCCCAAGGATGCGCYGGCCAGGCGGGACGGGCAGCGGGACGGGCAGCGTGCCCCCCCCCCGGCATCCCCAAAGGCGGACACAGACCCCCAGCCCCTGCCCAGAGACTGGGGAAACTGGAGGCTGGGGGGTGCAGGCAGGCTGCCCGTGCCGGGGGCTGCCAGCTCTGCCCGCTGCCGGCACAGCCCAGCTGGGCTGGGACCCCCGGTCGCCCCTGGCCCCATGCAACCCCCCGAGGTCTCGGGGGGCCCGCGGGGTTCCCAGGGGAAGGAGCAGAGCTGGACCCGGCCACCGACAGCAAYGAGAGGAGAGGAGAAAGGAGGTCACGCGGTTTCCAAGCTCCCGTTTCCCTGATGAACACTAATATATATCATTTGCATGTTAAAGTTCGATTCTTTTCTCTTCTTTTCTTTTTAGAGAATAAAATAGAAGCTATTTACAACAAAACAATCAAACAACAACCTCTTAAAATCCCATATAGTGAGTGTAGTTCTCAAAATAAAGGGGGAGGGAAAAGGATCTAAATGAATAAAATATCTCCCGATTTCCAATTTTTTTTTTTATCTTTTTTTCCTTTAGAGAGTGCCGGGGGGTTTCACTAAAGCTCGCGTCGGCAGGCGTCCGTGCGTCTGTCTGGAGGTAACACGAGTTAAAAAAAAAAATATAATAATAATAATAAATGTACAGTGCAAAGTGTGATGTGAGTGAGGTAAACGGTCCCGGACCGGTGCGGTGCAGCGGGACAGCGGGCGGCTCCGGCAAAACCCCCGGGCTAAAGCTTTTCTCCTCGCAAAGGAAAACCCAACCAACATGAGAACAAGGGCAGCCCCCGGCCAGCCCCCGGCCAGCCCCGGCGAGACCCCGGCCCCCCGCACCCGGACCGCCGCCGGGCGAGGGCTGGCGGGGCAAGCTCCGTGCCCCCGCCGTGGCCGCCGGCGTTGGCGAGGGGGAAGGGGCCGGGGGGCCGGGGGCGTTAAGGCGAAGCGTTGTTGGAGGTAGAGCTGGGGGGCACGGCCAGCCCGGCCGGGGCCGCGGGGGGGCCGCCACCGCCGCTCCCCACCCCGCCACCGCCACCGCTGCCGCTGCTCCGGCTGCCGCCGCTGCCGCCGTTGCCTTTGCTGTAGGCAGAGGAGGGGAGCGAGGAGGAGGAGGAGGAAGAGGAGGAGGAAGGGCCGGGCGTCTGGGCGAACAGCACACCTGGGGAGAGAGCGGGGGGCTGAGCCGGGGGCGGCACGGCTGTGCCAACGCTGCCTGCACACGCCACGTCCGCAGCCGACAACGGGGCGAACGCCAGCGGCGCGAGGCCGGGCGGCGCACGGCGGCTGGGGGCTGCTGGGGACGGCAGAGGCCGAGCAGCCCCCGGCCCGYGCCGGCGGCGGGACGAGCCCCTCACCTGTGTAGACGATACCGTTGATCTCAACCGACATGCTGATGCTGTTGGTGCCGTTGCTGCTCAGGCCGGCGGCGGAGTCCTGGCGGTTCTCTGCCGGGGGAGAGCCGGGTTACGGACCCCGCCGGGAGCAGGGGCCGCGGCGGCTCTGCCGGGGCGGGGGGCCGGGGCCGGCACTGACCTGGCGAGCGGGTGCCCTGGCTGTTGATGCGGATGCTCATGGGCAGCTGGGCCGTCATGGCCAGGAGGTTCTGCTGCAGCGCCCGCTGCATCAGCCGCTGCTGCTCGTCCGTCACCAGCGCCATCTTCTTCTCCGGGGGCTCCCCTGACTCCAGCTTCTCCCGCAGCTGCTCCAGTGCCACGGCTTGGGCGGCCGCCGCCACCTGCACCGCGGCCGCCTGGGCTGCCACCACGGGGTGGCCGGCTAGCGAGACGGGGAGCCGGCTGGGCATGGAGATGGGGATGGGGGAGTCCTCCTCTGCTGGGGCAGAGCGGGCGGTCAGGGACGTGGGGGATGGGGACAGACGGGTGCCACCACCCCGGGGTGTCCCCAGCCCTGGCACAACGGCTGGAGGCCCCTCTGCGCCTCGTGTCCGCGCTGGGGGCTGCCCGGCACCTCCTGCCCCTCCAAGGGCCAGAGCCGGGTGACCGGAGTCAGTGGCTCTGAAACAAGCCCCGGTGCCCAGAGCCTGGGGAGGGGACGGGAGCGTGACCCCCCCCAGCCCGCCGCACCCAGCTCTGCCCCTTTCGGGGCTGCGTCCCCGGTGCCGGGAGGGGGCTCAGCCCATGGCCCGGACCCCGTGGTGGCCATTACCTTTCTTGATCTTCTGGACGGGAGCGATGGACCCGCCGTTGGTGGCGGAGGCCAGCCCCAGCGCCGGCACCGGCAGCTTGGGGGAGGAGAGGAGGCCGTGGGTGCCGCCGGGCGAGTAGGTGAAGAGGGAGCTGCCGAAGCCCTGCCGGCGGCCCTCCCGCCGGTTGCTGTCGATGGCCGCCTGCAGCTCGTTGGGGTTGCTCAGCCCTCGCTTCTCACATTCGTAGGGGTACAGGTACTTCATGTACCTGCCGGCGGAAAGGGATGGGGATGGTGACGGTGACGTGGCGGCTGGGCACTCCCTGCCCGTGTGCCACCCCTTCCCTCCGTGCCATCCCTTCCCCCTCCACCATCCCCGGATCGGGGTCCCCCCCGGCATCCCGCACAGGGCAGAGGGGGCGCGGGCAGCACCGACTCGGCCGGAGTCGCCCCTCTCCCCAGCCCACCGCGCCGAGCCCCCGCCGCTCACTGGGTGCGCAGGGTGAAGGCAGCGCTGGTGATGGAGGTGGGCAGGTTCAGCCCCTTGGTGATCTCCCGCCACAGCTTCTTGTTGATGACCTCCACCAGGCCGCCCTTCTCCGTCACCAGCGTGTACAGCATGTACAGGTCCAGCACCTGCTTGGCCATGATGGGGATCCGGTTGACGGGGGTCCCTGGGGAGCAGGGGGAGGAGAGAGCGGGTCTGGGCTGCTGCTTTCTCACCCYCGGGGCAACGTGGGGGGGAAGCCGGCGAGACCCCCCACGAGGCGGCGTGGGGGYGGGGGGCTCCTGCTCCTCCCTTCCCTTCTACCGTCCCCTTCTTTCCCCCTCGGGACCCCCCCCTCACTGAGCATCAGCCCCACGCACAAAGGAAACAGAAACTCGCAGCTTTCAGCTGCAGCCCCCGAAACGGGGCCGAGCACGGTTTCTCAGGCTGAGGTCGGCGGCACCCGGCAACACGGGTTATTTATAACGGCAGCGGTGCTTCCCGGCCGTGCGGGTCCCGCCGAGCCGGGGGCCGCACGTGCACAGGGGGGGGCAGCCCTCCAGCGACGGGGAAGGGRCTGCAGTGCCTCCTCCCTCCCGGGGGTCTCTGCCCTCCTGGCACCGGTGGGCGAGGGGGCTCAGGCAGGACCCCGGCGGGACGCAGCCAGCRCGGGGCCAGCGGCTCCCCGGCCCCCCCGCGCACGCACACGTGCTTCCCCCAGCGCCTGACTGACAAAAGGCTGGAGGCAGCGATGCGTCAGCACTTCCAGCGCTGTTTTCCACGCAGGAACCAGACCCTCGACCAGGCGAACGCTTCGCTTTCAGCCCTTTCCACCCCCTCGGCCCACCGGCACCCACCCCCTGCCAGCCCGGGCGGAGCGCGAAGGCAGCGGGGGGCTTCGCCCTTTGCGATAAGCCGGGGAAAGGACAGCGGGGGGAGGCAAAGCCAGGGGCCACGCGCCCAGGAGGGGCCGGACCCTGCGGGGAARGGGCCGCAGGTCCCGGATGCGATGGGCACGGGGAGCGGGGCCGGGCGAGGGGGGGCCCCAGGCGCCGGTGCARGATCCAGCCCAGCAGGTTTGACCCCGCTGTGCAAAGAGGTTAAAAATTAACCAGCGGCCCGGCYGGAGCTGTGACCTCGGGGTTGTAACGAGGGGCGAGGAAATGAGCCCCCGGCCCCCGGAGGGCGTGGGGGGGAGCGGGGCGGGCAGGCGGGGGGGCTCACCTCGCTTCTGCATGAAGCTGAAGAGGTCGTCCAGGAACTCCTTCCTCCTGGGGTCGCCATCCAGCTCGTACAGCTGCGCAACGAGAGAAAAACGCTCAGAAAAAGCCCTTACCTGTGCCCCCRCCGCCTGGAGAGCCCCCACCCTCCCGAAGCAGCACCCCTGGGGCTTGTGCCCGCCGGCCTGAGCCCCTCAGCTCRCCCTTTGGCTCAGGGGGGTCCCTGCATGGGGCCACGGGATCCTGAGGGTCCCTGCGGCCAGGGGCTGACCTGCGCCCCTGGCAGAAGCCCCGGGACGGYGGTGCCATCCCCTGCCCGCCCCGCTCAGAGCTCGGCCCCGAAATCGCAGCGCTGCCCCACGCCTTGCCCGCGGGCCGGAGCAGCTCCCACGCTGCCAGTGCCACGATCGGCCCCCGGCTCCTCCCYGGAACGCCGATCCTGGTTATTTTTAGCATCCACCACGTGCTCGGCACAGAGTGGAACAACGCTTCGGTGTGATCCATCCTCTGCACCTGCAGCGCCGGAGGGAGCCAGCGCCGGGAGCCGGCGAGCTCGTGTGCCACGGTGCGAGCTTGTGTGCCACGGTGCGAGCTCGTGTGCCACGGTGCGAGCTCCTGTGCCATGGCACAAGCTCGTGTGCCACGGTGCGAGCTCGTGCCTGCCACAGTGTGCTCAAAGGGGGTCCCTGGGGGTACAGCCCTGACAAATGAGGGCCATGGCGAGGCGAGGAGGGTGCTGAGCTGGATCTGGTCRCGGGAAGCCCTCCGGGCCGTGGCACGCCACTGGCTGCCACGCCGCCCGGCAGAGCCTGCTCCCCTCTGCCTGGCGAGGCYGGCGCTGAGCATGGGCTGCCCCGGCGAGGCTTCGTGCTCGCTGGGCAGCGGCCGTGCGTCTGGCAGCCTCTCCCCCTGCAAGAGCATCTCCCCTCCAGGCCGCCGTGCCGCTCAAGGCACGGCTGCCGGAGCAAACCCGGCGGGATGAACCGCACCGCGCTGCACAGCCGGGACATGTCTTTCTGAGCCGGGGCAGGCAGAGACCCGGGCAAGGCTTCTGGCACAGCCGCGCCTCGAGCACCCGGTTCTGCTGGGGCAGCTTTTGTCGGGACCCCACCCCGCRCCCGACAGCCCGGCACATTCCTGCCTGATTTATGGCAGCAGGATCTGCTGGCCTGAGCGCCCCGGCACGCAGGCAGGCACGCCACGCCGGCTCTGCCTCTCCCCGGTGCTAGCAGCCGAAGCCCAGCGCGGTTTCTGCCCGGAGGCAGCGGCTGGTGGATAATCCTCCCCCTCCAGGAGGGGTGTCAGAGCAGGGGCTGCGTGGGGCAGGCGCTGCCCAGACGCCGCGGGGATGGACGCCACAGCCCTCGCCCCAGCCCCGCCACCCCCGGCGCCGAGCGGCTCCCGCTTTTCTCAATGACAACTTTGAACAACTGCCAGCGGAGCCGCGGCGGCCGAGAGGGGGGCTATAAATATTACCACGTAACTCACCAGGCACGCACTGCGGGGCCGCCAACCGCACGGCGGCACATCAGCACATTAACCGGGTCACCGATACGCCCGCTCGTCCCACGGGCATGCCCGGCACGGCACCCCGGCGGCACCAGCACCGGTGGGGCGGCCGTCGCCCTGGCTGTGAGCGAGGGGTGCGAGCCCCCTCCTCCCACCGCCCCCCAGGAAGGATCCGGATCCCGCGGGGCTGAACTCGCCCGCCGGCACCGATCAAAGGGATCAATGGGGCCGCGCGATAAGAGGGGCAGGGCGCTGCAGGAAAGCCATAAACCCCCAGTTCCCCTGGAAACCTCGCAAGGCTCGCCCGGCCCCCAGCAAACCCCCAGGGAAGGGGCAGGAGCCGCCACCGCCGGCCCAGACTCCTCAAAGCCCCTCTCCCGCCCCAGCGAGGGGTGCGTGCGGAGGGGGAGCCCGGAGGGACCCCGGCACAGAGGGAGCGGAGCGCTGCCCCTCGGCAGGGCAGGGGCAGGACGCGGCACTGCGGGCACCGCCGCGGTTTTTTGGGCTGAGCCGTGCACGCTGCTCCCGACCGGCCGAGGGATGTTGGGCCGGCACCAATSCGGCCCCCCCCCGTTTCCTTGAGCGGCTCTGAAAGCCGCACGCAGAGAAAGGGCTTCCCCGGCGTCCGCCACCGTGGCACGATCCCGCAGGGTGCTGAGCCCCCCGCCGCCCACGGGGCTGCACTCGAGCCTGCGCCTCCATGGCCTGTGGCACCCCTGCTGCCCCCCACAGTTCACCCCAAGCCTAAACCCCCAGCGCCCCGTTAACCCCACTGACGGGGTGACAGCCCTGCCTGCGGAGCTGGGGCAGAGGCTGCAGCCTCCCGGCACTGGCACCGCGGCAGAGATGCTGCACCACAGCACCGCGGGGACCCCCGGCACCGCGGGGACCCCCAGCCCACGGGGCGGCCCCAGCGCCGCCGCGGCTCCCGCATGTCAGACACGGGAGCGGCAGGCGGTGTGCCGGCAGCCGGGCCGCGCTCACTCCAGCCGGGAGATCAAATACAAACCCGGGGAGGCAGAAGTGCCGCGGCGCAGCGGAGGGGAGGGGGGGGCTGGAAAACCATCGCCCTCCTGCTCGGGAGAAAGGAAAATGTGACAAACCAGAAGTGCTGGCAGCATGGGGCCATGCCCCCGGCGCTGTCCCCGGGGAGAGCTGGCAGCGGCGTTGGCTCGGCCCCCACGCCGTCTCCAGGGCCTGGGGTCCCGAATCGCAGCGGGGCGCGGACACAGCCGGCCAGCACTGAACGCGGAGCCGTCCCGGCGCAGCGCCCAGCGCAGCACGAGGGGGTCACAAGCAACCTATTAACCTGCAGAGCTCTAAAAATCAATTAGCCGTTTATGAAAACATCAGTTCATTCAATTTTTATAAAGCCAGTTCTTAAATAAAGCCGCTCTCCCCCGGCTGCAGGTGGGAGCTGCAGCTGCGTTTGGGAAGGGACGAACGCGCGGGTTCATTTACTGCCATGACCCCCCCGGCCGTGAGCCCCCCGGGCTCAGTCCCAAGGGGAACGGACACGTTTAAGAGGATGAAAGAAAATTAACCGTCAGCTGAGGAAAGCGTGCGCYGGCCGGGCCGCAGGGATTAGCGGCAGCGGCGGGTGGCTACCCCATGTGCCATCCTTCCACGTGCCCCCCACCGCCCACCGGCCCCGGTGGTCCCATCCCATGCCGAACTCCACCGGCCGCGGCCACTCTCCCCCGCCCCCAGCCGGGACGAAGCCACGGGGGGTCACCAGGGCCGGCGAGCAGAGGGAGCCCCGCTCCCACCCGGCGCCCTCGAGGCCCTGCCGGCACACCCAGCCGCGGCTGCTGGGCAAAGGACGTTTCGCAAGCTGCCGCTCGTGGTTACCGGCGAGATTTCGACAGCTCCGCCACGCTTGGCTGCTGCTCGCTGGCCACCGCCACCCCGGAGCAGGGAGGGGGGCTCGGTCGGGCCAGGGCTCCCCTGTGCCAGGCTCCCCTGTGCCTTCGCTGGCTGTGCCCCCAGGAGCCCCCCGGGACCCTCGTCTGGCTCTGCCGACACCAGCCGAACCGCCCGGCGTGAGGGCAGCTTCCCGGGGAGCTCGGCCAGCAGCGCCGCGAGGCGAGGACGTGCCCCACCGTGGCCGGGACGTGCCCTGCCTGCGCCGCGGCGGGTGCTGCGTGACCGAGCRGCATCCGCCGAGCTGCCCCCGTCCCCCCTCGCCCCCCGGGTGCAGGCAGAGACGTGGAAGGGGGCAGAGACGAGCGACTTCCAGCAGCCCCTCGCAGGATTTCCTTGCATTGACAGCATCCCGCRTTTGCCGGGACACCTCGCTGGCAGCCCGCGGCACTCCTGCGCTGGCGAGGACGCGGCAAGGAGCCATGCACCCCGCGAACACTGAAAGGCAGCGGGGGCATCGTAGGAAAGCTTAGATATTGGGTATCAAAATAAAAATTGAGGAACAGAAACATGTTCTCGTTTCAGCAGCGTGCGAAACTAAGCACGCAGCCGGGCTCGGCACGGACCGACGGACCGGCTGCCGCTGGCACCGCCAGACCGAAATCAGCAGGTGCCGATCCCCGGCTGGTGCCGATGCCCTGCCTGCCGTGCTCGGGGACGGCTCCTGCTCGGCACAGAGCGCGCTTCCTCGTCGGGGAAGCGCGGGCGGAGGCAACGAGGCTCGGTGCAAAGGTAGCGCCGGCCGCCAGGCAGCAAGCCGCGGGGAGAGGCCGCCCTGCCGCCGCTGACTCAATAGATTTACATTTYGTAATTAGGGAGGCCGCAGGGAGGTGGAAACGACTTAATCTGTAACGCAGCTGCCCCGAGAATATCCTCTTACTGTGGGGAGGCCACCCGGCCGTGCCGCCCCGCTGACGGGTCCCCGCGGCGAGACCCCAGTGCCAGGGGATGCCACAGCACAGCCGACCCCAGCCCGGCCGGGGGGATAGGAGGTGCCCCCTACCTCCCCAAGAGCCTCCCCGGGCTGGGGATCCGGCCCCGTGCACCCGGTGCTCCCAGCGCTCACCCAGCACCGGGCAAACGCCCGGTGCCACCGGCACGGCTGGCTCTGCACTGCGGTGCSCGACCCGCCTCGCCGCCGGCGCAACCCCCATCAGCTCCAGCCCTCCGTCCCTGCGGCCGGCGGAGGGTGAGGTGCCAGATGGCCGTTGCCAGCAGATATATAATTAAGTGGAGGAGGAATTAGGAAGGCGGCGGGCAGGTGGGTGGCGCTGACCCCGCACCCCAGCGCCCCGGCGGGATGCCGGCCCGGCGTTTGGTGTGGATGACCGGATTAACGTTTCAAACCAGATTACGGGAAAATCCCAACCCCGTTGGCTTTCAAAGGGCTGGTGGGAAGGCGGCCCCTCGGCAATGCCAGGAATGCAGGAGAGAGCCCTCGGCACGGGAGCGGTGCGTGCCGCGGGTCCGCCGGGAGGGACCGAGATAACACCCCCCCTCCCGAGCAGCCCACCGCTCCCCTCTAACGGCCCCCCCGAGCTGYGGGCAAGGAGCACAATTACAGCAGGGAGGGGAAGCGCCATTTAACGAAGCTCCGGCAGCACAGCCCCGGTAATGCCAGGGTTTATGCCGGAGGCAGGCGAGTCTCCCCATCGGCAGGAGCCCCCGTGCCAGCCCCACCAGGGGTCACGGGGACCCCCCAGCCAGAGAGCAGGGGTGTGTGGGGCCGGGTCTGCAGGAGAGCCCGTGTCCCAGTGTCCTGAGCCAGCGTCCCATGTCCGAGTTAAAAACAAACCCCCCCCCCTCCCCGGCTTGGTTCCGGGTTTTCAAGCCTCGGGGAATAATTTTCAAGYTTCTTTTCCATCGCCAGGAAGTCTCGACACTCCCGGCTTTCCTCCCTCCTCTTCGAAACCGGTTTGGGACGTGCACGCCGTGAGGCGGGGGGGGGACAGACCCCCAAGGGCCACAGCAGCAGGCATGGAGGGGCTGGTGACCCCTCCAGCGGGGCCGACTGCCTCACGGGGGCTGAAAAGGCCTGAATTTCTGTATTTAGGGAAAAAATACAACAAAGGCAGCCGCAGGGRAGAGCCCACCCCAGCGAGGTGCCCACGGCAGGTAGCAGGGCAAACGTCCTCTGATTGATTCCGGCCTGGGCAGTGTGATGGGGGGGGGTCCTTCTCTCTCTCTTTCTTTTCTTCCTTCCTTCCTCCGAGCGGCCCCCAGGGACGCGTCCCTTTGTCCCGCTGACAGCCGAGGGGCGATGCCGGGAGGGGGAGAAACCGCACACGCTAACGAGTTATTTAACGAAGAATAAACACACGGGTGGTGTTTCCCGTCCTGCTCCCACCAGCGCACGCAGCCCCCCAGCCCCCGGCCCGCCAAAGCCAGGACCTGCGGTTGGCGGGGGGGGCACTTATTCAGAGAAAGAAAGTAATCTGTAAAAACTGGAGTGACGGGCCGGTGACGAGCCCTGAAACGAAGCGTTTCAGTGACGCTGGGAGGTGGTTTCCCGTAAGATGGTGGCTGAGTCAGGGCTGGGGGTGCCCGAGGCCGTGCAGCCCCTTCTCCGGGCCGGGGTCTGCGCAGCCCCCTTTCCCAGGCAGGGCCGTCGCGGTGAGCCGGGGGCAGCGCCGGCACGGCCCCCCCCGGCGC
>JASVER010000170.1:581378-605869 GCA_030449065.1 Oceanodroma leucorhoa | reverse complement strand
GGCAAAGGCAGATTCCGGCCCCAGCACAGATTCCGCCACAGATAAAGCCCTCGGCTTAGGGACGGGTCACCTCTCGCCGTCGCCATCCCTAATCCCCTGCGAGCCCCCCCAGAGCGTGCCCCCCCCGCGGGAAGGGGCTGCCAGGGGGGCAGGGGCATGCGCCCCCTCCCCAAAATCCCCAGGGGCGGCCCCCCACCACCTCGCTTGCCAGCTCCAAGGCCGGCCAGGAGCGGGACGGTGCTGCCGGGAGCCTCACCCGCATGGGACGGGACAGGGCCGGCTCCTGCCGCCGGAGTCCACTGACCGGCCCGGCGGGATTCCTGCCGCCCGAGCGCGGCCAGGGCTGCCCGGGGCGGGGGGCCGCTTCTGCGGGGGGAGCTGGGGAGTGCTGGGCCCTCACCGCTGCGCTTCCCGTCGGCACTATTGTTCCCGCCGGTTCCCAGCATTGTCCCCTCCGCGGGTCGGCACTGCCCGGACCGGGACGCGGCCCCGCCGCAGGTGCCTCTCCCCACTGGTGCCCCCTCCTTGGGCCGGGGGCTGCAGGACTCGGCGGGCAGCGCTCCTGTGGCACAGGGACAAGCCCAGTCCCGATCCCCCGCCATCGCCCCAAAGGCCTGGGGGTCCCGAGACCACCTGGGCCTCCACCAGCACCCGCAAACGCCCCAAGCGATGCTGCAGCCACATCCTGGCCGCGGTCCCGTGGGAGCCACCCCGCCAGACGCGGGGCAGGGGACAGGGACAAGCAGGAGCCCACACGTCCCGTCCCAAACCGAGCCCCCCGGCGGGATGGGGGTCCCGTGCAGCCCCCGTGCCCGGCCCTGCCGCCTCCCCGGCCAGGCTGGCGGGAGCAGCCATAGAGGCGACCCGCGGGGACACGGGCCGGTGTCAGCGCTGACACGACGGGTGTCACCTTGCCGTGGAGGGGGACGTTGAATGGGCGAATTAGTCGCCRTTTAACCTCCCTGACCCCCCATTGTCCCTGCGCCGTCAGCCGCCCTCCCCGCCACGCMGTGGGGCCGCTCCTGCCCCGCCAGCCGGCAGCCGCCGGGACGCTCCATGTGGATCCGCGTCCACGCACCAGAGCCGTCCCGGTGCGGTGTGCTGCCAGGCCCAGACCGGTGCTGGCTCCCAGGACGGCTGCGCCGTTGCTGTTTTTCCCCTTCCCGCAGAGGAGGAAGCGGATCCTGCTGCAACTGCACTTCAAACGACGGTTTCAGAGGGACCTGCTGGGCGGCAGCTTGCCAGGCTCCGGCTAAACCAAAAACCGGTTCGGTGTCTGAACGCCGACGCATGGCACGGGCTGCCGAGAGGTCACCGCCGAGCGGCGGGGGGACGGGGGAGCCGCTGCCCCCCGCCACGCCGAGAGCCGCCGGCCGGGGCAGGCGGAGGGGAGTCAGCCCAGCAGCGGCAGCTCTCCCGGCCCTCGCCGCGTGCGTGCCGGTGCATGCCCTTGACACATGCTCGCTATCGCACCGGGCCTTGTGCAAATATTAATTCAGTGGAGTCAGGCGGTGTTGAGAAAGCTCGTCCCAGGGAGCAACACGCAGGGTCCGGCTCGCACGCTGCTGGCGCAGCTCCTGCCGCCGGCCGGCTGGACCCCAGGTGGGCGGCCGAGCTGGTGCCACGCGGCGCACACCCGGGAAAACCACGGCCAGAGCAGCAAAGTTTTTCCCAATGGAAAAGCGGTGCAAACCCTTGGGGCACCCGGCGAGCCCCCACCTCAGGCTGTCCCTCCCCGTGTGCCCCTAGACCTCCCCGGGGTGACACCCAGCAGGGCCAGCAGGTCAAGACCCCYGGGCAAGGACCCGACCCGGGTGCAGGGGCAGCTGCGTGGGCAGGAGCAGCAGCTTCGTTGGCCCTTGCAGGCGAGCCAGGGTTTAAATTCCACCATATGTAAATGATCGCCTTAGAAAGGGGATCGCTGTAAGCCAGAGCAGATGAGTCACCCGGGGCTTCCACCGCCCGGCCGGGGATTTGTCTAATTGCAAATCTGTTCCTGAAATGCGAGGTTCCGCACCTCTGTCCACCGGCGGGACGAACGCTCCGCAGACCCCGCCAGCGGTCCCTGCCGCGGTGGGGGTCCCAGGGGGGTCCCGCGCACCCCAGCCCTGCCCGCGGGAGCTGGAAGAGGTCCAGCAGCCGCAGATGGTTTTGACAGGCAGCCAGCTGCGGGCYGTCAGCCCTGGGAACCATCGCCACAGAGCTGCTCCGGCAGCGCCGAAACCTCGCTGCTTCCTCGCGCCACCGGCGACCCGCGGAGGGGAGGGGAGCGGCGGGGGCCACTGCCACGGCTCCTTTGCCAGGGCACTGACGCAGCACCACAGCCACGCTGGCTCCGGCAAAGCTGCTGCCTGACCCCCTCCCACTGCAGCACCGGGACGGCACATCGCAAGAGTTTGAGTCTCCAAAAGCAGGCGCTGCTGCCAGAGCCGGGGTCTCCACAGTGGCCGTGGGCAGAGGGGTGCTTGGGGGGGGACAAGGAAGCCCTTTCCCGAAGGCCCACCGCCACCGGTGACAGGGCCACCCCCTCCCCGCGGTACGTGTGGGGAGCGGGACCGGCACGCGTGCCCCTGCCCGGGGAGCAGAGCCCTGGCCCCGCGCAGGGCGGATTATCGGCAGCTCCGTCCGGAGCGGGGACCCAGGCACAGGCAGATTAAGTGACCGACTGGAAGGGTCAGGGAGCGGGTCAGGAGCCGAGCGGGGACCTGCGCCCCGACCCCCTGGTCTGGCTGCCCCAGCAGGCTCAGAGTCCGGCGAGCGGCCGCGCAGGCAGCGTGTGCTGTCAGGGACGTGCCCAGGGGAGAGCGGGGGGTCCCCCTGTCCCCGAACTGCCACCCGCCCCTCGCCCCAGCCCCCGATTGCGGCACGTCCGGCCGGGCCCCAGGACCGGCTGCCATTTCTCTGCGGTTTGGGCCAGAAATAGGGTGATGGAGCAACGCTGCGCCCTTGCCCAACCGCTCTGCTGCCGGGCGGCTGTTTGCTTTGCTGACAAAGGACCTGCTCTCCTCTCTGCTCTTTTTTTTTTTTTTTAAATAAACCCTCATTCCTGTTAGTTCAGCTGTGCCAGAGCTGGGAGGTGGCTGCCTCCTCTACAGCCCTTGAATCAGCCTGGGGGGCCCGGCCTTGGGGGGGCACGGAGCTCTCGGGGGGACGCCAGCGGCGACGCTCAGGCTGGGGGGAGCCAGCCCGGCTCCCGAGCCRAGGGGCACCGGGGTACGGTCCACCCGGGAGCAAAGAAAATCAGYCGGGCGAAGGTGCTGGCCAGGCACCCAGGGCGGGAGGGACACATCCCTGTCCCCCACCTCATTAATTATCGCGGGTCTCCTCGGGACAAACGGCCTCAGGCAGCCCCTGGACGCGGAGCCGGAGCGCGGGCACCCAGGTGTCAGGCCGGGGGAGGCACTCGGCAGCTAAGCCGCTCTCGCCGAGGAGAAGTCCCTGACCCCCGGCTGGGGATCGGGCAGGATTACGGCTCCGGGAATGCTCCCTGAGCGCTGTGAACCGATTACCGGGCTGGATCCTTGGCCAGGAACACCCTTCACCGAGCTGGACGGCAGCACGGGGCGAGACAGGCGATGGCTACGGCGGGGTCGCGAGGGAGGACATGGCCCTTCTCCCGGCACGGGGCCACCTGCGACTGAACCGCGGCCCCCAGCACCCGTCCCGCTCCGGTCCCCTCCTCGCCCCCGTTATCTGCCGCCGGCCCGGCCAGGCACCGCAATCGCCTCCTCCCCGCGGCAGAAGCGCCCGGCCGGGGGCCCCAGGGCACTCCCCTTTATCTGCACCCCTGCCATGCCGCGGCACCGGCCGAAGCAAAACCACCTTTGGGGTGGGGGGACGRCGGTCTCCGGCCGGGTGACGATGCTGAGGTGCCCCTCTCCCCACGCAGGGGCCCCCTCGCCCTCCCCGGGGGCGGCTCATCCGCTCGGCTGGCTAATGCAATAAAGCTCTAATCAATATTTTAAAGAAAGTAAATGGACCCTCCCACCCTCGTTAAGAGGCCGCAGGGCCCCCAATCCTGGCCCCGCTCCCCCGGCAAGCTTTGAGCTTTTTAAATAAAAATAATCCACGGGAGAAAGGGGTTCAGGGCCAGGCGCCAGGGGCTCTGCTGCCCGCGGGGGCAGAGGGGATCCCCCACRCCTTAACCGGAGCCCGGGGTTTCTGTGCAGGGCTCTGAGCCCCGGGGCTCTGGAGGAGAAATGGGCTTTTCCTCAGCCCCTCCCGTGGYTCCCCTAGGAAAATCCCAGCTTCATCTTCCCGGGAGCCGCTGCGGCCCCGCCACGTGCACAGCCCCGGCTGGTCCCCCAGCCTGGGAGCGGACAGGGAGGGGGGTCCGGTTTTGTCCCTGGTTTTGTCCCCGCCGCGCCCAGCGAGCCGCCCGCCGAGGTTGCAGAGTTGCTTTCAGTTTTTGTTTTTTTTCCCTAACCGTTGCACTTCGAAACACCATATATCGGGGGAGCGCRGCTCGGCACAAGGTAAGGGCTGAGGTTTTCGCCCCCCACATGCCACCGGCACGCTTCAGATGTCCCCATTTGGGACAGCTTAAGAAACCTTCCCCCCCCAAAGCGCCGGCACCCCGCCRGCACCCCACCACCGGCACAGCCTCCCCCCAGCACCACGTCGGCTTCTTAAAGCTTCCCATGCTTCCTGCGAACGGGAGCAGAGACAGGGGGTTAAACATCAGCCTGGGGCACCCCAAACGGGGCACCCAAAATGGGGCACCCCAAAGGGAGCCCAGCGGCTGCCGCAGCCAGGCGGAGCAGAGGGAGCACCGAGGTCAGACCCCCCCACGCCGCCGGCCGCCCCAGCTGCCCTCCCGCGGGACGCGGTGCCGGGGTGCCGGCGGGAACGCAGGCACAGGGGCAGAGGCAGGAAACTCCGGCCCCGTGGGCTGCTGACGCACCCCGGGCTCACGCTCCCGGTATTAGCAGGGCGCAGTAAGAGCAGTAACGAAACAGAAAGGTCAGGAGGGGGTTCTCCACGAGGCAGCAGCAGAGCCCCCCCCCCTCACCCACCGGGGCTGGGGCGCAGACATCAAAGCAGGTTTTTCCCTGGCAGCCCCACGCCGACGGCAGCAGCTTGCCGGCCAGGCATTACGCAGCAGTTTGCGGCGGCACGCAGCAGTGCCGGATTTTTGGCAGGGGTTGGCTGAGCCGCTCGTGCTCCAGCGGCTTGTCAAAGCCCGGCTCCCCCCACGAGCATCGTCCTCCAGAGCGGCGGCATGATGGCAAACGCCCACGGTGCGAGCCCCAGTGAGCCCCAGCACCCGGCCATGGTGCCCTGAGGGGAGGGTGCCRGGGCTCACCCCCACGGCACAGCCCTCCGTGGCYGCCCACGGCCAGCTGAGACCCCCACGGCCGAGCCCAGCTGCAGGCTGGCAGCCCGGACATGCCGGCATCGCCCCGCGCCCCGGAGGACCTGTTGTGCCTCTTGGGGTGAGGTTAGAGACAATCCCAAACCCAAACAGGAGCGAACGTGGCCCCGGCCCGGCCACGCAGCCTGGCACGGTGGCAGCGTGGGGCAACGTGCCGACATCCCGCCGGACCCCTCCACCCCCGTGCCGCCGCCGGTGGGGCCGCAACAGGSGCAAAATCAAAACGAAAGCGAGCCTGCCCTCGCTGCAGGCCGGCACAGGAGGACGACATGATGGCCGTTCCCCACGGGGAGCCTCCTCCCGCCCCAAAATGCCCCTTTCCCACCAGAGGAGCCATCGCACCCTCGGCGGCCGYCGCCCCCCGAGCCCCCCGCCGCGGCGGGGGCTCCTTTGTTCGGCTGCCCGCGCGGGCAGCGCCCCGGGTCAGGCGCCGAGCTGACCTCTGCCTGCGCGGTAGCCGTCCCCGGGGACGGGGAGGTGCCACGCGCCGGCTCCCTAACCTCCCTAACCTCCATAACTCTTCCTCGCGCCCTCCCCTTCCTCCCCCCTGAACCGGGCCCCCTCCTCCTCCTCCTCCCTCCGGCCCCCCGCGGCTCAACCCGGCCAAGCCCCGGTTTGCAGGAATCTGTCCCAGATGGGTCAATAAAACCCCACGGTGGAGGATGGGGACAGGCACGGGGCACCCGGGGTTTCGCTGCGGAGATGGGCACGGGGACTCGGACGGTGGCAGTGCCTGGCAAGGACCGCGTCCTCRAGGACAGCGAGAGCGGGGCCAGGGACGCCGGGGGGCCGAGGCCAGGCTGGGCCGTTCACCAGCGCCAGCACGTCCGAAGCTGACCCCAAACCGCAGCCACAGGGAGACCTGGGGAGCCCCAGAGGTGGTGGGGGCCGGGGCCAGACCGCCAGCCCTGAGGGGGGGACCCGAGCCTGCTTGGAGGCAGGGAGAACGAAATCAGAGTCACCCCCTTCCTCCCAAACCRAGCCCATGCAGCCGCAGCTCGGCCCCGGGGGGTGCCGGGGGGGCCCGGCTCAGCCGATGCGTGCAGGAGACCTCACGCTCCCCGCAAGCTTGTGGCAGAGCCGAGGTGCTCCCAGCACCGAGGAGCTCATTTGCAAAAGAAGAGGAACCCCGAAACGGCCCCTTCCCCGAGCAGCCTTTCCCCGCTGCGGTGGGAAGGCCCAGCRCCGGCACGGCTGCGCTCGTGGCACCGCGTCCCCGCCGGCTCTCCCGCGCGGGGGGATCCGGCTGCGGTGCACCGGCACCCCGGTGCTGCCGGGGCTCCCCCTAAGGCGCCTCCACCCCGGCGAAGCGGCGGCAGCAGCGGGAGCAGGGGGGTTAGGGGTAACGCATCCCCTGCCAAGCAGCGCCGGGGCCACGGCGGCCGCCCCACGCCGGCACTCGCTGTTTACATTCCTGCTGCTCCTTCCCAGGCCGCGCCGGCCCGGCCGCGCCAGCTGGGCTGGGGCTGGGGCTGGGGCTGGAGCGCTCGGCGGCACGCGCTGGAGGGCGGCCAGGAGGAGCTCCCGGCCAGCGCCGCGCCGAGCAACCCCCTGGCCCGGGTCCAGCGGCCGCGATCCAAGCGCCGGCGCGCTGGCGGGCTGACGTGCCGGGGAAAGCCTCTCCGGGCCGGGCGCTTCGCCTCCTCTCCTCCGCCCACGGCGCAGCGGTGGCAGCCACCTTCCTCCCCCCTCCAGCTGCTTCCATGATTAACCGCCGTGCCGGGCTCTCCCCACCGACCCCGGGAAGCTTTCCGCTGGGAAGAGAAAGGGAGGGAGAGGGGGGGGCTCAGCCCCTTTCGCCGGTACAGCTTAGGGGAAAGAGATGGGGAGGGGGCAGAGGATGCGCTGGGACTCAGGCTGGCGTCCCCAAGCGCTGTGGCGGGGGACTCGGTGGAGACTACGGCAGGGTCTGTGGCACATCTATGGACCACCGCGGCAGCACGGCAYGGGTCCTGCAGACACCGCCAGCCGCCCAGCCCCAGATTTTCCCGTTGGATCCCGAGGGCTGGGAGTGATTGCCGGGCCCCCGGAGCTGGCGCACGGGTCCGGTACAGCACCAACCCGGTGACAAACAGGAAGATCATGGCTGCGGTATTGAAAAAGCCTTCTCACAGATACGAGATCACGTCCCCGGCACCTCGCTCCCCGACGGCAGGAAGCACAAATAGAGAGAAACCACAAGAAGAAGAGGCGGCGTGGGTGCAGCGGCATGAGGGACGCGTGGGGCAGAAGCATCCCTCCTTCCCCGTAGCCCGGCAGGAGCGYGCCGGGGAGGGCGGCAGCATGCTCCGCGCTCACTTGTGCTTCCTCCGCCAGCCCCATCGTGAGGCTGCCCGCATCCAGATGTGCCGGCAGATCCCGGCAACCCCTTCCCCCTTTCGGGAGGGATGCGACGGCCCCTGCCTTTTTTCCCCTTTGGGGAAGGGGCAGGGGCCGTCGCATCCCTCCCAAAAGGCCACCATACCCCGGCCGCTCCATCTGGGTCCCATCTGCTGCTGTTGGCTCCCGTCCCTTCCCCCACCCCTAAACTCAGATGTATTTAAACACACACATCAAAGGCACCGGGCAGCCCCCGGGGAGCTCCGGCTCGCAGCACATTTCCTTCTATTAGCCGAAAGCGGGGCGCAGCGAGCTCCAGTGCCGGGAGAGAGCGGGAGCGTGCCTGCCTCCTGCCAGCCCGGCTCGGCCGGCGTGGGGAAGGCGGCGGAGGGGGCAGCCGGGGTGCTTCCTCCCCGGTTTCACTCTTCAACGGCATTTTGGCAGTGGCAGCTCTGCCCCAAGCATCCACGGGGCTGGAGCTGTCCTGCCGGGCATCACCTCTGCRGTGACAGGGAGCAACCCCACCGAAAACGGCTTAGGGAAGGTGGAGAAGAGGAAAACCAAGAGTCCCTTCAGATTTGCAAGTTTGGGGTGGTTTTTTCCATCATTTTCAGCAAGAATCCTCCCAGGTCCCTGCGGCAAACCCCACCACACCGTCTGCCTGCACCGGAGCCAGGCCACAGTACCAACCGGGACACAGGATCCCACCGGAGCCACCGACCAAAGCGCCAGGGGAGGGGGCGAGGCTGAGCCCAAGCACTAAAACCCCGGGGAAATCCCACACTTTCTTAGCGGCAATGACGGCAGCTCGATCCCAGAACGCTGCCGGCGGCGGCGCTGCCAGACGCATCTCACCGCGGCTCTCAAGGACGCAGGGACGCGCGGCAGAGCTGAGAAGCAGGGGAGGGACGGGCACGGGGGGGGGGTACACGCGTCCCGGCGGGCACCTACTTGCTTGAACTGCTCCTCGTAGGTCCAGTCGCCATGGTCGGGCGCCGGCGGCGGGGGCTGCGCGTGGCCCAGTCCGGAGGGGAGCCGCTCCTGCCCGCCCGGCAGCCGCTGCGGCTCGCCCCGGTAGTGCTGGGGTGCCGGGGGCTTGCGGAGCAGCAAGGATCCCGCGCCCGCCCGCAACGCCTCTGCTGAGCTGAGCCCTTCCTCTCCCATGTCTTCCTCCTCCTCCTCGTAGTCTTCCTCTTCCTCCTCCTCCTCTTCTTCCTCTTCCTCCTCCTCCTCGCCCAGGTCCTCTTCAAAGTCGTCTTCATCCCACTTGCCCTTCCTAGAGCAGGGGGCAGAGGAGAGATTTGCTCCCGTGCTAGGTGGGGGATGCTCCCCCGCGGTGGCCCAGCTCTCCCCCTGCCCCACGGGGCAGATCCCATCCCCCCAGGTGGAAGAACCTTCTCACGAGCCCCCCACCTCCAGGCACCCCCTCCCTGTTCCTGAGCAGCACCCAGCGCTGCATGGGCAGAGCACAGAGCCTGCCCCCCCACRGGCACCCCGTGCCATGGGGCTGGGACCACCCGCCGGCACACGGGGACCCAGCGAAGCCCCGGCGCACCCCTGACGGTGGGTGGCAGCCCCACGGGGCACCGCCGGCTGCCGGCATCCCCAGACAGCAGCTCCGGCGGCGAGCGGGGCTCTGCCAGATGGCTCCCAGGCTGTTCCCTGCCCTGGAGAGGACGTGGGCTGGGAGGAGGCGGCCGTGAGGGCCCTGCATAATTTAAAGCCACTCCAGGATCCTCTGTCACGGCCCCGCGTGGCTCCCTGGGCAGAAATGAAATGTCGCCCCAAGCCAGCCCGGCACGAGGACTCACGGCTGCCGAGCCGGGCTGCGGCTCTCGGCGCCTCCTGCTCCGGGACATCCCGACGGCACTAACCCACCTCCCGCCCCGAGCTGCACGGACCCGGCCGCCCGACACAGCGCAGGCAGCCCCCCGGCAGCCTCCACCGCCGCTCCCCTGCCCCAAAGGGGAGCCTCTGTCCCCAGCCGGCTGTGCCAAAACCCGCTGGGGCCAGACCGCGTCCCTGCCCCTTCCCTGAACCCGCAAGAGCTGCTAGTCTGTGCTAGTGTATACTCACAGATCCTCCTCCTCCTCCTCAGAGCCCATCTCCTGCTGGTATCCGCCGTCCTCCTCCTCCTCCTCGCCGCGCTCCTCCTCCTCCTCCTCGGAGGCCTGGCTCTCATCCGACAGCCCCGGGCTGGACGAGTGGCTGAGGCCAGCGGCCGCTGCCCGCATGGCGGCCAGGGCGGCCATCTGCGCCCGCTGGATGTGCGCGCTCTCGGGCTCCGCTCCTTCCTCCGCGGGCGCCGGGGCCAGATCCTGGCCGCGGCCCCGGGCCGGGGTGCTGGCGGGGGTCTGCCCCGGGGCCGGCGGGGGCTGCGCGGGGGGCGGCGTGGAGCGCTGCTGCTGCTGCTGCTGCTCCTGCTGCCGCGCTTCCAGCGCCTGCTGCAGCCTCGCGCGCTGCTGCCGCTGCAGGTTCTCCATCACCGCCTGCAGCTTCATGGCTCTGCCGGCGGGCGGCGGGTCCCCGGGGGGGCGGGGGGCGACACACCCCGGGGGCAATGCCCGGGAGGCGCGGGGGGCAGCGCCCGGCAGGCTGCCGCGCTCCAGCGGGGCTGGAGGCCAAGGCTGGGCAGCGCCGGGGGGGGGGCAGCCCTGCGAAGGGGCTGCCGGGGCCCGGGGGGGGCGAGGGCAGTGGAGGGTCCGCAGCGCTGTCAGGGCAGGGATCGTCGCCGCCACCGGGTCAGGGCAGAAGGACGTGCCCCCCGACCCCCGTCAGCCTTGCCCCGACGCCTCCTTCTCTCGAGGGCTCCGGCGGGAGCCGCAGGCACGGGGCCGCTCGTCGGGAGCAGGGTGCTGCCGCTGTCGGCCGAGCGCGCCCCAGGCAGGCGCCGAAACCTCCGCAGGCTCAACAGGCAGCGGCGGCAGCCCGGCGCATCGTCCCCTCCCTCGCCGACCGGACACTTTCCGGGGGGCGGCGGCCCCGGGGTCAACGTGGCGTCCCCCCGCTCGGGGCCAGGCGTCTCTAGTCCTCGGCCGGCTCGGCTTCCGGCAGGCGTCGGCGCAAACCTGCCGGGAGAAGCGGAGGAGAGGGTCAGCAGAGCTGCTGGCAGGAGCTGGCGAGCAGGAAGGAGTTAAAGACAGCGCAGGAGCCTCATTAATCTCGAGCTAATGAGATAGGGAGGCCGGGCCCTGCTGCTGGAGGGGGAAGGGGCCTGCCGGACCCGATAGCCCTGCCTGGCCCTGCAGGCAGCGGATACCGGGATACCAGCACCCGCAGATAACAGACCCGCAGGCAGGGCGCTGGGAGAGCCACCCGACGCGTCCCCCATGGGGGACAGGGCACGTCCCCACCCGGGGACACCCGGGACGCGCTGGACGAGAGCGAGGGGAGCTCGGGAGCTCGGCCACCGTGATGGCAGGAGCAGGCAGCTGCCAGGCCAGCGCCGGGGCACGAGCGGCACCGGGGTCTGCACCGYGCGGCAGAGGGGCCCCTCGCCCAGCGGGGTCCTGAAGCGCGGGGGGATCCGCGTGTCCCTGGGGCTCCGGGGCAGCTTCCCGTGGGACGGGCAGGCAGAGCCTCGCTCCTCGAAACCTCGGCAAACAGGCTGCTGCCAGCCGCCCCCGCGCTTCTGCCCTTCCCCGGGGGCTGTGCGTCCTCCGGGGCAACGCGGGGCTGCGAGCGGCTCAACTCTGCTTCACCCCACCGGCACGTTATGGCCGGGCCCCACGACACCCCCACCAACCCGGCCCGGAGCCCTCCCTGCAGCACCGAGCCCCCCGAGCCCCAGTGCAACCAGCAGCTGGCCCCAGCCCTGGGACGGCCACGGCTCCGCCRGCAACAACTTCGGCATGACCTCGCCTGTGCCGAAGGCAGGGAGGGAGCTCACCACGCTGCCGCCGCGGTAGTGCCACRTACGGGCATTGACTCAGCCGGGCAGTCACCCCGTTTCTGCTGCCCCGGGGGCCAGCGGAGTGCACGCACCTCGGGACCCCCGCAGGGACCCACCCGGGGCCGGATCCAGCGCCGGCTGGGGACGCTCCCCGGGGACGCAGCAGCCCCCGCCGCGGGGGCAGGACAGCTGGCRGCACGCGGGAGCCGGCAGCTACGGCGCGATCCCGCAAATTCTGGAAAGGGGAACCMGTTTCCAGCGCGCGCCGGTGCTGCTGCCGATTGGGCGGCCGGGTCGGAGCCGCTTCCCCCGCACCTCGCCGCGGTGGCGGCTGCATCCGCTCACAGCCCCGCCGCACTCGGCTTAGCTCTCGCTAGCGAACACGCCGCRGCCAGCCCGGGGCTGCCGGCTGYGCCTCAGCCGCTGCTGCCGCCTCCGAGGGGAGCCGGCACCGGGAGCGGGTCGGCYGCTCGGGCACTGCCCAGCCTCTGCCTGTGCCTCAGTTTCCCCTCCTCTACCCCCGCCATCTCCATCTTGCCTGCGCAGAGGGGAGGCATTGGGACGGGGGCCCTCCCCTCTCTGCACAGGCAGGGCTGCCCGCACCCGCTCGCTGGCCGTGGCCGCGCTCCCCGCACCGCGTCTGAACTCCCTCCCGTGCGCCTGCAAGAGCCGCGAGCAAAACCGGAGCGAGACTCGTGCCAGGCATCTGCTCCTCCGGCCCCGCGCCGCCGTGGCTCTGCCTTGCCAGGAGTCACCGAATTACCCGGTGCCAGCACCGGCGCTGCCGAGAGCTSGGCGCGGAGCTGCCTCCTCGAGCACCCCGGGCCGTGGCCGAGCTGCCGCGTCCCCGCGGGGAAGCGAAGCCCAAGCGCAGCCGGGGCCTGCCGGCGCGGCGAAGCCAGAGCCAGGGGACTGTCCCTTCGCAGAGGGGCCCCGGCCCGGCGGCCGCGGTGACCTTGAGCCGTGCCCCTTTGTCCCTCTGGCTGCGCGGGGCGGCGGGGGCTCGGTGCCTCCCCGCCGTGCAGGCGGTGCCRTGCGGCGCGCGGGGGATTTCGGGCGGCGGTGGCGGCACCCACGTCCCGCGGGGCAGGTGCTCGAGAGCGACAGCGGCTACGCCGGGCTAAAAATACGCGGCGGCGGGCGGGGGTGTGACGGACGGGGCCTTTGTGCCACCGACACCGGGCCCGGCTGGACACCCCCACCCGCTGCCCCCGGACCCTCGGCTGGGCTCACGCCACCGCCTGGGAGGGGGCTCCGAGGGCAGCGCGAGACTGAAGCGAGGAGGAGGAGAAGGAGGAGGAAGAGGAGGATGGGGAGCCCGGGCCCGTCCCCGGGGACGGAGAGAGCTGGGGGGGCCGCGGGAGGGACCCCCGGGGCGGGCAGGGGGCTCGTCCCCAGGGCAGAGCCCGACTCCGGCCCCGGCCCCGCTCCCGGCGGCACGTGGCACCGGCTGCGCCTCGCCCGGAGCCGGCGGCCCCCGGCTGAACCCGGGGCCGGGGGCAGCGGGGCCCGGTGGGGGGGCCCGGCCCCGTCAACCGGGGGAAGAACGGCCGCCCCCGGCACGGAGGGACGGCGCCGGGCTGGGCCAGCAGCTCCCACCCAGCCCCGCGCGGAGCCCGGCCCCGGCCCTCTCCCGGCCGGAGCCCCGGGAGGCCGCGGGCCCGGGGCAGCCCGGGCTGGGGGCACAGGGCGGCGGCGGCACCGTCCCGTCTCCCCGTTGAAGGCGGCCGGGCGGGGCGCGGGGGGCTCTAACTGCTGGGCCAGTAACGCCCACAGGGGACGGAGGGTCCGAGCGGGGGCGGGGGCGTGCCGGCCGGGCGGGAGCGGCCGCGGGGGGGGAGCCCGAGCCCCAGCCCCGCGCGGGGGAAGCGACCGGTAACCGGCGGCGGGGGGAGGGGGCGCCCCGGTCCCGCCCAGCAACCGGTCGCGGGGGTCCCAGCCCGCCCAGGGGACGCGGCCGATACCCAGCCCCGGTCCCGCCCAGCCCCCGAGCGCGGGGGGAGACCCCGGTCCCCGGTACCGGCAGCGGGGGGCTCCCGGTTCCGGTCCCGACCGCGGGGCCGGTGTGGCGGCGCGTCCCCGCTTACCCGGTGGAGGCCGTGCGCCGCGAAGCCACATAGCAGCCGCGGCCGCCCGGGGCTCGGGCTGCGGCGGGGCCGGGGTGCGCTCGGTGCCCGCACGGCGGCTGCTCTCCCCGCGGGCGGGCGGCAGGGCCCGGCACCGCCCCGCCCCTTCTCCCCATTGGCTCGCCGCGCCCGCCCCGCCCCGGGACGCCCCGCCCCGCGTCGCCATTGGCCCGTCGCGCCCGCCGCGCTCCGCCCCGCCTCCCCATTGGACCGTCGCCGCCGCCGCATGCAAATATCGCGCGCGGCGGGGCCGCGGGGCCGGCCGGGAGCGCAGCYGCAGCGCCGCCCCGCGGCCGGGAGGGGGAACGCCGCCGTGCGGGGCGCGGCCCCTTTAAGAGCCCCGCGGCGGCGGAGGCGGCGCGGGGGCATTTAAAGGGGCCGCGGCCCCGGGGCTGCGGTATTCGCGGAGCCCCGGTTCTAGGGGCTCCCCCTCCCCACCCCCTTCGTGACTCCCCCCTCCCCCACGGCGCCCYGGGGCGGGGCTCCCGGCGGCCCCGCCCCCCTGACGCCACTTCCTGCGGGGACGCGGAGGCCCCGGTGCTGCCGCCTGGGCCGGGCCGAGCCGAGCGGGCCATGGTGGTGCTGCGGGGCGGCGCGGGCCCCGAGGAGCCCTTCCCGTGAGTGCGGGCCCCGGGGCCGGGCGGGCCGTGGGGCGGCTGCGGGCCTGTCAGCTCCTGCCGGGAGGGGCTGCCCGGGGGCCCGGTTGCGGCCTCGGCTGCTGCCTCCCCTCCCGCCCCCAGCACCCGCCGGTTCCCCCGCGGCCTCCGAGCAGCGCTGGTCCGCGGGGGGCTCCGCTTCCCCGGAGGGGACCTGTGGAGGCGCCGCAGCGGGGCCGGGGGAGCGGCGGGGGGGGGAGCGGCTGCGCTGCCCCCGGGGAGCTTTTGCCCCACCGACCTGGGGCAGGGGCGGGTCTCGCCCCGGAGGCGGCTGTGTCAGAGGCAGGAGGCCGTGATTAGGATAATGGGCTAATTAGTGTTTACCCCGCCGAAGGTCACGGGTGCTCCCTGGGGACACCGGCAGCCGAGAGGCGACGTGCCGTGGGGCAGCCGGGCCGCGGGAGACCCGCTCCCGGGGGGCTCAGCTGCACGCCGGGGCTGCTCCCACCGCGGGGGAGCCCCGACCGGGCTGGGGGCCGCCGGCCCTGCGGGGGCAGCCCGAGCCCGCCGCTCCCRGCCTGGGGCARCGGAGCCGGGGAGCCTCGGAGCGGCTCGGCTCGGCTTTCTCCTCGCCGCTGCAGCGGTCCCGTCTGGCAGCGGCGGCTTCGCTTTGAGCGTGGGTGCTGTGTCCTGCTTGCTAAATGATAAATAACAGGAGCTGGTGAAAAACCTCCTGGCGGGGGTCGAGGGGCTTCTTGTTTCTTGCCTGGAAACGAGAAGTGGAGGAGAAGCTGCTGAACTTTCTGTGAGGTGGCCCTGGAGCTGCTGGGCCCGGCTCCCCGGGGTCAGTGTTTGCTCCGATCCCCCTGGAATGAGTCCGCTGGGACCCTGCTCCCTCGGGGTGACAGTGGCCGTGGCAGCCTGGCCGTGGCTTGCACGGGAAGGGATCCCAACGCCGAAGTKACCGATAAGGGACTCGTCCGAGACCGGCCGCTCACTCCTGGCTAAGCGCCCGACGCTGTAAAACCCGGCTCTGCTGGCGCAGGCCTAAGGTCACTGTCACCTGTGAGTGTCCCGGGTTGGAAATGAATCCCGCAGCTCCGCCAAACGCCGGTGGGTGGAGGCGGCAGCGCCGAACGGCGGACGTGGCAGCGCAGGGTGCCCAGGCGGGGTGCCAGGCCCGTGAGCATGCGCCGGGCAGCCTCGGCACCGCCACAACCGGCCCCGGAGGCTTCGGGGAGCAAGAGGCGCGTGCGGCTCCGCAGCCCGTCCTGCGCTGAGGAGCTGGGGCTGCGCTGCCCTGAGGCCCAAACCTCGGTGCGGGGCTGGGGAGGGCTGCGCCAGGGGGTCCCTGCGCTGGGAGACGGGGGTCCCGGCAGCACTGGGGGTGCTCCCACCCTGGTGACACTTGCACAGCTATTTTTAATGTCTTTTTTCCCCCTTCCAGTGGAGGCTGGAGGACGAGCCCTCCTCGTCCCGCTGCCCTCAGTAAGGGCTCCCGTGTCTATGAAAACCGGGTAAATATTTACTGCGCGTTGTCTTGGACTCCTCTTTGAAGGGCTTTTTCTGTGGCGTCCCGGGGCCACGCCGGTGAGCCGTGACGGCTCCTGGTAGTGCCAGGCTCACAGCTGCCACTGAGTACACTGCCACGAGCTTTGTGTACTCAAACCTCTGAACTTGGGCCGGTAGTAAGGTGACTCCCTCTATTATTTTTTTTAACCACCTTTGTATCAAAACTTGATCTGCGAGCACTGGTCCCTCTCTGTCTGCAGCTTGGGTTACAGCTCCTCCCCACCYGTCTGTTAGTCATTGCCAGAGATACATCCAGCCCTTTTATTTCTTCCAAGGCCACCTCTGCTGCTGTTTTCTCTCGAGCTGGAAGGGGGAGAGGTGGGTTCCCCCCACCCCAGCAGCAGAGGCCCCATCACTGCCCCTGTCCAGGGGAAGGGGAAAAAAAAAAATCAAGGCTTTAGCGTGGGGAAGCAGCTGGCCGCCTTCCCGGGCTGGCGGGCTGTAATCGGGCAGCACAGCCCGCTCTGCCCCCGCTGCTGAGGGCGGCTGTGCCAGCGCCTGGTTGCGGTGCCGGGTCTCCCCTGAGCCCCAGGGGCTGGAAAGGAGGGAAGCGGTGGGGACACGGTGGGAACAGCTCCTTGCTGCAGAGGTGCAGCTCCCCTCCCAGCCCTGCCCGTGGTTTGTTTTGGTGGTGTTGGTTTTCTCGCCCACCTTCTGCTGCGCTAAAGGAAACCCACGCAAGCCGGAGGGGAAGCTGCGATGCAGAGACCTCAGCAAGCAGGCGAAGAACAAGCAAAAAGATAGTGAAACTTCCTGTYTTTGGTGGAGGTTTAGTGAACTTTGAAACCAAAGCGTTTGCGTTAAATGCCCAGTGAGCTTCTTGCTCATCAGTTGGTTTAATTTTCACGCAAAATTATCTAAGTTATGGCCATTCCTAAATTGTGCGTGTGTCCAAGTAACGCTCTGACTGTAGAATTGTTATTAACAGAAGCGAAACACCTTTGGGTGTACCTGGGAGCGGTGCAGTCTTTCTCCCGGGGGCTGTAGCTTTACGGCGGTGAGGGCTGCTGGGGCCGGCAGGCTTGCTGCCTGTTGCCCGCTCTGGGCGGTGCTGGGGCGGCCGGTGTCTGCTCCGGGCCCCGCCGGCTCGTGCCGCGCAGCAGCTGGTGGTGCCGCGTGCTGGCCGCATCCCCGAGGATGGAGAACCAGTGAAACCAGCCCTTGCTGGGGCAGGGGAGCGCCCGGCGCTGGGGTGGTGGTGGGGAGCCGCCGCAGCAGCGTAACGGTCTGGAGGGAAGAGCCAGCCCAGCCAGGAATTGTGTGGCCAGGGCGGGTGTTACCGCAGCCGTYGATAATCGGATGATAGGGCCCGTTGCCGATCGCCGCAGAGGCYGCGCGGCAGGACGGCGCCGGCGGCTCCAGCGGCAGCTCTGGCTGGGCGATGGCAAGCGTGAGGTGCAGGAGGTGTCTGGCTGCGTGGGGCACCTCGGGGTCCCTCCCCAGCCTCTGCAGAAATGAATCTCTTTGTCTTGCCTTGCGTGCTGGTGGAGTTAATTACCCAGAACGTCTAGCTGCTAATGAGCAGCTGCTTTAAACAGATCAAATCCTTGGAGCGAGCTGTGGTTCAGCAGCGTAGCGTGCCGTGAGGCTGTTAGCTGTGACCCGAGGGGTACAGGGCCCCGTGGAGGAGGATGTGGCACCTATTGCACGAACGCTGATGGCTGATGCTCTGCCTCCCCCATCGTCCCCGCTGTGGGCTCTCTCCGCGCAGATCCCCGTCCTCGCGCTGCTGTAGCCGCCCCGGGGGTCTYGGGTGGGCTCAGTCCCTTCCGCCGTGTGTCCCTGCAGGAGGATCGAGGACTGCCTGCCCCCGCTGGAGGACTCCCCATCCAAGAGGTTCTCCCCCTCCAAGCGAAAGCAGTATTATATCAACAAGGCCATCCGCAACTCGGACCTCATCCCCAGGGCCAAGGGACGCAAGAGCCTGCAGAGGCTGGAGAACAGTAAGGAGCCGGGGCAGGGTCTCTTCCCCAGGGCGGGTGGCCGCTGCCCCTAAACCCTCTGCTGCGTGGCAAGCGGGGGGSTGCTGGGGGCACAGGGCCTCTCTGAAGGACGCTGCCTCCCCTCTCAGGGGCTTTGCTCTTTCCTCCTAGCTCGCTACCTGATGACGCTTCTGGAGCGAGATGAATGCGGGAGCGACGAGGGAGAGCTCGCCCACTCCGCCACCCCGAGCATCTTCACCGAGGCCTGTAACAACGAGACCTACGTGGAGGTAGGCGCAGCCGCCTGCCTGCTCGGGGCTCGCTGGGGAGGCCCTGGCGCGGCACGTGCAGTTCTGGCAGTACGTGGTGTCCGTACCTCGCTCCTCYGACCGGAGGAGCCCTCTGCCTCCCCAGCCCGAGCTGCTGTGCCCTGGCTCCTGCCCGCCGTCGGAGTCGGGGCCGGCATCTCTGCGCCCTGTGCCTGGCTGCTGCTGCGTGTGCCGGGGGGAGATCAGGTCCCGGGGCCCCTGGTCCTGCAGCCTGTGGGGCKGGGGGTCTCTGGGCAGATCCTCTTGCGGAGGATCCGCACAAACGTGCGGTGYGAGGGCTGGGTCCTGCTCAGAGCCTGGCCAGGCTGGCTTAGCGGAGGCTGCCGTGCCCCCGGCAGTGCCCGGAGCGCTGCCGCCTGCCCCAGCGTACAGCGTTGTACCTGCGGAGCGACGAGCGCTGGGTGAGCTGCAGCCCTTCCTCCCAAACGGGCCCCTTGCCAAACCCCTCTGTTGCTTCACGCTGCCCAGCCGGTGTTGCGATACCGGCTCTGTAACCGGGTGTTTTGAAACTTGGCTTCTCTCCTCTTTGATGCTCAGGGCTTTGGCTGCGGAGCAGCCTGCCTGTGGGCGCTCTTGGCCATTCAAGCCAGGCTTAGGAGCCTGATGTAGACCTGGGTTTGAGGCTGGGTTGCACGAACGGGCTGTTGTGTTGGCATTTAGACTCCCAGTAACTGTTAAAAAACCACGTTTGTATGTTGACTCCSAGTGTTAAATCTGCATCTCCTCCCAAAGCTGTAGTGGACAACGAGGGGCTGAAGAGACGGCGTTGCTGCGGCTCGCGTCTGCCAGGGCCTGCCTCTGTGCTGGCTGGGGCAGCGTCGCGGCGGCGGAGCTCGGCCCAGCCCWTTCGTTCCCCTCTCCGAGCCGTTGTTCGTGCTCTGCCTGGGCTCTCCCTGGGGACGGGTGGGTGAGGAGGAGGCTCACAGGGTGCCAGGTGGGGCTCTGAGGGTGGCCGGACACCGCCGGGTGCTCCCTGGTGACCTCTGCGGTGGGACCCGGCGGCTTGTGTTGTCAGATCTGGAATGACTTCATGAACCGGTCGGGAGAAGAGCAAGAGCGAGTCCTGCTCTACCTGGAGGAGGAGGCCAGAAAGAAGCACAAGAGGAAGCTGCCTGTCAAGAACGAGGACAAGTGGAAAGGTGCCCGGAGGGGACGCTGGGTGGGGAGAGCCTCTYCCTTTCCTCCCTTGCATGCATTTTGGGATGGGCGCTCTTCCCTGAGGAGGGGAATCCYGCTCCCCGTGCCATCCGCTTGTGGTGGGGCCAGGGGGTGACTGAGCTGAGCCCTCGGGTGCTGCAGCGGGGGGGGTTTATGYCCGGCAGACCCCCTATGGATCCGGGAAGGTTCGTGGGAGTCAGGAGTGGCTGGGGTGATGGGCACAGCAGCTGTCCCCCGATTGCAAACCCCCAAATCTCAGCGCCCTCAAACGCTCCTTTGCTGGGGAGGGTGTTGCTGGTCTGGGGGTGACTTTGTGCAGATCCACGAACGAAGGAGGTGGCCAGCCGGGGTCCTCTGGGGCGGTTAGGGGGACGTTGGGCTCCTTCCAAGAGGTGATGCCGTGCGGCTGCGGCCGGCGGGYGCTGGGGACGTGAGCCGTGTCCAAGTCCCTTCTGTCTTCTCTCCGCCGGCTCCAGAGCACCCTGCCTACACGCCCAAGGAGTGCTTCCAGCGCATCAGCCGCCGCCTGCGCTCCACCCTGAAGCGGGGCAGGATCCCCATGGTGAGCTGGGGGCTGCTGGGGGGCGGCGGGGCTGGGGCAGGCAGGGCTCTGGCTGCCGGCACCCCACGTGCAGCTTTGTCTGGAGCCGTGTCCCAGGAGCTGTCCCCTGACCTCGCGCGTGGTCACCGAGCCAGACAAGTGCCAAATTTCAGATGAGCTCTCGGGGAATGTGCTCCAATTCTCGTATGACCTCTTTTGTGGTGGCTGATTGCAAACAGACCTTCAGCTCCCTGTGCAGATGGGTTTTCCTGGCTCAGTTCAGATTTTTCTGGTAGTTACAGGACCCTTCTACGTGGTGGTTTCCCAGTCTCTGCTCAGCRAGCAGCAGGTGATGGGAAATCCAGTGTGCGTGCCCACAGGGGCAGCAGTGGAGCTTTTGGGGTCTTCAGGATGGTCCACACGAGGCTATTTGGAAAAACTCAAATGCATTTTGAAAGGGGTCAAACTGCATAAACCGCTGAGCAGACAATTAAGCCCGAAAGGAGCGGCAAGCGTGGCCTCGTGCCGCCTGGCTCGGGGAGCCGAGCTGCCACGCGCAGCCCCTGCGCCGCGCTGCCTGCCCAGGCACTTGCTCTCCGGGGCCCCGGGGGTGCCTGGCTCCCTGCTCCCTCTTCCCAGTGGTGCTGTTTTCCTGCTCTGTTTGTTTCCCTTGCTCTAATTAGAGTCTCTAAAAGCAGCCTCAGCTCCTCCTGCCCGCTGGCTTCTGCTCAATTTGTTCTCAAATGAGACTCGCTTCTGCTGCTTGTCTCCGGGGTCACGGTGCTCCRGAGAGCTGCATTGAGCAGATCTTTGCCTGTTGGGAGAAAAGGAGATGCGGGGCACGAGGCTTTCCTGGCTGCTGCTGCTCTGAACATGAGGGACAGKGCCAGCCCTTGGCACACAAAGTACGGACTTGGCAGGGGACGGGTTCTTCCCCGCTGCAGGGGCTGGAGGGGGGAGTTGTCTCCTTTCCTCGTGCCTCCCCGCCATCTCGCATCCAGACGGCTTGCCTGGGAGCTGCTGGCGGTAACTCCTCGGAGTCGGAGGCCCTGTCGTGCTGGGGCTGTGCAGACGTGGCAGGGGAAGGCGGCTGTGGTCACAAAGTGCCCGTGGCTCTGCCTGGCCCTGGCTGGGGCAGCAGCTCCTCGGAGGCAAAACGTGGGCGCTGCGAGGGGGGCAGAGCTGTATGGGGGCAGGTGGCTTTGCCTGCTTTGGGGTACACCCGGTGAGTGCAGGCTCCCCTCGCCCGGCTCCTTGCTCGCTCCTGCTGCCGCAGGGTCTGAGCAGGGTCTGGCCACCGCTGCCCTCTCCTCGCTGACAGCCCCTGCTTCTCCTTGCAGGGGACGCTGGAGGGGCTGGAGGAGGAGCTGCTGGCCTTCTTCTCTGTCACCCCTCACTCCGTCTACACAGCGCTGATGGACAACAGGTATTCCCCCCCCTCGGGCTCTGCAGGTGTCGCTGCTCCCCACAAAGCGGGGTCCGGGGTCCTGAGCCAGCCGCCATGCGCGCAGGCTGCTCTGCCGCGTCCCCTGTGCCCCAGCCCACGTCCCCTGTGCCCCAGCCCACGTCCCCGAGCTGCCCCAGGCTGCAGAGGGGCTCTGGGAGCCCCTGCAGAGCCCCCAGGGGAGGGACGCGCTGGGGGATCCCTGCACAGGGGCTTGTGGCGCTTTGTGCTCCCTGTCTCTGATCCGTGGGTCCGTGGGAGGAACCAGGGCAGGGCAACACTCGGGAGATGCTGGTCTGAGACGCGTCGGCTCTAACCCCGTTCCCCGTCTCCTCCAGCTTCGAGCGACTCCTGCTCCATGCGCTCTGCCAGTACATGGACCTCGTCTCTGCCAGTAAGAGCCTCCTGTTTGTTTGTTTGGTTTTTGTTTTTGTTTTTCCCTTCTCTTCATCACTATCTCTCCTCTCCAGCTCAGCCTCTTCCTCCCTTCCTCCTCCCGGCCCCACCTTGCGCTGCGGCTCACAGATAACCCCGCTCTCCGGCCCCCGCTGCCCGAAGCTCCCTCGGGAGCCTTGGCTGTGGTCACGCCGCCTCGCCAGCGCTGGTGGCGGGTGGGCAGCGTCGGCCGCTGCCGGGGGCCGAAGCCCAGCAGCCAGGGTGACGGCCGGGCCCCGCTCTGCCTGGGGGYGTCTCGTTGACGGCAGCGCTGCCATTTCTCCTCTTGTTTCTGGGTCTGGATGTCTCAAAGCAAGAGGCTGCTCGCGGGGCTCCCTCTCCTGCGGCGGCTGCCTCCTCCCGCAGAGAGCGGCCGTGCCCGCACCCTGCCTGTGYGCTTCCCTAGAAAGTCTTGTTGCCAAGGCAGGGGAGGAGAGGCACCGGGCTCTGTCCCCGCGGAGGAGCCTTTGCAGCTGAGCGTTTCATTAGCAGCTGCTTGTGGAAAACAGCATGAGAGYGCTAATGATGTGGAGCCCGTGGTGCCGGCAGGGCCGCGTGGAGGGGGCTGGGGATGGGGAGGACAGTTGCCTTCTTGCAGAGCACGGGGGAACCTGCGTAGGGAGCCGCAGGGAGGAGGGGAGGTGGCTGGGCTGGGGAGGCTGTGTTTGGGACCCATGGGGGGGACAGTGGCATGCTAACTGCTCCCTCTCGCCCCCAGGCTCGGACATCGAAGGGAAACGTCAAATGAAAGTGAGCAACAAACACCGTGTCTTCCTGCGCCCTGAGCTCCTGCTCTCAGACTACCTGGGGCAGATGAGCTGATACCCCGAGGGACGCCCTGCCCCTCGCCTGGTGCGCTGAAGGCTTCCTTCGTCTGCTCCCGGCCTCCCCCAGCCCCGCTGTCCCCTCGGGTCCGGCCCGCTGCCCGCCTCTCCCCTTGCCCGAGCGGGGCGCAGGGCGGACCAGCCCCCTCCTTGCACCCTCTTGAGGGCTCGTCCCTTCCCCTCCTCCAAGAGCAGATCTGCTTGGAGCAGAGCCGGGGGCTCACGGCCGGCTCGCGGAGCAGCACTGCGCTCCCCCGGGATGCCGGGGCGGCGGGGCCCTGCCAGATATCGCCGCGCTCCAGGCGCGGGGCGTGGGCGAAGCAGGTGCCTATCTGTCGTGCTTGCCCTGTTCCCCGGGTTGCAGTGCTGCTTCCCGGCCGGATCTGCTCTCCCTGGAACTGTTTGTGTGTCTATTTATAGCCCAGGTGCTTTTAAAAAAAATAATCGGGCTGGGCCAAACCCACCTCTGGCACTGACGCTTGCGGGGTGATTTCAGCCCAGATYTTTCTGTGGTGAAACAGCTCCTCGCGGCTGCTGAGCAAATGCTGAGCGAGCGGAAGAGCCTCGGGGCCGTCGCGTTCCCGGGCTTTGTCCAGCACCCACAGCTCTGCGCCCGCCATGGGGTGTTTCGTGGGGGGGGCTCGGCCCCTGACACCCCCCCTTGGGCAGGGTGCGGGGCGGGAGCTCCCCACCCCGAGCTCCCGGGTGCTCTCGCCCCGCTGGTGTTTTGGCAGCACCCTGTTCCCTACCTCGCGCACCAGCCTGCGGCACGCAGACCTGCCCGCACCACGGGGGGGTGGGCCGTTTTTAAATGTAATATAGCCTGTGTTTTTTAACGCGTGTGTGTGTGTATAATACGTGTGTGCTGGAGGAGCACGGCCTGGCCCATTGGGCCCCCCTGCTCTCGCTGTTTGCCCACGGCCGCCGTGGGGGCAGCYGGGGCGGTTTGTGGGGCTCCCCGTGTGCCCTGCGCGGCTGGCACATGTCAGGGGCTGCTTCCAGGGGTTGGTCGCAGCTGAGGAGCCCTGCGGGGAGGGCCCTGCTCCGGCCTGGCCCCTGCTGCTGCCGGGGCTGTGCAGGGGACCGCCGGAGGTGCTGGGCCCCTGCCCGGGCCCGTGTCTCTGCCTGTTGCAGGGGCACCCCCTGCCCCTGGTCGCCTGCTGGGGGTCTTTGCTGGCCGTGAAGACACCGACTGCCGTGAACCGAGGGGACCCCTGCGCAGGGGGGAGCCCCCAGCGCACCCTCGCACCTCGTTTGCTTGTGTGACCGGGGCGGGGGCGGTGTTCAGGAGCAATAAACCATGGTGCTCCCATGCTCTGGCTGTGTCTCTGCGTGGGGAGGGGGCTCACGTGGGGCTGGCCGGGCGTGAGTGGGGGTCGCAGGGAGGCCCCTTTGGTACGGCCCAGCAAAAGGCGGGTGCGGGCAGGTCCCAAAAATATGGAACGCTTCACGAATTTGCGTGTCATCCTTGCGCAGGGGCCATGCTAATCTTCTCTGTATCGTTCCAATTTTAGTATATGTGCTGCCGAAGCGAGCACGAATTGATGTCCTTCCCCGGCGGTATTTAACGTTCCAGAACAGAGGCGTGTCTCGGAGAGGGCGAGTGCTCCCTCGCGCGCGAGTAAATCTGTTGTGATCCCCCCCACACCCAAATCCCCAACGCTCCACAGGCTTCACTCCGGCTTCACCAAATTCCCCCAAATCGCAGGTTATATTTGCCGTCGCTGCCCCGGTGGGTTCTGGGTAGGCGTCCATGCAAATTAGAGCCGCTGACTGGCGCTCCCCTGCCTCCCAGCGCTCAGGGCCTCCGGCCCGGGGTGTCCGCAGCGGTGCCTGAGCGGGCGGGGCGCAGCGCAGGCGCACAGCGGGCAGCCCGCCGGGGCGGGGCGGGGTCCTCGTGCGCGGCGGGAGGCGGCGCGGGCCGGTGAGTGGGGCCGCTCCCGCCCCGGCGTCACACCC
>JASVER010000170.1:563515-581066 GCA_030449065.1 Oceanodroma leucorhoa | reverse complement strand
CGGATCTCGCCGGTGTGAGCGGGCCGGTGACTCGTGGAACTGGCCGTTCCTTGCTTCCAGGGAGGAGCGGGCGCCCCTTCCCGCGGAGCCCCGGCGCCTTGCCAGCGGCGCCATGGACTTGGCCTATGTCTGCGAGTGGGAGAAGAAGCCGAAAAGCAACCACTGCCCTTCCATTCCCCTGGTGTGCGCCTGGTCCTGCCGCAACCTCATCGCTTTCACCACAGACCTCAAAAACGAGGAGGAAAAAGGTAGGGCGCGTTKGGGGGGGGGCGGCTGGGGTCTCCTGGCAGCTCACGAGGCGTTTGGGCAGGTGCTGCCGTCGGGAGCCGCGGGGCCGGGTGGCCTGTGCTCGGCTTTGACCCTGAAGTCTCTCACCTGYGCTAATCAACACAAGAAACTTGAGCTCTTTCTTTTCCTTCCATTCCTTAGATTTAATGGGTGTTTCGTTCGCTGGGGAGTGGTTCTCACTCTGCTAAACCTGGGCAAGCTCTGCGTTGGTATCTGGTACCTCACCGGAGTTGCCGAGCACAGCTGTTATACTTCCCAAAATTGCCTGATGGAAAATATTTTATYTCTTCCCCCGCATCAGCTGAGGCTCTGGGTTTAGAAGTGCCAGCTGGGTAGCTGKTAAGGAGGGACAGTGATTCACTTCTCTTTTCGTGTAGATCTCACCCATATGGTCCATATCATTGACACTGAGCATCCGTGGGACGTCTATTCCGTCAACTCTGGCCATGCTGAAGTCATCACTTGTTTGGAGTGGGATCAGTCGGGTGAGCTTGGATCCCTTCTCGTTATCCCTGTGTCCCGCCGTTCACGTGTGTGCATTTCCTAAAATGATGGTATACGATTTGTCGTGGAGAGGGAGTTTGTCACTTCGCAGCCGTGGGTGGGCTGTCTCCATTCAAACTGCACTGGGTGGTTTGCTTTTCTCGGCTGATTTTTTGGCTGTACCCCCTGGCTCTTACGAGGCACCGTTGTCGTAGGCTCCAGGCTGCTCTCGGCAGACGCGGACGGCCACATCAAGTGCTGGGGCATGACCGATCACTTGGCCAACAGCTGGGAGAACACCGTGGGCAGTATGGTGGAAGGGGACCCGGTTGTGGCCCTGTCCTGGCTGCACAACGGCGTGAAGCTGGCTCTGCACGTGGAAAAGGTTTGTCCCAGCTCGGCAGGATCCGGTCAGGAAGGCTGGCTCGGGTCGTTAGCGAAGGACTTGGGAAACCCCTGGCTGTGTTCCTCTCTGCTCTGGGCTTCCTCCGTGGCCTTGGGCAGGTYGAGTAGGGGAATTTTTCCAGTCAAAAAGAGAAGTCAGATTCCTAGTTCCTGCTGAATTTCAACGGGGGTTGGATGCCTTGTTTCTCTTGGCCTGTCTTCCTTAGTCTGGTGCTTCCGTTTCCTTGGCTGTAAAATGGAGATAAAAGCATTTCTTTGCCTACCAGTAGTAATTCAGAAGAAATGTGTTCGAGGTCCTGAGGGGACCAAATCCAGGGATTTGGGAATGGGAGCCATATGTGCAGGGAGATAAGCTGCTTGTTCAGAAACATGTCTAATTCTGTCAGACTCAAAAAGAGCAAGTCTGCCAAGTAGAAGTTACTTACTTACTTTTTTTTTTTTTTAAACATTAACTCTTAGGGTGTCCCACAGAGAAGCTTTTCCCTCTCTTTAGTACTGGAGAACCCGAGGCACAGGGACGTGAAGGGTTGTGCAGGGGGTTGGTGTCAGAGCCGGGTTTGGCCACGGAAAGGGAGAGGGGATGTTGGCCTTSCAGGTTCAGGCCACACAAGTGAGGTCGGAGCTCAGTGTCTGGGGTGCTCAGAGAGCTTTGCTGGTGGGCTCCTGCTGCCGCCTGCGCGGCTGGAACCGCGCTGGCGCGGGGGCAAAGGGGCCTCTCCCGGGTCACGTAGCAGAGCGGGGTGCGTGAGCTCTGCGCCCTCGTCTCACTCTGTTCAGCTCTGCAGCGACTTAGCGAGGAGAGCTCAGCGCTCGTGAGCGCGCTGCGGGTATGGGGGCAAATGTCTTTGTGCTGTTGACCTTTGTTCACAGTCTGGAGCATCGAACTTCGGTGAGAAGTTTTCCAGGGTCAAGTTCTCTCCGTCGCTGACGCTGTTTGGTGGGAAGCCCATGGAGGGCTGGATTGCTGTGACCATCAGTGGGCTGGTGACGGTCTCTCTCCTCAAGCCCAACGGGCAGGTGCTGACGTCCACAGAGAGCCTGTGCCGCCTCCGCTGTCGCGTTGCCTTGGCGGATGTCGCCTTCACTGGTGGGGGGAACATCGTGGTGGCCACGTCGGATGGCAGCAGCACCTCCCCTGTCCAGTTCTACAAAGTCTGCGTCAGCGTGGTGAATGAGAAATGCAAAATAGACACCGAAATCCTGCCTTCCCTCTTCATGCGCTGCACCACGGACCCTGCCCGCAAAGACAAATACCCAGCAATCACTCACCTCAAATTCCTTGCTCGAGACATGTCAGAGCAGGTGAGCATCTGCTGTTAAAGCAAGTAGGAGTTAAATGAATAGCAAGGAAGTAGCTGTTYGCTCCACCTTTGGCTTCCCCACATGGCTCTGGAGGTGAACGACCRTGTCCTGCAATGCCCTTTGCGTTTCTAGTTGCTGTTTCTGGAAGTGCTGCTCGTTCAGCTTCACTGTCGAGTAGGCTGCACTTAAAACGTCTAAGGGTGTAATGGCTGAGCCCTCCAGTTCGTGGAAAAGCAGCCTGAAAAGCCCCATCCTTCGTTAGCCTAATTRTGCTTTGCTTTGTTTATTTTCCGGAGCTGGCACTGGTTGTTAGGGGAGCTCTGCCGGGCTGTCCGGGAGGTTCTGGGATGTGAAGTCTTTCATCTTTAGGTCTCAGCTTCAAAGCAGCGCCTCTCCAGAACACTTAGAGATCTGCATGACTTAATTTAGTAGCTTAACTCTATTTGCCAGGAGATTGATAATACGGTTCTGGAAAGCCAAGTGATTCRGTGAAGCCTAGCCTCTCTTCTCTCCCCTCTGGTTGGGACGGAGTGCCTTGTTGGAGAACACGGTCTCTGCTCTCGCTCCAAAGTCAGTGCAGTTCCTGCCCTTTCCTTTCCGTTTAGMTTA
The DNA here is from genome assembly GCA_030449065.1 of Oceanodroma leucorhoa. Taxonomy (NCBI): domain Eukaryota; kingdom Metazoa; phylum Chordata; class Aves; order Procellariiformes; genus Oceanodroma; species Oceanodroma leucorhoa. Next base: position 577,979 of record JASVER010000170.1, on the reverse strand, counting down.
CGATGCGTGCGAGTGACAGCAGCAGTCACGGGCTTGCGAGAGATGAGATCGTTTGTGATGTGGAGAGGCACGGGCTGTGATAACAGATGGCGGAGTTCTGCCTCTTTCCTTCTAGCTGGAACGAGGGACTTCACCGTTACCTACTGCTGATACAATCCTCTGCTTTTCACTGGTGGAATATAAACTAATTAGGAGAAGGAGCCTCAAAATAGAGGGGAGGGGGGGGGCGGAAAATGCGACGGGATAGTGTCTTTCCCTATGGTAAAGTTTGTGCAGGTGGTTGCAGTATGGGTGTCTGTTTGGCAGGTGTTGCTGTGTGCTTCCAACCAAAACAGCAGCATCGTGGAGTGCTGGTCTCTGCGGAAGGAGGGCTTGCCAGTCAATAATATCTTTCAGCAAATCTCCCCTGTGGGTGAGTTTCTGCACCGGCCACTCTTAGAAATAGGAGCACGGTCTAAGTGAAAATGCAAGACAGGTTGTCAAATCCATTATCGCACATAAGGGATTATCCCGAATCCCCTATTTATTTTTCAGGTGTTCTCAGTCACATGCTCTATTCCATCTGTTTGCGTCTTAGGCAACAAATTGCTGGTTTCCAGGAAGTGCTTTAATTATTACTTTCACTCAATAAAAGACATTTTCTGTGTTGTGCTTTGCAACCGCTCTTCCCACTGAGAACCGAGGGAGCCAAGCCTTCTAAAGGAAAAAGATCGTGCAGCAAAGCTAGTTTAATCAAGCTATCCAGTCTGCCTGTTTTTTCCACCTGATTTCAAATATAGCAAAATCAAATCTATGCAGTTTGTTCCAGTGAAATATAAAGGATTATTGTACGTAAGGATTTTTTTTTAATCACCACCAGCAGAGCCTTCCATCAAAAGAGATTTAGCAAAACAAGTTATTGTTTGTACAATTACTGAGATCAGAAAAAAAAATAGGGAAATATGAGGGAAATATTCTGGTCTGGTAGAATGAACAAATAGACAGTGCTTGATCTGTAACCCCATTTGGTTGGGGAGTGCGGCGGGGGGCGGCATTTTCTGATCTCTTTRGGGAGAGATGTCTCACTTACTTACTTATTTTTCGAAGTTGGAGACAAGCAACCCATGATACTGAAATGGCGGATCCTTTCTGCCACCAACGACTTGGATCGGGTTTCAGCTGTGGCTCTGCCGAAGCTGCCGATCTCCCTGACCAATACTGATCTGAAGGTGGCGAATGACACCAAATTCTTCCCTGGATTGGGTAAGGAGTTTCTAATGTCTTTCTCCTAAATATGTAGCTTCTGCGCGAAACTTTACCTCCTTCATCTTCTGAACTGTAGCTGAAGTGAGAGTGTAGAACAAAGYGTATGAAATGCTGATAGGAAGACTTTAAAAGACGTGGTGTCTTCCTAGCCATCCCATTTAATTTCTGTGGAAAGAGGCGTATCTCTGTGAAACGCTGAGGTGGCCTCGAGATACGAATGTGCCTGTGAGCCCGCAGCCTTTTGGGTGCTGTGTTGTTGCCCCGTGGGCTTTCAGTGGTGGCCGCTTCTCTGGGGGAGGTCTGCGTTATACCCAGAGGGGCTGCGTGCTCAGCCTCGGTCGTCTTCTCTCCCCAGGTCTGGCTTTGGCTTTTCACGATGGCAGCGTCCACATCGTTCACCGCCTGTCCTTGCAAATGATGGCTGTCTTCTATGGCTCCTCCTCCCAGCGCCCGGTGGACGAGCAGACTATCAAAAGGCAGCGAACTGCTGGTCCCCTGGTTCACTTCAAAGCCATGCAGCTCTCCTGGACATCTCTGGCCTTGGCTGGCATTGATAGCCATGGGAAGGTGCTGTGGTCTGTGTGTGGGGGTGTGTTCGTTCTTCTCATCCAGGCTCTCTTTATCTCTCTAAGTGGCGACAGATCATTCAGAAAAGTTCTGGGAATGTTACTTACAGCTGTATGTTCCATGGTAAACAAGAAGGGATGTATCCCGTTCCTGCAGGAGTTGTATCTCTGGGTCAGGGATGAGCTGCAGTTGTCCATGTGTTGTGCGGTAGCTTTGTGGAATGTTTTCAATCCAGTTCTTGATATGGATTTTCCTTTGCCTCCTCCCTTCAGCTGAGCATGCTTCGTATCTCCCCCTCCATGGGCCATGTGCTGGACATGAACATGTCCCTCCGTCACTTGCTGTTCCTGTTGGAGTATTGCATGGTGACTGGCTACGACTGGTGGGACATCCTGCTCCACGTCCAACCCAACATGGTCCAGAACCTGGTGGAGAAGCTGCACGAAGAGTATATGCGCCAGAATGCGGCGCTGCAGCAGGTCAGCGGGAGCGGGAGCTCCCTGGCTTCCCGCAGAGGGTGGGCACGTGGAGGGGTCTCGGTGGCTGGGAGGAGGGAGTAGCAATTGCCGGTGCTGAGAAGACCCACAGCTCTACCTGGCTGTGCTGTCTCTGAATACTCTACTCGAGCAGTATTTGAGGTGTGAAGAACCTCCGTTTAAGCAGTGTTCGTTTTCACTAACGTTAATGGGTTTCTACCTCCTGGAAACTTCTGGTGAGATGGTAAAGTCTATTTTTGGCAGAGATTCTGGGAACAGTAGCACTGTTTGTACATGCACAGAACAGTATTCGCTATTCATGTCATTCTTGTAGCAGAAACGGAGAGTAGAGAATAAAGCAGCTTGCTTTAATGAGTTTATTCTAATTCTGCCTTTACTTCTGTATTGTTCTGGGTGTCGCTGTGTCGATCAGGTCCTCTCCACGCGCATTGTTGCCATGAAGGCGTCTCTGTGCAAGCTCTCCTCCAGCACGATAGCCCGTGTGTGTGACTACCACGCGAAGCTGTTCCTGATCGCCATTAGCTGCACCTTGAAATCGCTGCTACGCCCACACTTCCTGAACACCCCGGACAAGAGTCCCGGGGACCGACTCACCGAGATCTGCTCCAAGATCACAGATATAGGTAGTGATTGCCCATAACATCAGGCACTGCGTTCTGAGAGTTTTGTATCGGATCTTTCCCCTTTTAGGTTTGATATCAAGTGTCACGGTCTCATAGTAACTCCCTGGGTTTGAGGAAGAGGAGGGTCACCTCTCTAGGCACCGCAGGSACAGAGGGTGAAGTTTGGATCCATCTTCTTCCTGAGCTGGGAGGTGTCTTGCTTCTGTTTCAGACATTGACAAGGTGATGATTAACTTGAAGACGGAAGAATTTGTCCTGGAGATGACCACGTTGCAGTCCCTGCAGCAGCTCATCCAGTGGGTGGGAGATTTTGTGCTCTATCTGCTGGCCAGCCTTCCTAACCAGGTGAGAGCCTGGGGTCCTGAGAACAGACCGGGAGGAGCAAAATAATCTGTGTGCAGTGTTCGGGTAGCTTTGGCCAAGTCACACACGACCCCACTGTTCCTGTCAAAACAGGCACTTGGGAGAAGAGTGTAAGAAACAGCAGAAATACAAAATGGTTCTTCCTGCGCCCATCTGGGTGTCAGTGGTGGAGCGACTGGCAGCCGCGTTCAGAGAAGCGGGCTCAGTAGCTGCCTGACTGGTTTAAACCTTTTATGAACCTCTGTACGCCTCTGACCTCCACGGCGTCGTCCTCTGGCAGCGAGTTCCGCAGGCTGTGTACTGCTTGAAACTGGATTTGTCTGAAAATGGAGCAGTGGTGCGCGTAAGTCCCGGTCTCAGCTGGTTTTCCCTCTGCAGGGCTCCCCTGTGCGGCCCGGACACAGCTTTCTGCGAGACGGGGCGTCCTTGGGCATGTTCAGGGAGCTGATGGTGGTGATCCGTATTTGGGGACTGCTGAAGCCAAGCTGCCTCCCCGTCTACACAGCCACCTCCGACACCCAGGACAGCATGTCCCTCCTCTTCAGGCTCCTGACTAAACTCTGGCTGTGCTGTAAGTGTTTGCCAGTTTCCTTGAACAAAAGAATCCTTCCTTAATGTGGATTGTGTGCGAAAGGAGTAATTGCGGGGGGTAATTTCTGAGTGGGTCTGTAGTGTTTGGAAAGGGCAAGTACAGCTGCCAAGTTTATTGTTTTCTGTGCTGTGTTGGCGGATGGAGGAGGAAACTGCACGCAGTTCTCTSGATCTCTAAATGAGAAACTTCAAGATCACGCTGGTTCTCTCTCTCTGTGCTTCATTTTCCATGCAGGTCGTGAGGAAAACCACATAACGGAGCCAGATGATACCCTGATAGACGAATGTTGCCTCCTGCCCAGTCAGTTGCTCATTCCCAATATTGACTGGTTGCCCATCAACGATGGCATTATCAGCAAGCTGCAGAACAAACAGCTTGTGCGGCTGCAGTTTGGGAAAGCTCCTGGGCTCGTTGGTCACACTGTCTCTTCCCAGTTTGATGCCTTTGTCAGGTACGGAGACCTGAAACGAGTAGGTGGTGTGGTGAGAGGAGGGTGTCGGGAGCCTGGGATCTCTTTGCAGCTCTTGAGAGGTCAGTGGGTTTGGGACGCCTGTGCTTTTTGGCTCGTCCACCTGCRGGTGTGACCCGAGAGCAGTTTATCCTCTCTGCATGAATTCACGTCTTAACTTGCAATGGGCTGGGAATTTAAAGTATTGAAAAGAGATGGCAAATGGAGGGGGGAAAAAAATGCTAGTTTGTGATTAGGTTCCTGTCGGCATGGCCTTGAATCCCACGGCACTCGGTGGACGAGGTAGTCAAGGCCTGTGTCATGTTGGCCACTGAAATGCAGCTCACTGTCCTGGAAACAGCTTTTAGAAAGTGATACTCTAGAAAGTTCCCATTCTTCTTCCTACCCAGGGCGCCTGGACAGCCCAAAATTGATCATCTGAGGCGGCTTCATTTAGGAGCGTACCCAACAGAGGAATGCAAGTCGTGTACCAGGTAAGCGATGCGTGCGTAATCCCTTCAGTGCAGAGGAGGTCTTGGCAGAAACTCAAACTGTTCTTTTTGTCATTCAAAAGCTCTTCTAGTCTCTGTTTACCATCCTAGCTGGTATCCCAGTAACATTTTATGTTAATTGTGTCTGCAGGAGGAAATGCTGCTTCTATAATAAGGCTTTTGGTGTATGGCACTACCCCTTGCACTGGAAGAAAGCAGTTGTGGTTGCTTAAGGCATCCCTAACCTGGAGGACCGAGATCCTTAAAATGCTTGTTGAAGAGCAGCATCACTGACTCGAGATAGCTGCTGCTGTGTCCCCGCAGCATGGCTGTTAGATTAAAAATCTTATTACTTTGCCTGGTGTAAAGTAACCCCAGCTCTGTGAGAATTAACTACCTTCGTCACTGCCAGTGACTGAACTACATTTCATCTGAGGGCTGAATTGTGTGTCATGGAATAAACATGATACTGCTTTAACAGAAAAACCTGAGAGCAGTCAGGCTGCACAGGTAAATGGAGACCAGAATTTGGCCTGTAGGAGTYTTTATTAGAGATGAGAGATCCTCAGCTTGTTTTGCAGGTCTGGTCCTTAAATAAAACTACCTGTGTTCTTGGAGAGGAGCTGGTGAGAGGAAATAATCACAGTATCCATGGTGCCATTTTTGGGTCATCTTTCAAACTAGGTTTGCATTTTAAGTCCTTTTGTGCTGTCCTCTTCATCCGCCCTCGCAAAAGAGCCTGGATTTCAAAATAATTGTGCAGGGAGCAAACATCCATCTAATCATGTGATTGAATTAGCTTTAATTATTGGTTTTAATAGAAAGTCTCTGTAGCAGATCATTTTTACAAGATGACTGTCTGCTGTTTTATGTATAAATAGCAGCTGGGGGTGTTGTCTTGAAGACAGCCTTCTGTTCCAGGATAACCTCTCTTCATTCAAGATAATTGCCTGCATGGTTTCAGCTGCTTTTTAGTGCTCACCAACATCACCTGCAAATGAGAAAAGCTGGTTTCCTCCTCAGATTCCTTGCTCCCTGCGTGATCCCACAGACGCCCCAGCAGTGCTGGCTTTTTCCTGGGTTTCTGTGTCTCCTGGGCCTGGCTGCCCCCCCCCTCTCTTTCCAGGTGCGGCTGTGTTACGATGCTGAAATCGCCAAACAAAGTCACTGCGGTGAAACAGTGGGAGCAGCGCTGGATCAAAAACTGCTTGTGTGGGGGGCTSTGGAGGAGGATGCCCCTCAGCTATTCCTGAGCGCACCTTCCGGGGGGCACAGCGGGCGCCAAGCAGAAGAGCTGCTCCCAGTTTCCTTCCTTGGAGGTGTTTGGGACAAAGGAGCGGCAGCTCTTCTGAGCTCTCGGAAGGCACCGTCCTGGTGCTGCCTGGGGGACGGTGCCGAGCAGCTGACCAGCAGCGCTGCTGCTTTTCTTGCATTGATCTTTCCGTAACAAGGAGGGGAGGGAGCTCTTCCCCTTTCACAGGGAAGAGCTAGAAGGGAATGCCAGAGGTTTCCCTGTCGGTGTCACGGGGGTGGTGTCCGCGGTGGTGTCTCTGGGCTGAGCGGGCAGCCCAGCCTGGGGCAGTGGGGACGGGTGGTGGCCGGGGGTGACCAGACAAAGTCCCCAGTGAAAGGGGAGCAAATACCTGGTTCCTTACGCTCATCCTTTGCTGCAGGCTGCTTGATGTGCAGGTTACTCCCTGTTTCCCTGCACTTCTCCATCCTTTGAGGAAACTTGTCCCTCTGATGGGAGACTTCGCCGTCGTACCTGTGTTTTAGCGGAGCAATTTCTTCCCCCTCCAGAGCACCAGGAACATGGGAGTGTTGCTGCCTGGAGCAAACCCCTCTGTTTGGCTGTCATTGGACCAGCAGCTCTTTTGTAAATAAAARTTCCCTTAATTTTGTACAGAATTTGGTTTGTTTTCAAAACTTCAGTGGTCTTTTGTGTGACTTTGGTTGTACAGCCAGGACATTTGATACATGACCAGAAGAGAAGCAGGAAAGCCCTGTTAATTGCGTGTCTATRAGGAAAGGAGCTGCCATCATTTGCAAAATTGGAAGGGGAAATTGATGTTTTCAAGCTTCTGTGGGGTTATTATAGACACAAGAGCAGAAAGCATTAAGTCATTAGGATGTTGCAAGTCTCCAGGTTCAGACAAAGCCGGACCCTTCAGCGTGTTTGAAGAAGAGCGTTCCTGGTCCGCAGCTCCGTACCGCTCCCAAGGTCAGGCATAAATCACATCCCCTTTTGCCCTCGTTTGACGGTGCTCAGCCGCTGCTTCACTGGGCACGCGTTTGCTAGAAATGGCGAACGAAATGGCAAAGAAACGGCATCTGCTGCATGTAGTAGCCCTGTTTCGCCTTTAGTTGGATGACCCGGGCTGTTGCTGTGTCCTTGGGTTCTTAGGGTGGGCTTTCAGGGGCGTGGGGAGAGCCCCCGAGCCTCCCTCGCTGCCAGCACCGCCTCGGGCCTGCAGCCGGCGGAAGCTCCTCGGAGCCGCTGCCCCGGGTTCGCCCGGGCGCGGGGCTGTGGGAAGCCCCAGCGGGGAAGGGCCTGCCCGCGGAGCCGGGGTGCTCGGSGGCACGTGGCCGCTCGGGACCGGGCTGGAGCAGGCAGCTGCGGGGGAGCCCGGGGAAGACCTGCCCTGTGCTGAGATCAAGCCAGGCTGAGGGTGCTCAGCACCTTTCCAGAATCAGACCTAAACATCCGCGTGCTTTGACAAAGCGCGGTGGAGGTGCTTGGAGCTGATCTGTGGCTTGGCCAAGTTCCTGCCCAGCCAGACAACTTCTGGGCATCCCCAGAGACCATTTAAGGGAGAGAACAAACCAATTCTTACACACTCCTTTCCCTCTGGAACTGCATTCTCATTTATTAGTGAAAAATTGAGCTGATGGCAAAGAGCTTGTCTCTCAGCTCCGTTTAATGTTTTGCTGTATGGAGCTGGTCTCTGCCTTGCTATTCTGCTGGTAATTAAGGAAAATCAAATGGCTAATTAGGAAACTATAGCTTCTTGTTAAGGCTCTTTTCCCCTGTAAGTAAAACGGTAATCAACCTGGGCCCTCGATAATCTCCTTTTTCTCAGAGAACAGGTTTGGGGTTATTTAATGTTTGATGGCTGCTGCTCGCTCTTTGCACGGAGGTGGGACCGAGCGGCCGCTCTGCGGGGSGCTGCCTGCTCGCCTCCCCGCTTATTCCGCCCGGGATGGAGCCCGCGGTGCTGGCTCAGCTCCGCCGGCGGACGAGCTCCGGCGCGGCTGCACACGCAGCAAGGGACGGAGGGTGGGTTTTAACCTCCAGAACCACTTTCTCCCCCTCCGTCCCCCATACGGGGACCTTCTGCCTGTACCTCACCCTGCGCTGGACCATCCTGCCGCGTGCCCATCGCTCCTTGTCCGACTCTCCCCTGCTCCCAGGCGGGGGATGCTGGAGGGGTCTGGCAATTCCCTGCCGCGATGCTGCTGCCCTGCTCCCGTCCTTCGTGCCCTGGTCCTGCTCCCTCCAAGGGCCGGGGGAGCCCCATCTGCGGGAGGGCGAGGGGCTCCTCTGCGCCGAGGTCCCGCGCTGGCCCTGCCGCCATGGGGGACACAGGACAAGGGCCGGGGTCTGGCTGGAAGGAGCCTCTTGCGGGCCGGGCTGTGGCTCTGCCTCACCCGGCCCCTCCTGAAAACCAGCGCAAGCCAAGAGCCGAGCACGAGCGTCTCCCGGCCTCCTTTGCCTTTCCACGGCTCCCAGGGATCAAGGGTCCCAGCGCGGATCCTGCCGGCCTCGTTCCCCCCCGTGGGAGCCGGTGCCACCCCCCGCCTTATCAGCACTTTGCAGATTCTGCTTTAACAAATAGTCGCACGATGACCCTGCGGCAGGTCCCGGCCTCGGACCTTATCGCCCCGCGGCCGTGCCGCAGGGTCCCCCGCTCCCCCCGAGGCCGGGTGCCCGGCCGGGGGCGATGGGCTGGGGGTGCCCGGCTGCGGGGATGGGAGCGGGGCCGGGGGGGTGCTGGGGGCATCGGCGGAGCCCACATGCCCCTTGAGGAGAGCCCGCTCCGGGGCAGAGCTGGGGTCGAGCGCTCAGAGCGGTGAGTCTGGGGGGTCTCAGCACAGGAGCAAGGCAAAGGAGGGGATGGGGCTCCCTCCAAATGCGTGGGTGGGGGGAGCGGTGGAGGGGAGCGGGGGGGGCCCTGGCCACACCGTCCCCACGGGCTCGGCTTCAGCATCTCCCCACCTCGTGTCCGGCTCCTCCCAGTGCTGCCCGCACCCCCTGGGCAGGGGGCTCCCATGCAGACCCCCCCCGCAGCTCTGCAGGAATTGTCATTGCTTTATTGCAGCGGGTCTCAGTCAGCGTTACGGGCACATTCAGCAAAGCCTGTGACTCGCCCCAGCATGGGGGCTGTGACCCCCCCGCCCTCCCCCAGCTGGGCCCCGTGCTTTGCGAGCGGGGGGCCGGGGACCCCCTTCCCCTGGTTTCTTGCCGGTCCCCCGGCCCAGCCCTCCTCCTGGCGCGGGGGGATGCTCCGGGAGCAGGTCGGGGCAGCGGTGGGAGCCCCCGGTGCTCGGCGGAGCGGCAGCATGGGTGCTCTGGCCGTGCCGGCAGCAGCAAGCCGTGGCGTGGAGCTGGGTCCCCGGGGACGGCTCAGCAAGCGTTGCCCTCCCCAGCCACGGCGGCCATGACGCCGTCGATCCAGGCCGCGTACGGGGCGATGCGGGTGTAGATGGCGGGTTTCTTGCAGTTGCCGCAGACGCGGGAGCCAGCCGTGACCACCCCCTCGGCCACCCCGCTGCAGACCAGGGGGCCACCGGAGTCTCCCTGCGGGACCAAGGCTCGTCAGCCCGTCTCCCACCCCAGTCCTGGAGCTGGGGGTCCCCGCCTGAGCCAAGGCTCTGCGGGGGGCAGAGCTGCAGCCCGCAGGTGCTTTCAGCCCCGGGTTTCACCCACAGGAGCTGTGGGTTGGGGTCAGTCCTGTCCTCCCTCGCCAGCCCTCGCTCCCCCCCTTGCTCTGCTGGCAGCCCAGACCCCCGGCTCTGCCAGGACGGGGTGGGGCAGGCGGGGGGCTTTCGCGTGGCCCCTGGAGTCCTGGCAGACCCATCAGTGGGTACCCCTGGGGTGCGCTGGGTCGTGCCCACGGCCTCGTCCTTGTCTCCAGGCTCAGGAGAGCTGCTTTGCAGCGGCCAGCGCGAGGCAAGGAGCCCCCATCGCCCTGGGGACGCAGCCCCATCCTGCCCCGCAGCCCCACACCCTCGCCTCTCACAGGCTGCAGGTATCCTCCCCCCACCCCGCTCCCAGACCCCCGGGGGGGGTGGCAGCCCCAGCCCGTGGGTCCGGCCGTGGTTCCATGTCCGGGAAAGGAGGGGGCGGGAGGCCGGGGCGAGCGGTACCTTGCAGGTGTCCTTCCTGCAGGAGTCGGTGCACATCATCTTCTCGGTGATGGTGTGGTCATGGTGGGTGCGGTAGTTGCAGACGTCGCGGCTGATCACCGGCCGCTCCAGCTGGTAGAGCTTGTCCGGCCGGCGGCCGCTGTGGCTGATGGTGCCCCAGCCCGCCACCTCGCACACCGTGTCAGCCGCCACGTCCCTGTCCTCCCGCTGGAACGGCAGCACCTGCACGTCCGTGTTGAGCTCCGCTTTCTCCTCCAGCTGCCACGAAGCAAGAGGGGACCCAGGTCAGCGGGACCCAGCGGGGCATGGTAAGCCCAGCCTCGATGCCAGGACTGCCCGGCTGTGCTCAGGGCTTCACCTTCCACCCACAGCCCCCGGGATGCAGCCGGAGCCACAGCCGTGAGGACCGTGGGGAAGGATGGAAGCATTTGGATGCAGCCCAAAAGTTTTTGGTGGGGGAAGCGGGGACGGTCCCACGGGACAGGGAAGGGGGGACAGAGGGGACCAAGCAGTCCCAGCCTGGCCTCGAGGGTTTCTTCCCGTTGCGGTCAGTGACTCCGYGGGGTCCCAAGGGACAGGGATTTGCAGGAGCGGGGCCGTGCCCGGYGGGTGCGGGGAGGAGGGTCCCGGCGGCCCCGAGCCCACCTGCAGGAGGAGGAGGTCGTCCTTGTTGTTGTGGATGTTGCTGCCGGGGTGGGGGATCTGGGCGCGCACCCGGTAGAGGCGTTTGTGGGGCTCCGGCTCCRTGAGCGAGTGGGCGCCCAGGAGGACCTGGAAGACTTTGCCGTCCCTGGAAGAGAGGCAGCACGTGGGGTGCGGGGGCTCTGCCCACCCCGTGGGGCGCGCGGAGCTGGGGGTGTCGCTGCACTCAGCCATGGAAACAGGGTGCTGTGGGGTGCCAGAGAGCCCCCCACGGGGTGCCGGGAGCTCCCGGGGGGTCACCACAGGCAGGAGCAGAGCCCTGGGGCTCCGACACCGGAGTCAGGGCTATGGAACAGGATTTGGCCTGAGGCCAGCAGCCACCCCCCAGCGCACAGCAGCCCCACGCTGACCCCGCCCCCCCCGGCACTCACGTCTCCTCGGTGCAGTGGGCAGCGCTCAGCACCCACTGCTCGGCGATGAGGAAGCCCCCGCAGACGTGTTGCCCGTCCAGCTGCAGCGAGGCCATGTACGGCCTCAGGTGGGGCTTGGCCTCGTAGCCGCCCAGGATCCGGCCCCGGGGCTGCCCTGTTGCGGGCGGGAGAGAGGCCGGGTTAACCGGGCATCGCCCCAGCCAGCCTGGATGGAGCGTGGGCAGGGTCACCCCAGCAGTTCCCTCACGGGGTCCCTGGACCCCCCTCCTTGGGCCACGGTAGCGCCCGGCTGCGGGCGGAGGCAGGAAACAGGGGGCTGGGCAGGACCCCCCACCCCGTGCTGGGGACATCGCTGCCCCAGCCTGTCCCCGTGCCGGGTGCAGGGGGGGTGCGCTCACCAGTCACCATGGTCCCCAGCAGCAGCAGCAGAGCCAGGACGAGGAYGGGAGCGGGACTCGGCCCCATGGCTACGGTGGAGCCCGGCGGTGCCTCTGCCCTGGCCGTGGGGTCCGTGGGCTCTGCGGCGCGGACGCTGCTTGGCCAGGGCCGGGGCTGGGGCTCGCTTTTATGTCCAGCTTTGGGGCGGCRGGGGGGCAGGAAGGGGCAGCGCAGGGGGAGCGGGGGGGGTTTCCGCAGTGTGGGCTGAGTGTTTTTAAATTTCAGCTTATAAAAGGGGTCAAGAGTTCCCGGCACAAACAGCGTGGGAGGGAGGAAACAGCCTGTCCCAGCTGCCGGACCTGGCACCCGCCGCGGGGGATTTCTGCACTGTTGTTTTCAAAGCCGAAACCGAATCCGGCTCTTGGCACGTGAAGGCTCCGGCACATGCGGCAGCACCCAGGCCTGGCCCCAGCCCCCCCAGACCAGGGACCCCCTGCCCGACTTCCCCCCGGAGTGTCAGTGGGAACATGGTGGTGGGCRCTGGGTGCCGGCTCAGTGGGTGCCTGGGGCCGTGGAGCAGAGCTCAGCATCCCCCGTGGGTTTGCCCTTGGGGCTGGCGAGGACGAGGATAGCGTGGTTGAGACCACCAGCAGCTGGTGGGGGTCCCCAGGGGGAGACCCCTGCCCCGAGGGGAGCTCCTGCGAGGGCTGGGGCTGCGGGGGCAGTGGCAGGGTGGTGGCAGGGGCGGTGGCAGGGGCAGGGACGGCGGTGATGGCGGTGGCAGGGATGGTGGTGGCAGTGGCAGCCCCACTCCCCTCTGTCTTTCTCCCCGGTGCCACTAAGCGGAGCCACCGCCTCGGCTCCCGGCCGGTCCCGGCGCGTCCCCGAGCTCCGGAGCCGCCCGTCGCCCCCGCCCAGGCTCGTCCCCTGAGCCCCTCACCCCGCCTCGGGTCTCACCCGGTGCCACCGAGCAGCGGCCGGGCCGGGGCTGGGCCCGGGGCATCGCTCTGTGCCCCTTCGGGGCCGGGGCGCRCTGCCCTTGGCCACGCTCCCGCCACGTCCCGGCCCGCAGGCTTTGCCGTGCTCCCGCAGCGCGGCTGGGACCGAGCGGGGCTCCCGGGGACACCGGGCAGGGGGCTGGAGCCCACCCTCCTCTTCCTCCTCCTCGTGCACCACGAGCCTTTACAGCTCAAAATTGCCGAGTTCCCTTTGTCCGGCYGCGCGGACATCCCACCACGCTGAGCCATTGACCGGGCGTCGATGGCACCCCGACCCCCAGCACCAACGAACCCACCCGTCCCTGGCCGGACGGGGACACCGGCGAGGAGGGTGCTGGGACGTGGGGGCCAGGGTGCCCCGGGGCGAGGGGGGTCCCTCTGCGGGGGCAGCTTTGGCTTCCCGCTCTCTCCCCATGTGTTGGGCAGCACATGGCGGGACGGGGTCGGACCGTGCGGGCGGGAGGAGAGCGGCACGGCGCGGCCAGCGCCGGAGGGGGCGAGTCTGGCTCAAACTGGGGATTTTCCGTAGGGAGAGCAGCTTAACCGCGGCTTCCAGGGATTCGGGATTTAGAYGTTAAATACGCCGGGAGATTTCTGCCCACTTAGGGCCAAAAATGGAACAAGGGCAACGCGTGGTGGCCGGTGCCGTGGCGTGGGGACACGCAGAGCCCAGATGGGACCGTGAGTGGGTGGGCGGTGGGGGGAAGGCAGCGGGCCAAGTGTGGGGTGCGGGACAYGGGGCACGGAATGTGGGGTATGGGGTAGGGCTCGGTCAGGACTGGGATCCACTGCAAGCGTGCGGCAGCAAAGGCAGGGGAGGACAGGGCAGAGGTGCTTCCTCCTCCTCCTCCTCCTCCTGCAGGTGCTGGAAGTCCCTGGGGGAGCAAAGGGAGTTGCAGCTGCTTCCCCAGCCCTGAATTTGGGGAGACTCGAGGCTCCAGCTGAGGTTGGCCTCGGGCTCTGTCCCCAGCACTCCTGGGCCGGYGCCGGCCTCGCTGAGCATGGGAAAAGGGTTCACCCCCAAGTCACCTCTGAGGCCCCCGGGACGCAGCAGTGCCCGTGGGGAGGGCGGGTGCCCCACAGCCCCCATCCAGTGGAGCCCGGGTGGGTGYCCGGGGCTGGCAGAGCTCTGCAGGGGTGATTTCGGGGGTCACGCACCCCCATGCTGCGGGAGCCCCGGCTTGGCAGCCCTTGGGTCACTCCAGCCCCGGGGTGGGGGAGCTCGGCGAGGGAGGGGGCTCTGCAGGGCAGGAGGGTCCCCGGGGCGGGGGTGCGACCCCCACTGCCCCRCAGCACACGGGGGGAAAGGGCTGGTCCGGGCGAGGCCGGGGGAGGCGGGAGCCCGGCGGGGGCGTGGGGCGGGGCCCTGGGACCCCCGGTACCTGCTGCAGAGCCCGAGGTGCGGAGCAGCTTTCGGGGGTGCAGAGCGGCGCGGGGGGGGCGCTCCTGCTCGCTGCCTCCGGCCCCGCCTGGCCCTTTGTCTCGCCCCCGACCCCCCCCAGGCCCCCATCCCCGGCCCCGCGGCGGCTCCGCGCCCCGGGAGGGGCCGGGAGCGGCGCGGGGCGGGGGGCGGCGGGGAGGAGGCGGCGGCGAGGAGGAGGAGGAGGAGGAGGAGGAGGCGGCGGGGGCGGAGGAAGCCGCCGCTCCCCGCGCTCCGCCGAGGCAGGAGCATCCCGGCTCCAGGGGAGCCCCGCGGCCGCCGCCCCCGCCGCCCCCCGGCCCCGCTTCGCCCCGGGGCGGCCGCAGCAGAGGTGAGTGGGGGGCGGGCGGCCGCGGGCTGCACAAAGGGCCGCTCCCCGCCCCCCCGGCCCGACCCCCGCCC
>JASVER010000170.1:522591-563362 GCA_030449065.1 Oceanodroma leucorhoa | reverse complement strand
TTGTCCCCGGCCATTGCCCTCCGCTATTGCCCCCCGTTGCTCCATCCCCGTTACCCGTCCCCCCCCACACTTTTTGCAGCCGATGCTCGGTGACAGTTTCGGGGGGCTGGGGTCGGGGGGTGCCCGGGGACCCCCTTCCTCGACTCGGCTCTGCGGGCGGCACACCCCCTCTCCACGCCCTCCGCAGCAGCCTCGCCGTCTGTCGCGGTAGTGGCCGCCTGTCGCGACAGCCGAGCCTCCGCCCCACCTGTTGTCGCAGCCCCCAGCTCGGTCGGACCCCCCCGGGGTGCTGGGGGTCCCCTGGGGGGAGCAGGGACAGCCCAGCACCGGCTGGTGGCCCCGCGGTGATGGCCGGGGGGTCCCGGCGGGGGCAGCCCCCGGGTACCGGCAGCTTCTCCCCGGTGAGCGGCTGCGGGGGGGCAGCGGGGTGAGCCCGGGGGCTGCCCGGCCCCCCCGTGGGGCCGAGAGCCGGGGGTGACGCTGCTGCCCCTCGGCAGGGCGGAGGCGCAGCCCGGCGGGACCCCGGTGCCTGCCCCAGGACCATGATCCCCCCCAGGGAGAGGGCCAGGGCTCCCAAGGACAGCATGACGCTCCTGCCCTGCTTCTACTTCGTGGAGGTGGGTGCAGGGTGTGTGGGGTGGGGGTGTGGAGGGGTGGGGGGCTGCACCGGGGGCTCCTTCCCCGGGCCCTGGCCCTGCCCTGGCATGGGGGGGACGGGGGCTTTGCCCCTTCCCGGCGGGGCTGCGCGATGCCGATGCCCGTCGTACGGGGCGGCGCAGTGGTCCCGACGCTCTTGCCCCCCCAGTTGCCCATCGTGGCCTCCTCCATCGTGACGCTCTACTTCCTGGAGCTGACGGACCTCTTCAAGCCGGCCAAGGTGGGCTTCCAGTGCTACGACCGGGCGCTCTCCATGCCCTACGTGGAGACCAACGAGGAGCTCATCCCGCTACTCATGCTGCTCAGCCTGGCCTTCGCCGCGCCCGCCGCCTCGGTGCGTCCCAGGGCTCGTCCCGCTGCGGGGGGGTGAGGATGGAGCCTGCCCAGCGGCAGAGCCAGGGCTTGGGGTCCCAGTGCCGGCAGCACCAGGGGACCGGTGCGGGGAGCCYGGCGGTGTCCTGCATCTGCAGGGCGGCACTGCCGACAGCCCGGACCCCCCCGATCCCCACGGGGCAGCACCCCCTGAGCTGCCGTTTCCTCCCCAGATCATGGTCGGGGAGGGCATCGTGTACTGCCTGCAGTCCAGGCTGAAGGGACGCGCCGGTGCCGAGGGCAGCATTAACGCCGGCGGCTGCAACTTCAACTCCTTCCTGCGCCGGACCGTAAGGTTTGTGGGTACGTTGTGCCGCAGCCCGGGCGGGAGCCCTGCCCGCCGCCGGGGCGGGTCCGATGGGCCCAGGGCTGGAGGGGACGTGGGGGCACCCCGGATGCGATATGCGCAGCCCCACCCAGACCCCGCACTAGACCCGTCCCAGCGTCTGCGGGTGCCCTGGGGCTGGGGGTCCCTGGGTGCCCTGAGTGGGACGGGGGTGACCTGCCATCCTGCTCCCGCCATCGCCAGGCGTCCACGTGTTTGGGCTCTGTGCCACGGCCCTGGTGACGGACGTTATCCAGCTGGCCACCGGCTACCACGCACCCTTCTTCCTGACCGTCTGCAAGCCCAACTACACGCTGCTGGGCACCCCCTGCGACGCCAACCCCTACATCACCCAGGACATCTGCTCGGGCACGGACAAGCACGCCATCCTCTCCGCCAGGTACGTGCCGGGAGGGAGACCCGTGCCGCGATGCCAACCCTCCTGCCCCGTCCCACTGCGCCCCCCCCATCTCCTGCCGCGTCCCAACTGCACCCCCCGTCTCCCCCGCAGGAAGACTTTCCCATCCCAGCACGCGACGCTCTCGGCTTTCGCTGCCGTCTACGTGTCGGTGAGTTCCCGGTGCCGCCCGGCTCTCGGCCCCGCGTGTGCCGGCTCGGGGGCAGCGCGAGCTCCGTGCCGCTGGGCAGCAGCGTCCCCCTCCTGCCGGCACACGCCCTCCCGTGCACAGACAAGCTCTGCCCGACACACGTGTGCCCATGTTGGGGCGTGGGTGCGTGCACACCCGCGTGCACAGCTTCTCACCCTTGCACGCTCAGGCGCTTGCAGTGCCACGTGCACCCACGAGCTCTGTGCATGGCCGGGGGCTGGGGAGGGGRGAGGCTGCGGTGCTGCGATGGCAGCGGGTGCTGGTGCCACGAGCCGCCACTAACAGCCTGTTCCTGCCCCATCGTCCCCACCGCCAGATGTATTTCAATTCCATCATCTCGGATAGCACCAAACTCCTCAAGCCCATCCTGGTCTTTGCCTTTGCCATCGCCGCCGGCATCTGTGGCCTGACCCAGATCACCCAGTACCGCAGCCACCCCGCCGACGTCTACGTGGGCTTCCTGATCGGCTCCGGCATCGCCGCCTACCTGGTGGGTGCTGGTCCYTGCCCTCGGTGCGGCCGCGGTGGCTCGGGAGCGAAGGATGCTCGGTGCGTGCCGCGGTCCCCGGGGCTGGGCTGACCCCGCGCTCCCCTCCTGCAGGCTTACCACGCCGTCGGAAACTTCCGTGCCCCGACGGAGAGGGTCCCGGCGCCGGCGCCGGCCAAGGACGCGCTGCGGGCACTGACGCAGCGGGGCCACGACTCCGTCTACCACCAGAACAAGTCGGTGAGCACCGACGAGCTGAACCCGCAGACGCGGCTGGAGGAGGCGGCGCGGCCGGTGCCGCGGGAGAAGAACTCCCTGGGCAGCCTGAAGCGGGCCAGCGTGGACGTGGACCTGCTGGCCCCCCGCAGCCCCATGGGCAAGGAGAACATGGTGACCTTCAGCAACACCCTGCCCCGCGTCAACACCCCCTCCATGGACGACCCCGCGCGGCGCCACATGACCATCCACGTCCCCGTGGACGCCTCCCGCTCCAAGCAGCTCATCACCGAGTGGAAGCAGAAGTCGCTGGAGGGCCGGAGCATGACGCTGGCGGAGGACGCAGCGCACGGCCGCAGCACGGGGGACGCCGGCGAGGACGTCCCCCCCTCCCTCTACCCCACGGTGCAAGCACGCTCGGCCGAGCGGGCGGCCATGGGCCCCCGCGTCCTCATCCAGCCCCGGCCGGGCGCCTCGCAGCTGGTGCACATCCCCGAGGAGAGCCAGGCGGGCGCCGGCGTCCCGGCCGGCAGCGGGGCGGCCGTGCGGGCCAAGTGGGTGATGGTGGCGGAGAAGGGGGGGGCGCAGCGGGTGGCCAACCCCCCGCGCCTGATGCAGGTCATCGCCATGTCCAAGCAGCAGAGCATCGTCTCCGTCACCCCCAAGCACTCGGAGACCTCCTCCTCCTCCACCAGCTCTGACTCCTCCCAGTACCGCTCGCCCTCCGAGCGGGACAGCTCCAGCATCATCACCATCGACGCCCACGCCCCCCACCACCCCGTCGTCCACCTCTCCGCYGGCAACGGGCCCTGGGAGTGGAAGTCGGGGCCGAAGGGGCCGGAGGGGCCGGACGCCTACGAGCTGGGCGAGATGGGGAAGGATTTCCGCGGCTTCCGCCCAGCCAAGAGCGCCGGCGTCTCCCCCGGCTCCTCCGTCAGCGACATGGAGCAGGACGAGCCACGCTACGGCAGCCTGGCCGCCATCCCGGGGGCRGCGGGGGGCGGCGGGGAGCGGGGGGACGCCCCCCCCGAGGGGCTGCTGGGCACGGCCAGCCGGGAGTCCACGCTGCGGAGGAAGCCGGCCGAGAGGGACGGGCAGGCGGACAGCGAGGTGGACCACTACTACAAGAAAATGCAAGCCAGCCGGAGGTTTAAGGACTGAGCCCCCGTTGCCTCCCCCGYGCCCAGCCCCCTGCCCCAGCTCGGGGGGGGTCTGTAATGCCAGGGTCCCTCTCTGCTGGGGGGGTGTCAAGATAGGGCTGTCTTTTYGGCATCGGGGTGACCGAGCGGCACGAGGACGTGGCAGAGCACGGTCACACCGGACCCTGAGCCAGCCGAGACATGTGCGGGACTCCTYGAGGCGGGATCTGGGGGGGCTCGGGGGGCTCTGCCCCCCCAGGCCTGTGGGGCTAGGTGGCTCCAAGCACTTTGGACTTTCTTTTTCTCTCTAACAAACACAGGTGCTGACATTTCTGAGGGGTTAATTTATTCTGGCTCTGGAATTGTACAGGGGGGCRGGTGGGGAGCAAATGGTGCTGAAGGGCTTTGGGGGGTCTGGATTGAGGGGTCCTGGTCAGGGGGGGCTGCCATGGGGCAGCGGGTCCCAGCTCGCGCAGGGGTTTGTGGATGTTGGGGGTCCTGCGAGAGCTGCGCAGGAGGGGTCCTYGCAGCCCCCCATCCTGCACCACTGATCTGGGGGGGGGGACGGTGCCGGGAGGGGGTGGTTTGCCCAGGGCTCTGGGCGCGCGGAGGCTGTAAATACTGCACGGGCTGAAGTAGGGGGTAGGTGTTGGGGTGGGGGCACAGGGTCTGGGGCTGGTGTGGGGGGAGCCAGAGCTGAGCTCTGTCCCCAGGAGCAGCAGCCCTGGGCTGGGGACCGAGGTTTTGGGGGAACGGGGGCTCCAGGCTGTGAACATGTCTGTTGGGCAACAGCGAGAACTGCTGTGGTTTGAAAAGCAAATAAACACGTGGATGTTCCCCGGCTGGGCTCCTTCGCCAGGATGGGGGGGCTGCTGGTCCCACGGCTGCTGGGGGGCAGGACTGGGGCTCACTGGTGTCCGCAGGGGCTGCTCCAGGCAGGTGAGTGCCGTGGTCTGACGACCAGGAGAGCCCCAGTGCTGCCAAGGGCAGGGCTCAGCAGGGTGGACTTGGTCAGCGGTGTGAGCAGGGGAGGGATGGCCGGCCGGGGCCCCCGCCACTCCAAAATGGGCTGAAGGTCCCTCTGCCCCTTCCATGGGCCAGGTGAAAGCCCTTCCAGGCTCCCCAACCCATTAACCAGCAGCCAAGCACAAGCAATTCCGATACTACAGCTCAATGCCTGACCACCCATCGGCTGCCTGGGACRAGGAGGGGGCTGGGAGCTGTGCCGGGTGCTCCGTTGCACCCTGAGGACTGGTGGGGGGGCTGCGTGGCCCCAGGCCATCGCTGGCACGTGAAGCATCCTGCAAAGCCCCGGGGACGGAGGGGCCCAGCACACCAAGACCCCCTCGCCGTCCTCCTGCCGCAGCAGGAAAGTGCTGCTGCTGCGGTTTCCCATCGCGTTGCCGTAGCAACGTGGGATCCAGCACGGCGCTGGGCTCCTGCRTGTCACCGCCAGCAGTGGCACAGCCACGAGGCCGGGTCGCCCGCTGCCGGTGCCCCGTCCTCCCGCGAGAGCAGCGCAGCGGCCGGCGGAGCCCGGCAGGGAGGATGCCAACCCAACGGCAGGGGCAGGGACCGGCAGCGAAGGCGGCAGCAGCGGTGCAGCCACTCAGAGACCTCATCTGGCGTCCCCCTGTGCCGCCACCTCCCCCAGACCCGTCTCCGTATGGTGGCGGCGGAACCCCGCACGACCCGGCCCCAGCACGGAGCAGCATCTGCTCCCATTTGTCACGGCTTGTAAATCACCCCGGGGAGCGGCGGCCGCCCACGGCACGCAGCCTTCCCGGGGAGCACCGCCTGCGGGGACGGGGACACCCGGGAGAGCGGGCAGGGTCGGGCAGAGGAGGTGGGAAAGCAGCCGAAGCACGGGGGAGCACGGCAGAGAGGCACCGCGCCGCGGTTGTGGGGCGGGCAGAGCCGGAGGGCCCRAGGCACGGCTGCTTGCAGGGGTTTACAGCAGCTCCAGAGCAGCACGGAGTCGAGGCTGGTTTTGCCCCACAGCCCGCGGGAGCGGCCACGGAGCAGGGGCTGAGCCCCACGGTGCCGCCRCCGGAGCCGTCCCAGCCAGGGTGCAGTGGCAGGGGCAGCCCTTGTCCCCTCAGAAACAGGGCCGTGAGACGATGGCACCAAACCGCCGCTGCCAATTGGATTAACAGTGGATAGCCCAAAGCCTCCGCCTTGCAAACATACGGATTATCCAGCGTAACCCCGACTCGGTGCTGGAAAAGCCACCCAGGGATTAGCAGGAGGATTGCTGGCAGCAGTGAGAGGTGGGGGGGCTACGGCAGGGGCACCGGCGGGTTGGTGAGCYGGGGGGTCCAACAGCGTCCGGCGGCAGCACAAGAGCCGTGGTGCTGCGTCCAGCCCTGGTGCGGGCGACCCAGGACGCGACGGCCGAGGGCGGCTGGGGCAGACGCCTTGCTCTGGCAGCCCTTGGTGGGGGGAAGGAGGGATGCGGGGGGCTTTACATCCCCCCAGCCCCACGCCGCCGCTGCTCTCACGGCTCGTTGTGGTGAGCGATGGCGTYACACGCCGCTTCACGCTGCCTCTGACCCAGCGGTTTCCATAGCGACTGTCAGCCCCGCGCCGCTCCCGCAGCCCCCCCGGCTGCCGCCGCCTCTCTTGGGGACCCACCGGGCCCAGGAGGGAGCGGGAACATCCTCCTCCTCCTCCTCCTCCTGGCCCCCGCCCGGGGCCCCAGAGCACCCCTGCCCTCGGCCACAGGCAGGCGGAAACAGGGTGAGGGTCCCCAGGGGGCTGCCCCYGGGCGGGGGGCCGGGGGGGGGCAGAGGACCGGGCATGGCTGGAAGCTGCAGCCGGGGGTCCACGTGAGCACCCCGTGGCTTTGAGAGGGGCYGCGGCCCCCGCTGAGCCCTCAGAGAGCAGCCAGGGGTGGGCCGGCGAGAGACGCTCTGCCTGAGCCCAGCTCCCCCGGCAGGGGCTTCAGCCAGGACCCTGCCTTGGGACAATGTCCCTGAACGGGGACCCGACCTTCTGCACCTGGGACACCCTCTGCCAGGAGCCCCCCGGCGCATCCCCATGACCTCCGAGGCGTAAAGCGGGAGAAGYACCCGGCTTTGTGACGATGGAGGGCCCGGTCCTGCACCCAGCCCTTGCTGCCGACAGGCACCGCTTACCCCCTTTGCCCCCCGTGCTTTGACCCCAGCCAGGGGTACCCACTTTGYGACCCCCCTCCAGCTGCAGGGAGGAGGTGAGAGGAGAAGTCACCTCATTAACCAAACCCCGGTTGCTAATTGCTCTTGGAGCATCAGGTGTAAATACAGATTCCCTCAGAGCCTGTGAAATACTGACACCAGGCTGAAGGGAAGGCACCAGCGCCGGTCACGGGTCAGGATTAGGGACAGAGGAGGGATTCGCTTTCCTAAACCATGTGCTTTATACTGAGAYGGCCGCTGGACAACCGTCCCACAGCATCTTCATTTGAAAAGCCACAACTTCACTGGGGGAGCTCCAGCGTCCAGGGTGCCCCCCGGGTGGGGGGGTCCTGCCTCCTCCCTCTCTGTACCCCACCGTTAAGACAGTTTGCAGGGTGCTGCTGCCCCCTCTGAAGCCCTTTGCAAGACACTGACCACAGGAGACACAGCAACAGGCGAAGTCCGGCTTCAGCAAGTACTGGTTCAGGCCCAGCGGCATGAGCAGGGTCAGGCACCCCGGCACGGGGCAGSAGCGTCCAGGCTCCTCGGCAGCGGCACCCTCGGGGCTGGGGGTTCAGCCACATTCACTAAATTCACTTTCCGTACCTGGAGGTGCTGAGGACGCTCGGAAAGACCGGCCTTCCATGGGGTGTTTATTCTGCAGTGAACTTCTCCCCCTCGCTCTGGGCAGGAGCTTGCATGGAAGAGCTCTTTGACCCAGAGAGACCAGCGTCCTCCTGCTGAAAACACCCCGGGTTTCCCTCAGGCAGCATTTTCCCATTAAAAACATCTTTAGAAAAGTTCCCTCCACTGGTAGGAGACGGGCTAATGACACGCGCAGGGAAGAGCCGGCTCTGGGGCGCAGGGGCAGGCGCAGGCGTCAGCGCCGGTGCTCCCCCTCCAGCACCCGGGCCCCATCCCCCCACCCTCCTGTTGCGGCTCCAGGAGGATGCGGCGGGTTCGGGGAACACCCCCATCCCGGTGCCGTGCTGGGCCCCACCGGGGTTCCCGCCATGGGAAGGGACTGGAAGCCACAGGCAGGATCCATCCTCCCGCCAGGCAGCTGCCGCCGTTCCCATGGCGAGCCAGCCCATCACGTGCGCCCGCTCCCCGATCGATATTTGCTTCGCCTGCAGCCAAGAGCTGGGAGGCCGTAATTACTGCACCAGGCAGCTAATTAGCAATTCATCACTTGTCCAAGAGGGACAGGGAGGGGCACAGGGAAGCCGCCTCACCGGGCAGAGGACAGTGCTGCAGGCCTCGCGCCTTTCCGAGGGCAGCGTTCCCTGGTTTTCCTGCTACGCTGCCTGGTTTTCACTGGAAGAAATAAACGCAGAGGTCGCTGCCCRTGGCGTTACCACCTTTCCAGAGCAAAGAGCTGCCTGGCCCAGGAGGGCAGCAGGCTCCTGCACAAGCCCGGGGCAGGGCAGGAGATGTCACGGCTGCTGGTGGTGCTCCGCTGCTCSGGTCGCCCTTCTGGAAGATCAGGTTGCAACAACCTTCCTGGCGTTAACAACCACCACCCTTATCTGGGAAATGGAGCAGAGCAGCGGATGCTGGTTTGAATGCCCAAGCCTTKGCCGTTGAGTGGGCTGCGCACCTTTAACCGGAGAACTTGCTGAACCAAACCAGGAGCAATTAACTTGCTCATTCCTGCGGGGCAGCGATGCACACAGCTCAGCATTACCTCCACACAAGCACCGAGGCAGGCGAGGGAAGAGGCAGCTGCAACAAATCCTATTGCACTTTCAAGGAACAACAGTGATCCCTTTCCGCAGCCCGAGGCTCCTGCAGGACCCCATGGTCCGTACCCAGACGCCCGCGAAATAACCTTGTGTTTGGTGCTCATGTGCTCAACGCAAAGGGAATGCGGCCAAAGGACAGAAAACAGCAGAGCCGCAGCGGCAACAGCTCAGGACATTTACTCTATCCCTGAAAACATGGGGTGCCCACCGACGGGCACCAGCGTTCCCCGCTGGCGGCTGCCGGAGGAGGTGCAGCACCGCAGCGCCGTGCCCCACCGGCAGCTCTGGCCGCGGAGCCCGCGGGAAGCCGGCGGCACAGCGTGCTGGCTGCCAGCCTCGAGGGGAGTCCCAGCACGGGCCTGGGGAGCGCACCCCACCCCTCCCCACCCGGGCACCCGTCCGGCCGCCTTCCCAGTCCCCCGAGGAGCACCTCCTCCCGCTGCCTCCCTCCAGAGTAAAGCTTTGGGAGCGCCGCACCTGAAACTTCAGGTCTACCCCCGTGGTATCCGAGTGCGCTCCGAGGCCTGCATCAGGGAACATTTACTTTTGGAAAGGAGTTGAGCACACAGGTAAGAAGCCCTGCTCCTCAGGGAGCTTATCAGCACCAGGTCTGCCCAGCACAGCTGGAGTAGTTGCACATTGGAGTAACCCACAAGAACCGAAACGGTCCTTGGTAGCACTTCTGCAGGAGCTGGACAGGCACCTGCCTGCCCACGCTGGATGCGAGGCTGCCCTGCACCCCGCTAGCCAGAAAGCTTTGACACATCTACAGCACAAAACTAGAGAGAGCATTATGTATTTGACTTGGAAGTGGGTTATTTCATGGATATTAGCTAGAATATATGGAAAGTTTAGGAACATGAAGTAAAAAAGTGTTGGAGTGTGACAAAGGCAGAGCATCAGTTAAGGCCCTACAACCTCCCACCTCTGAACTCCTCCGAGTGAGCCGCGGGAACAGGTCCGTGTTCCAGCCATCACCCCTCTCTGCACAGACACTAACAGGGACAAACACTCTGCCAGCCCAGAGGTATGTGAAGAGTCAAAGTTATATAAAATGAGGCAGCTGAAATTACATTAGGAGGAAAAATCAGAAGCAAAATAGGCACAATAAAAAGATAGGAAAATCAGAAGCAAAGAATACAGAAGAAATTTATTGAAAGCACAAGTACAGACTGGCCAATAACTGCTTTCTACAATCTGAACAGTAAATAATGGAGCTACAGAAAGGTACAAAGGTTGTTATAAAATAGTTTTAATTTCATTTCTTTTTGCATTACAAACATTCTTTGAAAGAGGCAATGGAATTCTGATGTTGTGTATGCTTACCCTCCCCACCCCACCTTCCACAATACTGAACCTGTAATAGCTGTTATCAAAATATACAATACATCTGTTCACCATAAAAAACTGGGTTTTGCTGCCCCCTCATGTCTTACAACAGGTATAAAAAAATTATAAATATGTACACCCTTTTGTTACTCACATTCTTTACATGCAAACACAGGGATCCAAAGGAAAAACCCACAATTGCCTGGGTTCCGGGGTTACCTCAATTAATTCGCTTGCGTTTTGCAAAATATATAAAGCCTGTGGGTTGACCAAATCAATGTTAAAGGCCACCAGACAGGTTTCACTCCAACAAGCCTCTCCCCAGCRTCTTGGGYGAGGTTGATCGAATGCGTTCAAAGSCTAAACCACGGCTGTCCCACTTGGGTTGCGCAGGGACCCTCACCAGGTGGAGTGCTGCCTGGGSCGTACGGGGAGCACAGCCAAGCACCAGTGCTCCCTGGCTGCAGGAGGAACGATTTTTCACTTCGGGAGGAAGGGAGATGAGCAAATTAACTGTGACAACAACTACCAAGACACCTGAATTCTCCCTCCTGAACGTTAAGCTGCTGGCAAGGAAACATGGAGCTTTCCAGAGAGGCAGATCACAAGGCTTCGTTGACAGGCTTACTCAGATTTAGAGGTAACTGAAACCAGCGTCTACTCRTCAGCTGAATGTTTTCTCGGCTCAGCTGGGGCAACACTTTCATTAAAGATGGTTTCACACTCCTCAGCCACAAGACCAAGGCAGACACGGATTACCAATCCCATGCCAGCAACCCAAGCTGAACCCTCACTCAGACGTCACACACTTCTCCAGCATAATTCACATCCTCAAGAGTTCAGGGAGGAACTAAGAAAAGTTAAGACTTTTCCAAACACTCAGTGCTAGGCAAGTCAAGAGCTCCCACACTAAGCAAGGAAATCATAACTTGCAACACTAAGACAATTAAGAAACAAACTTTGGTCCACAATTTGCAGAAAAACCCTGAAAAAAAGTACAAGATTCTTGTTATTTTGCATCCAAACAGGTTGCAGGTTAGAGGAAAATGTAAGGCAACATCGGATTACACAAAATAGAAGGCAGAATGGCCCGGGAAAGAGTTGTAAGCCAGGAAAAAAACAAATGGTTGTATCATTGGGAAAAAACAATCTGCTGCATTCTACTTTTAATAAATTCCCTTCCTGTAACTTAAAAAGATCTGGGCTTACAGGTTAAAAAGGTAAAAACTTTAGCCTGGGTCCTTTTACTTCAATTCACAAGCTACTCGTGCTTGTTATCTCAAACACTTTGCTTTAAAAATCTGCTTTGCTTAACATGTTTTATCAATTTAATTACATTACTCATCCTCAGTCATGACCTCAGCCTGATAACTAAATTCCTGCCCTACAGTTTCAATTACAAAAAAAAAAAAAAAATAAGTACAGTATACAAGGGTAATACCACAAAGGAGTAAATTTAGATTACGTTTATACCATCTTATCATTCTATAAAAAGGTACTTAAACTATTTCTTTTGCATATAAAGAGATTAGAATATTTGGTCAACTGGAAATATTGCTAGGCACAGATGACAGCAACGGCATCAAAAAGTATAATACAAGAATTAAAACAAAAAGCTCAAATGCTGAAGACATGCTATAAGAATGATGGCAGAGCTACATTGGTCTTGTTAATCTCAAATCAGGGGCACGAAGGTGACTCACATGAACACCTTTCTAAATGTGGGGTATCCAATAATTCTTCAAATCCTAGCCAAGTATTTAGATATATATATACACACACACAATTTCGACAAACTCGTAATGATTCGTCTTCACAAGTGTCCAACAGTGGTTAATTTTGTGTCTTGATCTCTTGTGAAGGGCAGAGCCTGTTGACTCGCTATTGACAATGGAATGTAATTTGGTCTTGGGAACGCTTCCCCACCCAGACCTTTCTGCTTAGTCTGAATGTGACGGACAAAGGATCTTAAATAACTCCCACTTGACGGTTTGCAGGTGGCCGTAAACCACAAGCAGATTGGAAAGTGGCATGAAGACACATGATACTATGCAGATTGAGACATTTCACGGACAGTGGGATACAACTGCCTGAAGAGTCAAAGCCCAATATTTTCTTTATCCACTTTGCCAGCTTCACTTGTCCTTCMCTACAACAAGCTGATCCAGTAAGCCAGAGCTCACTCTTCCCCTCAACTCTCCCAATCCACTCCCTACAGTTCAGATGTTTTCCCCAAAGAAGTAAAAGGTTTAAGGCACAGGATAGCAGATGCACAGTTAAGGTAGGATCAATGCAACTTATTTTGTGCTGGGTGAGTTGGGAGCTCCTATACACCATGCATTTTGCAAAATCCTGACTCAAAGGCGCTAAAGTGAATTTACACAGTGGTTTTAGGTCTTTCAAGGCATGGATGGGTAAAGAAAATAAAAAAGGCATCAATGTGAAACCTGATAAACTTGTTAGGATCTGCTTTTTTGGGGGAGAAGGAGCAGGAGGGGAGGGGAATTTCCCAGAGCAGGTTCCAGAGTGTAAACTTTAACTTGTGATTTTTATTTGAACAGTCAAGATTGTTACCCATCACCGCAAGGTTAGCAATATGAATTAGATTTAATTTTCTTTTTTTAAAAACCGGTAAACTGATTTCTCTTTAAAAAAATAAAATCTCTGGTCTTTTAAGGTCACTTCAGCTGCATTTTTAAAGTGGCTTTTTTTCTGGAATGATGGAAGTTGAAACCCTAGTGTTCAGCCTTTTAAGGTCAAGGCTGAACCCAAGAGGTTTTAAGTCAAGTCCATTTTGTCTCACGCCTTCCAAAGCTTTAAATGGTGGACTTCGAGAAGGACACACGCAAGTGATGATTCTCACCCAGGTCATGATTATGGAGATCAATGAGTGATTGAATGGCTTCCTCCACAGAGCCCATCTGGATCAGAGCCATTTTACGGTCCTTCCTGACAAGACAGAAGTTTAAGTCACATTCAGTACAACCGTATGCAGAGTTTGCCTAACTCGAGGCAAGTTTTCTTACCTAGCACTCAACAAGGCCAGCAGAAAATTAACTACCTGGGTAACTGCAATATACTTTCTTCTTATATGGAAGAGTATCTATATGATAAACATGCATATCCAAACTTCAGCTACCTTAGTTTTCTTCATCAACTCATACTCGCCATGCACTCAAATCCAGGGTTGCTCTGGAATTCTTTATTCCGGAGAGTCAAATACCACGTTAGTGATGATTCTGCTCACCTCTCACTTAGCCTGAGTTGGAATTCAATCAGAACTAAGTGCTTCTAACCCTTCTCGTACTGAAAAGCCCAGTGTAAGGACGGGACGTAAGAGAAAACACTTACTGGAAGAATTTGAATCCTTTGACCATCCCACCATTGGTTGAAAATAACATCTTAAGGTCTTCTTCAGTTATTGAAGGTCTGAAACAAATAGTTTTTCCAGTCAAATGTATGTTGACAGACTAAATTGATCTTTAAAAACCAATTTCAGCCTTTTCTGAAATCTCTGCCAGTGGCTTCTTGGACTGGAAAGGCTATGAGGAACAACAGGAAGACAGACAGGCAAGCTTTCCTCCTGCTAGCAGCAAAAAGCTGACCGTATTTACTCTCACACTAAATTTGCAAACATTTTTATACTCAGCCATACAGGAACTCTCCATGCGGATACTTACGGAATATTGGACAGATGAAGAGTGGCAGAAGGGGGAAAGATGTTTTGGAAATTTTTGGAGCCTGGTTTCTTGAAACGATGTAGAGGAGAGTTTCCATAGTCCTTAGTCAGACCTCGGTCTTCCTGTCCCTCGCGGGGAAGTTGCACTGTCTGATGCTTGGACAATGTTATACGGATTGGCTTCCCGTGGAGCTTCTGACCATTTAAATGGCTCATGGCTGCAACAGTTAGAGACAGCACTGACTACAATGGCATTTGTTTTGTTCAGACATTTACATCAAAGCTAGAATTTCATTCTAGTTCTTCCCTATGCAGATACCACGTCCTCCAGGAACCGCATGACAGGCGTTGTTACTCTGCCTCATTGTATTTTTATTCTCGTTTCGCTCTAGATTATCTTGCACAAACAAACCACACCTTTTCCAGAGCTGCCCCAAATCCATACTACATATGCAGGCAAGCAATTAAGTGCATGGACACACTTGTGTTTTGGGTCTTTTTTTGGAAGAGAAGAAAGTACTGATAGTAAAGCTTTAATTACCCATTAGGCCTCTTAATGCTAACAGCTGATACTTTTAAGCTTGCTTACCAAGCTGGGCCTGGTTTCCATCAGCCATCTGAACTAGGGCATTCTCTTTCTTATTAAATAAAATCTTCACCCTCTGCACATCACCATAGACTCCTTCAAAAAGTGAGGAAACAAGAATAGTCTTACATAGGGGAAAAAATGAAGTCTCATTCAACTTAATCAAGCTAATCAATCCAACAGCAAAAACATTCATTCACAACCAGAACTGATCTCATTCGTGGTTACTTATTCTGCTCTAATTAAGGAAAATTCTTATATAGCAGAATAATAATGGAACAATACATTAAAGAAAAGATACTGGGTTTCAGCAAAAAAGCAAAAATCTTACTGCCAGAAGACTGGACAATTTAGCATGCTATCACAATTTAAAACTCTTATAAAAGACATGCAAAGCAATAAACCATGCATAACTGAACATAAAATAAAGGCAAACTAAATTAAATAGCAAACTAAGTAAACAATGTAAAAATGAAATTATGCATTCAAAAAAAAATGGCAAACTGCAAACTGTACATTTTTGAAGTATCAAAAAAAGTAATCTCAAATAAATGAAAAACAAGGTAATAAAAAGTGTGAATAATAACATACCGAAAAGAATAAAGAGGCATTGGGGTGTAACTCTCTTTAGAGAACAGCAGAGCAAGGCAGCGGAGGGACAGGGAAGAGGTAAGGAATCGAAGGGGAGAGCGAGGTTGCACAAATCGTCCACAACGAGGAAGGGCAGAGTCCCCGCAGGAAATGGCGAAATTGGTTGATGGATGATGAAGTTTTCAAGATGGTTAATATTGAAGGGCAGGTTGGTTTCCGAAGAGCAGGGTTTGTTTTTTTTTTTTTGGAAGGGGAATGTTTTTATTTTTTGTTTCAAGCAACAACAGGAAGCAGAAGTACCGTGCAGTCAGTTGGCAAAGAAATTCCGGATCAGGGGAAGAAAAAAAATTCAGGGATGGGGAGAAAAGAAAAAAGTAGCAAAAAACACAGGTCAGTAAATACATAAGGAAATATGTAGTGTTCCATCAGTCAGATTTATAGAATTCTACATACAATAACTTGTTTACAGAAACAGTTAATAGGTTTTACCTAGTGGAACACAATGATAAAGAAAAGGCATTTTTACTTAAGATATACAAAGAAGTAAGAGACAGTATCACAACAGAGTGACTTCTACAGGCTTTAATATTGAATTAAATTGCAATGGTATTCTCTAAAATTTGACTAAAAATATTTTCTCCGATTACAAGGATTTCTTAGAAGAAATGACTTCATGGATCAAGTCAAAAACACAGCTGTACTTGCTGCTTTAGGACTAGTGACTACGGGAAGCAATCCATATTGCAATACTCAGCTGTAACAAAACAAGGGAAGTCCAATTTAGATGCCAATCACTGCCTTTAAAGCAAAAGATTATCAGGATGAGCAGCTGTACCACTGCAAAAAGCCTCAAAGGTCTGCCAGAAGCACTTGCTATAAAGGACCCGGGCACTTCATTTGCAACAGAAGTCTATTCCCTTCCATCTCCGTGACTTGACCTCACCGTGCGGAAACCCAAAACTGCTGTTCCTCAGCCAGAAAGGCAGGAAAAGCATCTCTGCTCCCAGTGACAACACTAGCTTTGCACGCAGACAAGAGTCCGCATTCAAAGTAAAAGTCAATGCAAGCTGAGACACRCAGAATTCTTCCACTCATCGTGGAAAGGAAAAACGGAGTAATTTCAGTTTCCATGATTCTGATTCAGAAAAAACCTCGTACGTTATCACAGAGTAGTCACTCCAGAGAAATACTGTCTCTTAACTAACTGGTTGTGGCACAGGTAAGTTTCTACAACACTGATTACACAGGCAATGGAAAAAGTTTCAGGTCTGTTAGTTCACAGCTTCAGTACAAGTATCAAAGTCTCTCTAGCCCAAAGATAAGCTGGATGGATAGTGAAGAGCTCATCAAAAAATACAAGGCATGAAATAACTGCTTGCTCCTACTTAGTGCACACCGTTCAGRCACTGCTCGGAGCTGCGAACACGTGCAAATCAAACAGAGGTACAGCACAGTCCTTTGTCCTGTCACTGCCACCCAGACAATGCAAAATCATCCCAAGAAACACACACCGGRCAGTATCACACTGGTCGAGAATAATGATGCCAGCCCTTAACGTTTAAGACTTTTGTTTGAACAGCAAGTCATTGGGACCAAGCCAGAGATGACAGTTCCTGGAATGGCAGAGGAGTTCCTAGGTAGAAAGAGCAATTCATCCAAACCAAAGCTGTATCGCAGTCCCTGCCATTATTTCATGCCCTGAGAAAATAGTAATGACAGATAAAAAGAGTAGTCTGRAATACTGATTCAATTGGTTCAGCTCATCAAGAGTTAAATATTTTGATCATTCATCACATCCAGGCTTCCCCTTTGATGCAAAAGAGGTTTTGTGGTTACTCTGACATCACTGGTAAGTTTTACAGCTTTGCAAAGTAGTATTAACTTGTGTGCACAGTCCCACCAGTTAAAGTGTTTTTCAGCAGAGACTCAGCATACTCTACTGCACACACTAGAAGATTCTACACTTTCAATCCAACAAAGAGCCAAAAGCTGACTGAAGAAAAATCCAAGATACCTGTATCAAATTCTCTCATGATGCTGTCTTTTATTAAAAGAAGATTTTTGTTCAAATATTACTTGCTTTATTTTTAAAGAAACCCAAATAGTTCAACTCACTAAGTTAAGTGGAATTGAAAATGTAAACTGCGTAAACTGTGAGCTGTTAAGGGGTTTAGCTAAGGAAAAACTTCCAGGAATCTTGGAAAGGGAAAATGTGCAAGCACATGGCAGAGGAAATACTGCACAGGTACAAAGTCAAGCGGGCAGGGGTCCAGACACTACACAGAAAGAGCAAAAGTCAGAATGAACTCTCTCTGTAGCTCTGAATTAATGTATTAAAAACTAGAACATGCTAAGGAAAAGAAAGAATGGACATGACTATTCTGTGACCCAAATGACACTATTCCATGGGAATGGCAGGGAGACTCCAAATAAAAGAGGGAGCAAGGGACAGTTATTGTAGTCTTTATGGGACAACAGCAGGCAGGCAGCATCCTTGGCTTTGAACCAAAGAAGAGCAAGATTTTAATTTGAGAGATGGACTTTCTCATTTCCCTTCAGCAACTAGAGTACTGATCTGCTTTGAGTTTTAGAGCTGGCAGAGCATGTCATCTGCTTTTCTAGTTTTGCCGTCTCCTTTAGGATACAGTAGGATTTCACTTTCAATGAGTTTCAGCACAATCTCTGTTCAGAAAGTGAAAGCAGAGGTAACAGGAAGGAGAAAAAAAGTAAAGTTAGGACTCCACTAACCTCAGGATTCAGATTGCTAACCAGCAGAACAGAGTTCCCTGCCCCAGTGAGGCCGGGAATGGCAATCCGTCCTGCTGCAGCCGCTGCAGCTGCTGCTGATGGGATAGCCAAAGGAGCTAGTGCTCCATGAACATTTGGAACTGACAGGCCTGGAAATTAAAGAATATTAACCAGTAAAGAAATTAACAGCACGTACTCTAGTGTATTCGCTGCACCAGAAGGGAGAACAGCACGCCTTCTGTAACATGCAAGTAACCATTCAAAACACAGTGACCATATATTCCAAGAGCAACAGGAGCCTCCAATTCTGGTGCTGCAGGAAATGTTTTAATTTCTAATAGTATTTGCTCTTGCAGTGCCTGGTGCTTAACAGGTGCCTCTCAGCACTATCTTGTGGACTACAATATTTTGCATGTTTCACAAGAAGCGGAATCAGCACAAAGCCYCAGCTCTGTTGGTGCAGGAAAGGTATCACAAACAGTGCATTTGTAAGGGTCTTTCCAACCAGTGCATGCCAAAAATGCTTTGTTCTTTAACCATGCAAATAATCAGATATAATTGTATGCTACCATCAGCTAATCTCTTCTTGAATGGAGAAACACTGAAGTTTTATTTATAGGCATTTCTAGGTTGCTCACAGTAACATCTGGCACTTCACTGTATTAGCCCTCCAAAGGGAAGAGCTTTAGAGTTCAAGAAACAATTGCTAGTAATCAATTAAACGAAATTACTTCTCAACATGGCATTGTCTATTTCCCCAACAGGACAGGAGACTAACGAAACATTAATGATTGAACAGYTTGATCTGTGCTTGTCATAAGCAAGGAAATTCCATCAAGTTACAAGAAAGTCAACATAGCTTGGTATGCTATGAAAAACAAAGCAAAAATTGTTTAGTCTAGCACTCCAATGAGTGTATTTAGCACCTAAAACCTAAGTCTTTAATCTCAGACACYTGGCTACTTCTGTAAGTAGCAATAATTTGTTACCTGCAACATGAGCTGTAAACTTCACAGTGCAACTGTAACAGTGTACGTAATTAGGTTCATGTTTAAATACTAGCTTTACTTGAAATATTTAGGGAAAATGGACAGATTCCTTGCTTTTGACCACATTTACAGCTGTCGAAGTGGGTTCCCAAGCTCTGCAACCACATGAAGAAATTTGAAATACAAAAAATTTGATCTCCTCCCCCATTTCCCCCAATTATTTTAAATACTGTCTTTTACTGACTTTCCCATCCTGCTACTCCTATCTTCCTGCTGTCACTGGGATATTGCCTAGCCAGGGTGCTACAGCTGCACACTCACATTCTAGCTGAGATTATGTACTGAAACACCATTCCCTTCTGTGCCTAAATGCCAGCATTTTTTACGTGACTAACCCCAACAAAAATAATCACCACTTAGCTTTAAAACATCAAGATGCTTCAGCAAGAGAAAACCTATATAAAATTTCAACTTACGAAATACAGTACCTGCAGCCTGAGGAATTGCAAAGGCAGGAGGAAAGCCAGCTCCCGCATATGGAGAAGCGGAAATTATTCCTGGGGCACCTGGGAAAGATATACACATTATACAAAGACACCCAATAGCAAAACTCTACACTTAGCTGGAATGTCTTGATCTGTCCTTCAAGCATTTAGTTGAAAGCTAAACCCTAAAACATCAACAGTAATTCAAAAATGCCCCCAATGTAACACTGAACTTCAAGAAATTACAAAAACTATTCCTCCTCTAACTCTGCTGTTCTGAAACAGCTATTAGAATACAGCTGTTGACAAGCTAGTAGCTCCCGTAACTTTAACCACAAGGTAGTTTTCAAAGTATAGGTTACAACACCCCAAATTATCCCTGAGTCCATACTGTAGGCAAAACAGCAGATGGCACTAGAAGCACAGAGAGCTGGAAAACCTTAAGCAGTCCTCACCCAAATGGAGAAGAGCTTTCAAAGCAATAGCATGCACCCACATCCATATGTTCCTGCTAGTATTTTGCACTAGTCTGATTCAGTGGTTCCCAAATTTTCCTCATTAGTCACACTGTAATCCAAAATTTTGTATGACCAAATACACTAGGATTACGTCCCCTCCCCTTCCCCAACTGACACACGAGTTACATTCGTCCTGCTCCCACTTCAAGAATTCTCACCAAAAGCAGCTGCCATGGTCTGATCAAGAGAGGGCTGGTTATCCCCAGAAGGTAGGTCTGGTCGTGTATAATCTCTGCTCTTATCGTTATTGTATTTTACATTGAGACTCGTGAGCTTTGAGAAATCTATGCGCAGCGTACAACAGGCATTGTAGATATTCTGTCCATCTAAAGACTGCAAGGAAACAAACCATTCTTCATCCAAGATGCATTTATACTAAGATCACAGCAACAAATCTCTGAAGAGAGAAGGTGTCACATCATCCCAGGTACCAGTGTGTGTCTTCAGATGGAGCAGGTTATCTTGCTTTGTGTGGAGAAGGCACTGCTTCATTTTATCCCCTTCAGTATTCCCCCAAGCTAGCCAGTACTGCTCTTGGTGGGRAAATTCCCTCCCACTCGGACATGTGATCTACCATTAGGGCAACGCTTGCGTAAACCCAGTGCGACCAGCAAATACTCCAAAATGCTAGTTTCTAACATTGATCCTAGATTAATAAAAGCAAGCCTAAAAGTTAAGATAATTCACGTGTTTAGCTCTGCAAGCATACTACTCACCAGTTTGGCATGCTGAGCGCTCACTGGGTCAGCATATTGTAGCAGGGCCTGAAATTGGTTGTTCTTCGTGAATGTAATTATTTTCAAGACTGTACCAAATTTGGAAAAAATCTGCAAGATAATATTTGCATATCTTGTTACCTGATTTCCAGTAAGTTAATTTCATATTGATCTCCATTATTAGAAGCAGAAACAGCAAAAGTTAGCCATTCACCTTGTTAGTTTACCAGCTTAAAAATTTAAGGTTTTAAACTACACCATGGGCACTGTTTAACTTGCATCACGGCATCAGACTACAAAAACATCAGGGTGATTGAACTGCCCCCTTAATAACGTTTTTGTTTGTTATGAATTCTTACACAGGAAGATTCACATACACCTTCACAAACTGGAGCTTTTCCAAGAATTTCAGGGATTCTTAAATGCAATCAAGCTCGCATTTTAAACATRAAGATTAAGTTAAGCAACCACAGCACACAGCAGGAACTTTCCAAATAGGCTACTGCCTAAATAACTCCTGAACACTGTATTTGTTTGCCCCTACCCTCACACAAGGACATGTAGCAGCTACTTCTGCTAAACCCTAAACAGAACTTGAAGAGCTGTCTTGAAAACATAAATATTTGTCCCTTGCACTGTACCAGACTAATATAATTAAAATGGACCAGCAACCAAATCTCTGGCAGTTATAGTCTGGCCAGATTGGGATCAAAAATAGAAGAATCTTGTGTAGGTGTCAGGGTCTCCAGCAAGTAGAAATTTGACAGCTATGTTCAGAACTTGAATTATATAGATAAAACCCACACGCTGTCAGAACACATTGCAAATACAACAATTCGCTATTTGTTGCTACCCCTTCCTCCAGGACAATCTTCAAGTTGTGGCAACACGTTTTACCTGATGGAGAACATCTAGAGTGACAGGATAGAAGAGATTCTCAACAATGATCCTCAGGACAGGGCTCTGGCCAGCCATTGCCATTCCTGCATCTACTGCTGCAGCAGAGGCTGACAGTGCTAGGTTTCCAGACTGAACAGAATTCACTGCTTGCAGAGCTGCTTGGGCACGCTGCAGAACCAAACATTCTGTTAGACCAACACTTCTGCTTGCAAAAATACACATTCAGCTTTTCTTGAGCTTCCTATCTGCAAACTACTAGCAGAACTCAACAGTTAGCAGAACAACAGAAAGCAGTTTACTGTTCCTAAGGCTGGGGATGCAATGACTTTAGCACATTTTAAACATGGACAATACAGACCACCCCAATCAGTAAGAGCAATGCAAAAATACAAACTAAATAAAATACGAAGTACTTATGCTACTGCTGAAACGTTGCTCAGCATCTACTGATGCAGCAAAATTATTCCATTGTTTAGAAAAAAGGAAGAACTAGGCTCTTCTGGGCTGAAACATTATCTCCAGAATACTACAGAAGCTGACAAGACTGAAAGATTAATGCACATCTGCTATAGGGATCCAGGAGTGAAAACTGACTTGGAGCTTTCCTGTGGAGTCCCCTCACGCATACAACATTATGATGTGCTCACTGTTGTGCATCAGATTCTGGCTTTGTTAGATGCACCAAATAGTAGCATTTCATCTGCACAGCATTAGATGCTCTGATCCTGATGAAAGTCAGCCTGAAAAGTGAGAGGAGGCAAACTGGATGTACTCAGCAGCCATCCCTGATAAGGAGGCACAAGTAACTTGAACTTCTTTCCAGTGTTCCTGTCCTGAAAGATTGYCAAGAGCAGTTGAGCCTAAAAAGGGAACTTTTTACCCTGTGCAGAGCATATCTTGCACAGAAACTCAGGACAGCCCAAAGCCTTAAGAACTGCTGTGTTCAAGCGCTGCCTGCCTCAAAACTAGCACTTACCAGATTGTGCTTACTGCAGACACAAGTTTTGCCCCATCAGAGCTTCATTTTATATAAATCTTTCAAATATTAGAAGCAAACATCCTAAAGCACTAGACATCAATCAAGTCTTTAGATGGGTATTCAGTTACTGTTTCTAACTAAAGAATGCTACACCATTCATGCTACAACTTCTCGTGATCTCATATTCACTGTGCATGTTCTTCCCCTGACGTTAAGGCAGTTTTAGCAGCTCATTTAACAGTCTGCTGAGACTTTGGATAAAAGCTATTGTAGGAGTTCCTAGCCTATAAGCTAGAAGCTAGCATACTCCGTTTAGCACTTTGATAGTTAAACCAAATCTCAAAACCCTGCCAGGGCTACACCAGCAGCACAAATCAAAACAGTAGCAGGGAACTGTCTGTTCCTCCCACCAGTATGACAACGTAAAGAACAAAAACTAACTGCTTGGTTTGCAGAGTTGTCTGTCTTAAGCTCCTTGTGGTTGGAGAACTGAATATAGATGGGCTGGCTTCGAAGGACTGGAGTGACTGTGGTGTAGTAGTTTACCATGGTGTTGGCTGCCTCCTCCGTATTCATTTCTATGAAAGCCTGCGCAGAAATCAAATCCAACATTGACATATTATCAAAGCAGCTCACACTAGGAGACAGCATTAACACCTGACAAYAGCATTATGCGATTGATAACCTTAGGAGGGACCTCCACAGTTGAGTTGTAACTGTATTTGATTTTCACAACTGCATTTACATGCAAGTTTTTGTACACAGAATTGTTTAAGAACCACCTGTACACAGAACAAATGAGGATCTTCACTGTCCAGACTGACCTAACGTATGTAATGTTTCAGTCTCATCTTGAGATCTCCACGCTACGTATATTTAGGAAACTGGCAGTGACAGAAATGTTTGCAAGAACAAGAATACAGCAATAATCCAGACTCTTAACACTTTCATATGAAGTAACTTTCCATACTTCTCTACAGAGCAGTAAGCCCACTCACTGTTCCATACCTTTATGGTCTTTTCTACTTCAAAACAAAAACGTAAGGGATTGTAGCAAGTCATTACATTAAGTACTTATATATAATCACACCACGCAATATATCAGAAGCACATTTTCATAATTAAGATTAAAGACATGGTATTTTAAACGATGATTAAAGTTGGCTTGCTTTTTTACTCCTTAATTTGGAAGACAATTTTAGTTACCAAATTAGTGCACACCTCCTGCATTACCCAAGAGTGTTTTAGCTTTACGCAGCTAATTTATTGTATCTGTAAAGGTGTCCTTAATATGCAAAGTTACACTGGTGGTTACTCAACTGTCAAGCTGGCTTGAGTGAAAAAGGCCAACTCATGTCACTGCTGTCCAAATAATTTACCTGGTCTGTAATTTAAAAACCAGGCATAATGCTAATTATAAGTGACAACCTATAATTATGGACTTAGCTCCTCGTATAGTCTGAAAATAGTATTTTCTACAGCTCATGGGATAATCATGGAAAAGTAAAATAATAGTATGCAGAAGTTATTGACTCCTAATACATGACAGTTGTTTAAACAACTTGGATCTGGTTTACTGATGACAAACTCATCAAGTCTTTGACACAATCCCTGCTTTCAATTATACAGACAATACCTGGTTTTTTCCTTTCAACATTAGAAGATTGGTGACCTTGCCAAAAGGTAAGCCCAAAGAAATGACCTCTGCCTCCGTGACGTCACTGGGGAGTTTACGGACGTGGATTACTCGTGATGGGACCCCAGCACTTCTACTATCACCTTTGAATTTTTTGCTGTCGTTTCCATTAGCTGTAAAAAACAAGAGTTACTGCTTATTAGAGTGGGTTTGAAAGAATATGCACACACTTACCACTTTTGACACACAGTTTGTGCCCCCCATCCAGTTATTACTCTGTATTACAGAGAAATTCCATAGTCTAATTTAACTAGAGTCTGAAGACACATGGTTTTACTCTTTTTTTTTTTTTTTGAAGTTACAGGATGCAAGTGACATAGCTGAATGCCACCGCAATGGAATCAACTCTCCAGTGGCTGTTTTACAGCTTGTTTACAGTACACACCCACCCACATTTCTACTTTGTGTAGGTCTGAGCCACTAATTCTAGATTGCTGCTTTATTCCTTTTCACTTTGACTGGTATTCTTGGCAATGAAGCAGTTTGAGGGGGCATCTTAAAGCAAGTGATATTAAAACAAATACGAACCAAAATGCGATGTTAGATCAGCTTTATACAATGACCAGTTAGATCAGGATTGTACATACGGTGAAGACTGTCAGCAGCACACCACCAAAGACATGAGCTGATACAGTCTGGCAGGGAGGCCACAGGCAGAACATGAAGGCACTCAAAAGACAATGGTAGCTCAAAGTAAGACAATTCAAGGCATCAAGAAGCACAGAGGGCAAAGTTCTGGACCGAGCACCCAAGGATATTGTTTTGGGTGGGATTACTAACCTCTAGTGGTATAAGACTCCCAAATAGCAGCAAACTACTACATACAGCCAAAATAACCCTACGTGAAATTAAATTGTGCTTTAAGTATAATAGTTTACAGCAAAACCTGTCTGTTATAATTCTGTAAAACCATTTTAGCAACTGTCCTGCAACAATCTTATTCTGTCTGTAACCTTTTAAGGGTATAGGGCAGAAATTTATTATTATTCAGCACTGTTCTACAAAAGGCCTAATAAGTACTAAAAATGAAGAGATTTTAAAATTAAGACCAAGTGGGAAAAACCAGACCTCCTCATAGTATTTGCAATACTTATCAATTTCTATTCTTTTTTATAGGAGATATTACCTGCAGAAGAAGAGTTGCTGCTCATGATAAAGGGTCCGTTAGTAACACAAGTAGAGAAAAGCTCGTCAGATCCCCGCTGGAAAAGAAAAGACGAAAGGTAAACTGACAGCATTTTTACTAAATTCTATTCAGGTACTCCCAAAGCAGAACAACTGAGATTAAGGTGTAGAGAAGCTGAACAGAAGTGTAAGTGAAAATACACTGACAGTGGGCAGTGAACCTCACCTCCATCATAAATTAAACATAAGTAAGATCCAATTTAATAATTGAGTAGCACTATCCAATATCTCTTTTCAGCTACGCATTAGGAATCTTAGGAGCTGAAGCATTGCTGAATTGTCTGAAGCCACTAAACACAGCGTCGTGCATTGATATTCACATTCTCCTGTGGTATCTAACAAAACAGATTTCTGACTACTCATATCAGACAAGATTTTCATTCTTCTAGGTTAAGCTAGAACAMCACTGTAGTTGGTCAGGAATAGCAAAACAGATAGGCCTCCTGGCATTCATCAAGAGGACAGAGATTATTTTACTGTGGGTTATCAGGAGTAAGGAAGTCTTAAGCAAAAGACAAGTTATCAGAAGCTGGCCAAAACTGTTAGTGTACCACGTGGTAATTATGAACCAAACATGTGTATTTTCCAGTTACAAGCAGAAGATGCAACTTAGAGAAATTGAGACCTGAAAGAAATGGATATCTTCCCCTCCCTACCCCAAAAAAGGGCAGATCAGGAAAGTAAAGCTACTAGCAAAAAGCTACTTTCCGAATTTTACAGCAGAAATAGGTCCACATATAATAATTTGGATTCTAGTAAAAAATAGTCTGATCACTGGTTTGTTGTTTTCTAGCCACAATCCCCACAACAGCAGCAACAACTTCTAGGACAACAGTACCATAAAGTCTCAGAAAGTGCATTTAAGTCAAAAGACAGACTAGCATTCAGAAGCAGAGAAATGCGAGTACCACAGGTACAAAAATCTTCTTACTGCAGCACTGTGCACTTCAACTCTATGGAGGAAGAAAACATTTGACAAAAAAATCTAAAACAAGCTGTCCCTACTAGAATTAGACTACCTAAACAAAGTGGTACTGCAGAATTAGAGATGCATGTATTCTAGGCTTTTTAGCAGCTGTAGATATAATTCCATCTATTTGCACAAAGTTCTTGAATTGCAGGAGCTTGACACTTCTCCTCCATTCCCTGCAAATAAAGCTAAACAGATCTATGGAGCAGATTACTGTACGCAATGTATGCGTTTCAGTTCATTACAGCATTCCCTGTAAAATCACCCAAATTACCTCAACTGACCAAGACCAGYCTAACCCAAGTAGGAGGTATGAAAAACACTACTAAAACAAAAGCAAACAAGACTACAAATTASTTCTTAGCACAATCTATACTTATATACATAATACAGCTTAAATCAGTATGGCTTAATTTCAAACAAGTTAGATAGAAGACTTCAAATCCCATTGTAAACTGTGAGCAAACACGGTAATACAAATCTAACATATAAAAGCATTTTCTCGTAATTTTCTACATTACTCCTCTTACACAGAAATGCCACACTAAAAGGCTTTCATCAACAGAAAAAAAGAACAGAGCTCATCCCTGCCTTGGCCAGCTCCCACCCCTCTCGATGGAAACATACCCTGCTTCACACTGCGGCCACCAGAAACTCTATCTTCCACCATGCCCTATATCTGGTGGCACCTGCAGTAACAGTATCTGCGCGACAACAAAAGCTCTCTGCTCAACTTCCCCAGCAAACAGCTTGGAAAGTAGGTCACACCAGGAGCCCCAGAACGCCGAATTACAGACAGAGGTTTTSGTTTTTTCTCCCCCCCTCAAATCTTGAATTTCTTGTTTGACTACTCACTGCTAGCTCTTCAAAGACAGGCTCAAGGACTTTGATGTCCTGAATACGAGAAATTAGGCCGGGTTCCAAAACCACAGTTCATGTGCTGCTGCTGGTCACCTGCAAGCACTGACCAGGTTCCACAAAGGCTATGGGCACCCAGTGAGGTCTCCTTCCTCTAACAGGGTCTAGTAATTAGGAACAGGCCTTTTAACAGCTGTTCTAATTAGCACTTGGATTCCTGAGTACAGCAAGAGGCAAGCTAGTCTGGGAGGCTATTAGACTGTGATCCCATCCTTTTGATGACTCTAATGCATAATTCCAAGGCTAAAAAAAAAATCCATGAGTTTACAGTAAAAACGCTCCTGTGCCTGAACTGCTGCAAATGCTGCAGGTACGGCTTTACCTTCCGTGGCCTGGAACACAACTGGCYGCTATTGACAAGAACCACCCACCAGCAAAGAAAAGCCCTACCAATGCAGACAAGCGTTTACTGGCCCCATGAAATCCCTTGCATCAAGCCCTGATGGGCCTTGAACTTGTAAAAAAATGTTCTTAAATAACAAAATGTAAACTTCTGAACATACAGAACTCCAGCACTCCCAGTATGAATCAATGCATCTCTGCAAGCATGCTTGGGCAGCCCTTGCAATCCATCCTGGAAACACCAGAACAAGCCACATATTTGGCTCTCATGGAGGCAACACTAGGAAACTATAAACTGGAAAAACAAACATTTATACTATTATGGAAAGAATTTAAATTCCCCGAGTTTAACTTTCCTAATGGCTTGTTTAAAATAAACATTTTCTCACATATTTGAAAATTTACTTGCAGGGCACTTTGACAAGGAATGCTCATTGCTGCTGGTTTCCACATGTCGATGTTTCTTTAATGAAAGCGCAATTTCAAATCCACTCCCCTCTTATCTTGGAGACGGTCTACACTGCCCGCTGTGACCAGAGCCAGGAGGCAGAGGGGGACGATTGTTCGACATCAAAAGAAGCAGCGGTCAATTTGTAAGCTTCCCAGCTGGAAGTACATGCAAACGAAAAGGGAAGACTGCAGCAGTTGGAAAACTACAATTATTCCAAGGTCTTTTCTCTACACAAGGAAGTTTATAGACAGTACATACGCAGGACCATACAGTTACACCAAAGTATTCCACACAGGCTCCCTGCAAAAGAATGGCTTTTAAAGTGCAAACCGAAAAGGAGCATACCCAATGCACCACGGAGTTACACTGGTTACGCGGTGCTGCCATCCTCACACAGGTACAGACCCGCGCTGGCAAGCTTCCCACATCGGAAGGGAGTTGCATCGACTACGACTGTTCACCAGCGCTTGTTCTTCCTCTGTTACTGTTGGAGCTGATCTCGGATAACCACAAGAAATCTCTATTGATGGTTGCTTTTTGGAATGACCTAACCTGAGGCAAATTGAAAACAAGCGCTCTATTACTCTGCACTCGGTATTGGGAACTTCAGCAGGAGCCTGTATCAACTGCCCGTCTTTACACATCCAGTGATTGCCATAATCTCTTTCCATGTCTTTTCCTTCTGTACATGTTAGAAGCTATGAATAGGCTTTAAAACCATGTTATAAATTCAATTGCACCATACCAAGTATCCTAATTCAGTAGAGCCAGAGGAACCAAAGTGAACCTAGTTGTTTTAAAAGTTGTTTAGAAGAGATTCTCACCAACAACATATCCGTTGGGTATTTTGAATT
Source organism: Oceanodroma leucorhoa (assembly GCA_030449065.1). Taxonomy (NCBI): domain Eukaryota; kingdom Metazoa; phylum Chordata; class Aves; order Procellariiformes; genus Oceanodroma; species Oceanodroma leucorhoa. The sequence goes on along the minus strand of JASVER010000170.1, from coordinate 534,722 downwards.
ATATTGGAAAAGCCAGTACAAGAGCTATTGATTCTGAAGTACTATATTGTTTTATTTCAGTTTAAAACTATGCAAACCCAGGGAAGGGGAGAAGGTGAGCAAACAGCTGCATGGGTGCATCAGCTACTTGCCAGCATCAACCCACAACACTACTTTTCTACCTTTTTTTATTCTCCGACTACCACAGGGAGGTCCAGCTGTGCAGTGCTTCATTCGAGATGCAGTTCTTCAGATTCYGAAATTCACATCCCTGCTCACAAGAGGCATTAATTTACGTTGACATTTCTGTTTAGCTAATTCTTTTGCAGCCAGTATTTTTATGACAAGATTAACAGAAGCAACAGTGTGCTASCAGTAACACTGCTCTACATAAAACTCTTCATTTGAACTAACAAATCGCCTCTTCCTGTTTATAGAAAACAAATACCACTTTTGAAGTTACACTGCCAGATCTTACGTAGACCAGGGTAAGGCTGTTTCTGCCACCAAAATCACCAGTCCRCACGCATACTACTACCAGGTAAAACACTGCCTGGGAGCGTTTCTATGACAGCAGCCTCCTTTTGTCTGAGACACTCGTGGCTACAAAAGGTCTATTGCTCAAGCTGCATTAATTTAATAAAACACCCATGCTCCGTGTAGTCTTGCTATCAATACTTCTTTAGTTCCCCTTTCTGAATTAGAGAAAGAAGTCTGCCGCAAGGTAGAATTCTAATTTCTTATTTCTTCCAAGTTATCTCCTTGACCACCCCCCCAAACTCTAAGCCTTTTTTTGCTTTAAAGTTTTAACAAATAAGTTCTAAGAATTTTGAATTAGTCTAGGCTTTCACAGCTTAAAAAGCAACTCCTAATTCATATGAAAACTCTAAATTGTCTCATTTTCACTAGGATTTTACCTGAACTTTACCATAGTTTGGAATGAAGCCAGAGATTGTCTCAGCTTCTACCAGCACTCCTAGAAGTACTACAGAAATTCTCAGCTGCCCTATATCATCCTCTATCTACTTAAGATCCAGTCACTTATTTTAAATGGATTACAATAAATCAACTGCAATCTGCCTGGGCAAAAGACTAGAAAAAAATACAAACTAAACCATAAAAATATTAATTTCAAGACAAACAGGTGTTACTAATCAACTTTCAGAAAGCAACAAGTTACAGGCAGAAAGCAAAATTAAAGCTATGGCAAAAAGACAGGGCATATGGGAAGGAAGAGGACAATGACTAGAAATGACAGCAAGCTACAGGCTAGCCAAGCCTAAGATCTACAAAAAACTATTTATTTCCCTGGCTCACTGAAGAAATGCAGCAGCATTCTCTGCCTTTGGACATGGAGCACCTTACACTGCTCTAACAACTTTTAAACAGACGAAAGATAGCAGTATCCCTCCTCCTTGTGAGGGAAAAGATAGATTTAAGAGGCATACAGGCCATCAGCCAACATGCACTTACAAAAAGCGAAGCAGGTAACACAGCTGCACCTGGAAAATCCCCTTCTGAAAATAAACTAAGGAAAATCTGTACTGTTAGAAACCCTTGGTCTGCTTTTCTTAAGTTCAGATAAAAAATCCTCTGTCGGCAGTCTTGTAACTCTGCCTGGCCAGAGCATGCAAGCATCACTCTTCTACTTCACTCTCCCTATGTCTGTAAAAAGATTTTGGACACAGTAAAAGATCACCATAATATTTTACACACAAAATGACACACAAATCATCAAGAAGCTCATGCAAACCCTTTGCTCTGATAAAAGAAGCAAAAAAAACCTCTTGGAGCACAGAAAGAATTGAGCATCTCTGAAGTATGCTTCGAGGGCTCTGTATGAGTTCAATCCCAGAGGAATGGAAGAATGTACTTTGATACTTCAGTTCACAGCTCAAATCACTTTGTGAGGAAACTAATAAGAGAAATCCAGTCTGATGACATCATCATTCACACTCATGTTACATTCCAACATTTTTTGCTGAGAGATTCAAGAGCTAGAAATGGAACTAAATTTAAACTACTAGGAAGAAGGATGCCAGTTTTCCTTGTCTTCCACAGAAGACTCACTTCCAACAAGGCTCCCTTATGCTACCCCCACACGCCCCTCTTTTCCCCCCTCCTGCCTCCAACAGTCTTCAGTCATTTAAAGGTAGAGCAGTGTGAAAAACATTCCAATTTGGGTCACAAACAGAAAGCATGAGTCAACTTTTTTTGWGAAAAAATCTCCGAAGAACACACAATACAACTGGATCCTCCTTCAGTCCCAGAAAGTGGGAAAGTTAAGATCAACACAAAATAACTTCAGGATCCTGAAGACTGCRGCCTCTGAGGTGGCTGCTAAGCGAGGTGTGATACTGCTGTCCCACCCGTCCGTAAGCAGCAGCGGTAAGTTCAGTGTGTCACTCACCCCTCCACTGCGCCCCGTTTAAGACCCACAATTTACCATCCGATCAGAACCAACAGCAAGAGGTGCGGGGGAGAAATCATTTTAGTTCACCAAATTGCTCACTGTACCCCTATATCATTTATCGAATTAAATCCAACCCAGTAGTCAGCATATTACATTGATATAATGAATCTCTGGTGGASGCATGAGCCTATCTGGCAGGCTTAGAGTACATACTTTTTTTTTTTAAACTATGCTCTGTTCAGCTGGGGCCAGCAAACACCTACCACTTAAGGCTTTTTAAATTGTTATAACCTCACGCTTGTCTGGACAAGATTTAGTCTAATACCTTTACAAAAGAGCCAGCATGGTAAACTTCCCACTAAGATTCACAATAGCATACTGGGCACACACACACATTTTCAGCATCTTTGAAACTAGGTTAGTTGGTCAGAGTATTGCAAAGAATTTAGTGCATTGGAAAATTATTTTCCTACCGTACATACTGCCACAATAGCTGGTACTATTTCTATAGTATACAGATAAGATTTTTGAGTTCCTAAAAGACACCAGAAACTTAGGCATTGCATTAAAGCAATTGCTCACAACCCGACATGAGATTTTGCAATAAGATGCATTACGAGCTCAAGCACACGCTGGCTTTAGAGCGAAGCCGGATCCTCAACCCACTCATCTCATCCGCCCCTCCCTGACTTTCTTTCTCAGTCTTTGCTACTATGGAGACACCCTGTGAAACAAACCTGCCCTTTGAGCAAATAAAAGGTGTGGCCATTTTAAATAGCCCAAAATTCCTAAACTCCAAGTACTGCAGTAATGCAGTCATTCTGGCTTTGTAGGGTAGCACACACCCAAGCTTTATGATATACTGTTCCCAAGTTGAAACTTAACCAGTACTCAACCTTGAGCTTTTTATATCATTGCAGTGGAGCAGACAGGTCTTCGGTAAAGCTTAATACAAACACTATCAGAAAGAAATACTGCTGGATGAGTCACACTGGGAAAATGGAACCCATGAAAGAACACTTTGCGCCCAAATCTGTAAAATGGCAAATTGAACATGCAGGTTTAGAAGGAATTCCACGCTAATTCAATCTCATCTAAATTGCAGTTGTGTAATAATTACAATCTGCTTTGGCAAACACCGAGTAATCATTACATTGGGATTACCAAAACACACTTGCTGAACTAAGCACAGTATTCAACAAGTTTTCATATGAAGCCTGGAAGACAGCTATACCAGAATAAGGTAGAATTTGAACTTAAATAATGCTTACTCTTCTTGCTAGTGTGARATGACAACAAATGTGGCACCAGCACGTTTTCTAGTTTGACAATACTTGAAACAGATGTCAGTGACTCAGAGACGGGAGTCTATCCCTACACTTGTGGGGTTAAAAAGATAAAGTTGAATAAAGTCGTGTGTTAAATATTTTGCTATTTTTTTAAATCACAGACTGAGGGCAAAGTAGGCCTGAGGTTAAAATAGAACATTTTCTACAACCATTTTATTAACTGATTATTTTCTATAAAGTAACACAATTTCGTTTTCATCTACRACAGGCATCACAGCCCATTTCCTTTCCAAGTGCAAGTAATTTGAGCTACCTTCCACACAAAAAATTGGTTTAGATGTGATGGAGAAACTGCTTTAAACAGATCTAATAGCGGATAAGCCTGTGGTAGCAATCTTGCTTAGCATCTGTGCTTCAACCAATAGCTTAAATTCCTGTTAAACTTAATACAGATTTAAACAGTTCTCATAATCCAACCAGAGGGCTTACCAATTGCCTGGCAAAGGACAGTTATCTCTAAATTGAAGACACAGGTGCATAAAACCTGTGTGCAACACTAACACAGATTAGATGGAGCTGTTTACCAAATCCAGCTGACGTGATGCTTGCCAAGACATCCATGTACCTTGCTACCGACATGTGGCTTACATGTGTGATCATGCCTGTTAGAGAGGCCACAAGAGCCAGCTTGTTGCAGCCTCTAACTAAAGCCATAGGAGGGGACTGGAATTTCCTCACAACATTCTTGGCCTGCTGCCTGAAGCCATAATTACTGTTCCCATGGCAAAGATCCTGGCTTGATCACAAATCACTTCTATGCAGTCAGCCTGTATCACACTCTACCAAACCCTGTTTTAAAAATTAACTTCTGAAATGCCACAGAAGTGTATTTTTCCTGGAAGCATCATCTTTCAAAAACAGCCCAACTTAACCAAGAAACTACAAGATTATTCAGCACCTAAACTATTCTGAGACTTTTTCAACCACTGAAACGCAACTATCATAGTTCATACCCTTACTAGTAAGTCAGTCCTGCTCAGAGACCATTACAGCCTAAAGAGATAGTGATATCTAGGCAAATTAAAGAAAGGGAAAGGAGACAGAGTGATCTTGATCAAATTACTTAGAAGAGGCAACTGCAGGAGTCAGACCCAGTACCTTAGAGTTCAAATACAGTGCCTCCATCTTAAGGCCATACTTCCTTCCTTTTCAGACAGCAATGAAATTATGGGAAGAAATAAGTCTTAAATGTGTTTCTAATCTGCAGGACATTCCAGAAGGCTGTGCATCAAGAGCCTCATACCAGAATTGTAATGAGCTTCCTAAACAAATTCACACACTTTAAACTGAAGAGCCTGCGGACTAGGCTAAATGTGAAGCCCAGGAATGGCTACTACAATTACCATCCTGATTAAAACCAAGACCATCAGGCAGTACAGTGCTCAAGTAGTAAGCCACGAGAACATCTGGGGACTTCTTAAGTTACAGAACCTAAATACAACAAAGACCTCAGAACGATTAATAGAAGTGAGTGTGAGTACCCTTAATATGTAAATTAAGGCTGTGAGAAAATCCAAAAAAAAGGTGACAGCACCCTGCCTTTTAAAACAATAAAGTAGAGCACACTGATACATACTTTCACAAAGTCCTCAATTTCAAGGTTAGACCTAGCAACAGGGAACACTTACAGCAGGAAAACAACCAAGAGGCCACTGTAAGTTATCTTTGACAATTTGCTCAGCAGTGTTTTAAGTTACAGGCTCTTTTCCTACTTGTCTGAGAATTCTCCAACTTTGAGACATTCCAGTCAGTAACAGAACATTTAAAAGGTCTACTGCTGTCTCAGTAACATACTGCCTGAACTATGACAAGAGCTGACAGCTTTTGGGGACTGGAATCTTCTAATACCTTAACAAACTGGATGGAGTACCATTCCTACCTTCTTTGTACATACGTGGCAAGAATGAGTAAGTTTACACCCCAGATGAAACACAGTTTTCCAGCTCAAATTATCACATCTGATTTAGAAGCTCACCCAGCAAGCTCTCTTGTGAGCACAGCTTTCAGAACAGACACTAACAAAATAGTTCTATCTCCACCTGAATGTCCTTTCTATGAATGTTTTATAAAGTCAGTAGATCACAAAACTGTAGTTCCGCAGCATTATTTTAAGTAAGTTATCAAGCAATTATAAAGAACATCTGCATCAGAAGGGGGAGGAATCAGTTAATCCTTGAAGTGATTTCAGCGATGCCCCAGGGATCAAACAAATGCTGATGGATGAAGAGAGCTCTACCATTGCAGTGGTTTCAGCAAAGACAACACTGAAATGCTTCTGTGGTATTACAGAAACCTTCTGCAATCCTTCCAAACTACCTACTGGCAGACCAAAGGAGGGTTGATTGAAGTGGAAGCAACACACAAAAGCAACAGCAAAATTTCAGCAGAGCTGCAGCCAATGAGGTTTTACACTTACCACAGAGGTAAGTATTTTTAAGAAGCAATTGATACATGATTTGATTACACAGCTTTTTGAAACAGAGATGCCTGTACCTCCCTCCGTGCAAAAGTCCTGCAGTCAGAGGATCTTTAGTACAGAAGAAGCAGAGTACGGGGAAACTGTCTGGACATAGCTGACCTGCACACAGCCGCGTAGAGGATGCAGGCATAAGAGAAGCCTTCACTTTGTTCCTCACTGTGCACAAACAGGATTCTAACTTACCTAAGCAAATCCATGACATGTATAATACGTTACACCATAACATTAAAGAATATACCCCTATTACATGAACTACACTGGCATATTCAATGTCTTATTTAAACATAATCAGATAACATGGCTATGTCAAAAATAATTTTAAAACTTACCTTTATCAAGACGGTTCAACCTTCCTTTTTGCTTCTGCCACTCTAAATTTTGATTCAACTTTCTCAAAGCCTGCCTCATCTGACTTGACAAGAAACCTCATTTTTGATGCGTGCTTTTGGCTCACYACTCCCCACCCCACTGTACAACTGGCATAATCGTGGTTACAGTTCTGTCCTGTGCTAGGAGGGAAAGCACTTGGATGGGATTTCTCCCAGTCCTCGTTTTAGACATCTGACTGTACTCCACTACGGACTGAAATCACCCCCACAGATGGGASTGATGAGGCACACAATACCACATCCTGAAGCTTTTCAGTGTTCACTGAGGACTACAATTACAGTTTCAGACGCTTCCTGGTCAAGTTTAGTTATTCAAAACCACTTMTTAAAGCTGCATAAACCTAAAGCTGCAAATTACACATTGTTAAGAAAAACCAAGGGGACTTTTACCTAGATTAACCAGTTTACTAGAAGATGTTGTATCAAACTGCTCTACAACGGTCAAGGGATGACTTAGTCCACCTTTTATAATGGCTATGAACTATTAGCCAGCCTATTGCCCAGGCTCAAGCCTTTCCTTCTCCTCCGATAGCAAACTGAACTCCTTGCAGCAGACAGCGTTCTCAACCAGAACCAGACATGGCACTACAATTAATTCAAATTTCAGATTCCCATATGAGGAAAAGTTAGAATAACCTTTCCCCTACAGCCATTAAACAGAGCCCCTTCAGGTGTTTAATGCTTCTCAGAAACTCTAAACCACTAACAAACATGCCTATGCTTAACAGCAGCCACATCTGATTTTGTACTTCCGATACAAAAAACTATATTGTCTAGCAGCAAATTCTCTCTAATGCTCGTACTTCACTGCTGTAGACCTAACAGAGCTTACACTACACGTGCTCAGCTCTACTTCAAGCGAGTCCTACCACACACTGTATCACTTCACCAGCCTATTCAAGTTGCCACACGCAACTCTTTCTTAGTTAATAATGAAGATGGTAACAACACACAGTTTGGGCCATTAAAAAAGCTGTCAGATGACTATTTTGAGGGCCAACGTTCACACACATGCTATCTAATAAAAAGAACTCACAGGGCTGAACTTACTGTAATCCTGATCCCAGAGCATTAGCTACAATGTTCACAAAGTAAAATGAAAAACCTTTAATACATGAAGGAGTGCCAGTCTATGCTGCACATTCCAGTTTAACATTTCACAGGAATGAGCTTTTATCCTGAGAACACAACAGCCTATTACCACGGACGGCAGATAAGGAGGCTCCTGTCAGCACTCTGAGTTTCAGGGCTAAGTCTGCACTTTCAAAACCTGAGACTAGAAGGGTAAAGATCATATTTACTGTACTTGCAAGAGAAAAATCAACAGCTAAACACTCAATTTTTTGTGGCAGAAGGATTTTTGACATATAACTGAACAGGAATTCACATAAACAAAGGAAATAAAGTTCTCAAAAGAACATACAAATAACAAGCATGGCTTGACATTTTAGTAGGGGAAAGGGCTGTTTCTAAATGCAATAAAGTTCTTTTCTGACAGTTGATAATCAATGTCCAAATGCCAAGAGCTAAATGCTGAGCCATAATAAAAGTTTCAAATGCACATGAAGCTAAATTACCTTCTGGTTAAAACCAATTTACATGGTACCAGAAATAACCCTTTAAAGCCAAAGATCTACATTTGGTGAGGCTAAAACTAGGTCAGATGCTGAGCAGTGTAAAAAGAGAGAAAAAGTGAGAAGTGCCTACCTTTGTACCAACTGTTATATCTTGGACAATGCTGTAGAAAAAAGAAAGAAAAGGATTAAAAAAAGTTAGATAGGTTTGCCACAAATATCCAGCATAGTTTACAGTAGTAAGAAAAAAGCAAGTCAAAGTGCACAGTTGTCTTTGCAAGTGAGCCAAGGACAGTTTATACAAAGGAAAATTATTAGATGGTGATGGTGGAGACCCAAGACCCAGCAGCGCTAGAAAACTGCAGCTCTTCCACTTCCTATAGCAGAGCTTGCTCTTTTTGCAAGGGACTGAGACCAAAACCCCACAGTTAACATAGCCTAGCATTCTTCAGGGGCAGGCAATGCGATTAGACCACCACCTCTGACTAAACCAAGAGCAACAGTGTCAAGAGTCAACTCCATCACCAATACTCACTTCTGCAATTCTTAACAACCTTATAGTCAAAGGAGTAACCTCTGCTAGGCTGTAAAGAGGCTATCTCTAGTGAAATTATCGAGCCAATAGTGGAGACTACTACTGCCAGAGCTCCAGTGGTACCACAGCCAGCCAGTACACACCACGCCGAGTTTGGGCTGTTCTCTCAGCCAAGGCAAGAGCCTGCGCCAGGCTTAAAGCAGCCCTCCAGCCACGCTACCACCACTGGAGCCAAACCAGCGCCAGCTAAGAGAGCGCAATTAGAGAGCGGGTGAAGAGGTCCAGGCAGCTCCCAGGCTGGAGTATGCCTGTACACAAGATTCCTCTACCAATTCCCTTCTACTTCGGAAAACAAACARTATTTTTCCCTAACACAGATCTGAAGGAAAAAACAGTTATTAAACTCTACCATATATGCTTAAACTTCCTAAAGTGAGACTTCCTGATTAACTAGCATGAAAAATAGCAACTTTTGCTAGCTCTTATCAGCAGTGAACATTATATATCACAACATACATCTACTTATAGCAACTTCTTTCATTGATGGAATCAGAATGACTTGTCTACGGCTTGGCTTATTGTACCTGGGTAATCTTCCAGAGTATTACAGTACCTACATGTTATTCTCTTGTGGGAGCGCTCAAGACAGTCTAAGGATGTCAGTTATACCCTTGCACTGAAGATTATATCTTTTTTTTAAATGAACTCCAAACCACTGTAAAGCAGCAATGTCAAATTGAGAGCAGAAATGATCATAGTAGATTGACATATGCGCAGCACTGCCTGTTTCAACTCCTATCTTTCAAATAGCTGACCACACTTTCAGAGTAAAGGATCCAAAAGTGGCTGTCTAACAGACCTGCACCAACTTTAAGGAAATGTGGCAGAGAAGCAGAAGGCAGGGCAGTCATTCTTAAAACAGCAGTATGAAACCTAAAGTACTCAAGAACAATTCTACACAGTGATTTAATGCTAGAGAACTTGCATTTACTACTCCTTCCTTCTCTACCCTCCTGCAACAATTCGTAACTTTTCAGGGAATTACTAAGATCGAGCAGTATTTAAGTCATTCATGTTCACCAGCTCCACAAATAAGCCATAACACAAGTATAAGCCAGCTCAGCTCCTCATACTTCCTCTTCAAAACCAACCTGCCATGTCATCATAACCCAGCAATTTACAGCTGGAGTTACAGTCTGATCCAATGGCTGCTGCCAGGAAGCCACGCGATAGTTTCTTCTTTTTTTTTTTTTTTCCCTTCAATTGAACTACTTAAAGAACACCCTGTATGAGAACGCCGGGCTTTGCAATCCTGTGGTGTCTGGTCACCAACGAAGACAGATGGGGTTTGCTGCACTTTGAGGGCCAGCAGTAATGAACTCAAACCCATCTGCACATATCAGTTTAAAGAGTCATAATCATTCTATTAGAATTACTAAATATGAGTACATATTTCTTCAGTTAAAATACATACATTAACCCAGTGATTTTCATAACCTTAGAAAAATTATCTCCAGATAAGAACAGGGAGTCTCCCAAGTTTCCAAAACTCTCGAACTTACCCCAGAGCAATTTCTCTTACTTCCTGTTCCTCTTGTGGGCCTCACACACAGGAAATGTTTTACATAAAGTAGCCTTAACTTGGAATAGTATTTAAAATTATCCAACAGGAAGAGCTGTTTTATTTGCCAAGAATTATCGATTCCTGGAATATTGTAGTAACTCATTTGATAACAAATACCACATGAAACAAGCACCAACAGTATTTAAGAACTTTTATTCAAGAAACATGCAATATACTTCCAGTTCACACACACACCCCCTCAATAAATTATGGTATCTTAAGCTTCATTCTCTTTTCCTATGTCAGCCTTAAGTAGGGGATTAAAACTTTTCTCATTTCTGAAAGAATAGGCAATAAAGCCTTTCATAAAAATTACTTTTTACATGGAATGGGATAATTCCTATGCAGTAAGGGGAAAAATTAAGCAGCACCAGCAAAACCTCTAGGTCATTTTCCAAAGCAGTATTTCCCATATGAACTCCTCGCATACTTTAACAAAGCAACTTATTCAAACCGGATCATTTGAAAAGCACAGCTACGTATCATTTTAGGTAGAAGCAGACAGAAGCAGCCTGTAGCCGGAGAGACCACTCACTGCCAGCTAGGCAAAAATGTAAAACCATTTTCAGAAGCAGCTTTGGAAGTTTCAACATGAGACAGTTTCACAGGGTAAACAGAACATGCACCAAGATCTTCAAAAGATAATGGATCATTAAGACACTATGTTATACTAAAATTTCTACAGTAAAACAACAACTATTTTGACATACACAGTAAATCAGCTTTCCTAGGAACTACRGTGAAGACAGCTGACAACAAACTGATTTTTGCCATTAGAATGTATGATCTCACATGCTGAAGTTTTTTTTTTTTTAAATATCATTCAACATGATGAGCAACTTGTTAAAAGAAGAAGAACAACCTGAACTGCACCCTGGACTGTAAAAATTAATGACACACGATTTTGGGGGGGTTTTTTATATGAAAACAACACAGACACCACCATTTCAGGGTGTAAAAAAACCAGACATGTGACTACGTCTAATTCTCACCAGACTAGTGTTCCGAGGCAAGAAGCGAGGAGGCACTAATTTGGGCTTCCCGTACTTAAGGCTCTGGGAAAACAAACTGCTTACTCAGAGGCCTTTGGAAGTATTTTAAACAAAAATCAGATCACTAAAAAAATACGCTATATGAGACAAGAAATATGGAGACCTCATTTCTGATAGAGTTGCCTTAATAAAGCAGTTTTAAAGCAAACACTTCTGAAGCGAGACACCGGATGAAGTGGTGATTAAAGAGAAATCAATGCTGCCCAAGATAAAAGAGCTGCGCTCTAGAAAGAACTACACGAGTCAAACAGTCACGGAAGAAAGTTTCATCTCGAAGGAGTTCAGAACTGGACAATAGAAAGAGGAGGGAGCACGAGAACAGCTCTGCTCTGCCGCTGCAGCTTTACCTATGGATCTCAGGTAACGCTGCAATGGAAACCTCACTCCTAGCGAGTCTCCCGGCGTGCCCGAAAGCGTTACAGCTCCTTGGAAACTGATGCAAAACTTGTGCTGATCGAAAAACTGCTCACAAAAGAAAATCCAGCGAGAACCCCCCCACACTCCCCCCCCGCTTGCGAAAGCGCCAGACAATAGGAGCAAGGCCCCGGCGTGAATCAGCTGCCAGCCCCGGCTGCGCCCCCCCCGCCAGGTGCGCCCGCTCCCGGCACCCCGTGCCCCCTCCCCCGCGGGGCCGGGCCGCCACGGAGGCGCGCCGTGCTCGCCCCCCCCCCCGCAGCCGCACGCCCACGCGGCGCTCGCAGCCGACCGGGCCCCTCGCGAGGGTCGCCGCGAGGACG
>JASVER010000170.1:463466-522444 GCA_030449065.1 Oceanodroma leucorhoa | reverse complement strand
GGCGCCGCGTCGGGGCGGCGGCCGCGGATCAGGGGCCGCCCCCGCTCCCCCCGCGGCGAGGGGCTCCGGGAGGGCGGCCCGCGCAGGAGACCCCCTCCCGCACCGCCGGCGGCCGCCCCCCCACCTTCCCACCTCGCCTCCGCCGGGCGGCCCGGCCGCACCCTCGGCGCCCCCCCTCAGGTAACGCCCCAGCCCCCGGCGCGGGTCCCGAACCTCAGGCGCCTTCTCCCCCTCCTCCGCACCCTGGGAAGGGTCCGGCAACGCTGCTCCCCGGCCCCCGGCACGGTGCCGCCCGTGCCGAGGCCCGGGCCGGCGGGGACTCACCCGTCCATTGCACACGGAGGAGACCCGTCGGGAACGGAGTGGAGGCGCCGGAATAGCAGGAACGAACCCAACCGCTCCGTGTTATAGACTCACAAAATGGCGGCGCCGCCCGGCCCGCCTCACCCGCGCCAACGCCCCATTGGCTATCGGAGATGTCATCTTGATAGCAAGGGCGGGGATCGCCCGCCTCCGAGGGTTGGCGCCCTGGAGCCCCTCAGGAAGCCTATTGGCTGCAGGCGGGATGAGGGGCGGAGCAAAGCGCCCGTGCGCGGYGCGATTCGGTAGGCGAAGGGAGACGGCTGGGAGGAGCCATCTTGAGAGCGGGAAGGATGCCGAAATGCCACACGGATCCACCATCTTGATTGGGGGCAGGGCATGGGATAACCGCATTGGGCGCCATCTTGAATACGGGCAAGGGCACCAACGTGCACATTGTGTTGTCACCCGCAGCGCGGGCCGGGRCCTGCGGGAGCGGCCCAACCGCCGCCGCCATGTTGGCTACGGGCAGGGAAGCCGCGAGCTCCTGTCCGTTGCCATCTCGAGTAAGGGAGAGCGGGCTCCTCGCCGAAATTAGGTTAATTATTTAGCACTGCCAGTCTGGGGACTTTTAATGGCGCTAGACAGCACCTAGAAGTTTTATTTAAGATACAGGATACAGTCTGTTTAATTGCAGTTAATGTCTTAAGGATAAAGATTACCCAGTGGGTGAGAGAGAGAGAGAAAGAGAGAGAGAACTTGTGAGGTAAGACATAACACCTACCTGCTCTGCTCAGGCATCAGGATAATATTTTTCCTAAGTTACAGTCCTGACACCGTTTGCCGACCAAAACAGCTATTTTTCCAGTCAGGTGGACCTCAGTGGTTAATTAGATAAGCTTGTTTCACTCTTAATGTGTCATTTCCTGTAGGTCTTACTTCTGCAGAGATTCAGGTAAAATCCATGGATTTCTTATCTTTGGGGATTTTCAAACCTCTAGAAGATTTCCTTTTCAGGTGCTGGGCCATCGGTAGTAAATTTAAGCCTACTACAATGGACTTACTTGTGTTAGATACTTTCTGTGGGTCCCTTAAAAATCATTGTCGAGCTTGTTCATGTGCCACAAGATGAAGGCCCCTAAAAAAAATAAGGGAGAAGCGAGTGTCCACCTGGTTCCTGCTGTAGACATGCATTTACTTTGTTCCTGTGCAGGAACAGGCACACAAGGACTGGGATCCTGATGGAGGCCGAGCAGATCTTGGTATCTTCCTCCTGTCCACCAGGACATTGCTGGTTCCTCTCCACTAACATCATTCTGTAAAGCAGTTTGCTTCCATAGATGAAATGGTGCATGTCTCTGTTTAAATATATACAATATTTGCTCACTGGGAATTCTACTAGCAATTACTCGTTTTCTTTGCCTCACTTGTCATAACCCTATCCGTTGACTGCAGCACAAGAATTAATTGTCCCAGACCTCGCTACAAGTCCCTTGTGTAGCATTGAATCAAATATCAAATGTCCAGTCCACATTGATCTCGGCTTCATTAGCTGCAGCCCTGTTTTGAGAGTTTCTAGGCAACATAATACTGGTCTTGCTGCAGAAAGGATTCTTCGTACTTCAGCAGCATACCCACTTTTGACATTTTTGTGGAAACATTTGTACAATTCTGCCAATCCGCCTCTATTATCAGTGGTAAACAGTAAAGCACGAACATAGATCAGTGCCACTGATGGAAGCACCTGAGCTGTAACACAGCCCTGTCAGTGGTACATATGTGAAGGTTCAGAAAAAGATTTTTAAAATATAGTGTGAATGAAATTTGGAGTCTTATCCTTGGGCAGTGTTTCTGCTTAATGTCAGGTAACTTTGACAGGTACAGACATGCATTTTATATTCTCCTTTCTGAAGCGTACACTAGACACATGAATATGGAAAAACAAAAGTTAAAAGTGAAACGGTCTATTATTTTCTCCCAAACACATATTACTGTGTTGGTTCCGGTGGCCAGGTGCCTTCTTTTCGCAGAGACTGGGGCAATACTCAGATATTTTGGTGGCCAGGAACAGACATCAACTTAACTGCCTCACTCTTGTCATCATTTGTGAAATGCAAGAGCTTCCATTGAGCTTGGATCTTACCAAGAGCTGGTAACTCTAATTTTGGTATCTTTGGTTTATTGGGCTACCCGGCCATTTGGCCCTTGTTCCAGCAGTGAAGTTTAAAATGGAGAAAAGGTATGTTCTTACCTATTGCTACAGGCGACTAAAGGCCTCATCTGAAACCAAAGTTATTTTACTAGGTGCTGCATATGAAAGGCTCAGCTTCTGCCACAGATAAGAGATTTACAAGTTAGATGAGGCCAAGAATGGGAAAATGATGGGATTATGCGATCCACTTTAGAGTTGCTGAGCTGAGAGCCAGAGAGATAAAGTGATTTGATCAAAGCAGAGCAGGAATTTAACTTTCATCTCACAAGCCACAATGCACTTTCTTGAACTATGCCTATTTTAAGCTGTATTTCCCATGGAGGTGTTTCACTTCATCTTCCCTTCAGAACAATCTTTTATATGCTCTGAGTAAGAAATCCCTTCATAGTAGAGGATGGTGTGGAGACAGAATCACTCCTTTTTTTTTTTATATGGGGTATTTCAGTCGACTTGTAGAGAACTGTACCCTGAGGAAGGGTACCCTGAACATGACGCAAAGGCTTTGAAAAAAATCATTTATGCTAGATACTGATCACTAGAACGGTATCTGATTTTTAGTGGCTATTGACATTAGTTTATTGCATGTGCAGATACCCCAGCTGCTTTTCAGGTATCTTTGAAAAGCAAAGACGGGTGGATGCCATCAAAGTATTACTATTTTTCAAAGACCTCTCCTGTGCAATTGTGATCTAACTTAAAAGACTCTTTTAAGGTTCGTGCACGCTCAGTCAGATTTTCCATAGTTCTAGCAGAAATGCTGATTATGCAACATTTTATCAGACATTTTCCTGTAATATTAACAGAATTTTTTAGACAGTGTATTTTCAGATGCTATGGCAGCAGACTGACTAACGATACTATTGGGTAATGCACAGTCTTTCTCTGGGCCAAACAGGGAAATGCATTTAAGAACAAAATAATTCTTTATACAAAAAAACAGCTGGGAGAAAGGCCTGCCTCGCTGTATCTTTTTGTTTGTTTTGAAAAAGAAACCCACATGGAAATGGCCATGTGAAAAAAAAGAGGAGGGAGAAGGGAAAAAATATGAATCAGCTTCTTTTGGACAATCCAGCAAAATGGTCCCACCCTCCCCCAGGCTCCGGTTACTCACTTGCCAGAAAGGCCTCGGCGGGACACACCCAGGTTTTTCTCTTTTTAAGCCCTTCCTGCCTATGTTATCTCTTTGAATTTAATTTACCATGCAGGGAAGAAAAAACCTCTGGAACAAAAAAGACCCTTTTCCTGCCTTTTTTCCTTTGTATTTTTAAAATAGCTCCGAAGCCTGTACTACATTCACAGGACACTTCTCTATGTAACTATGTTCCTTTGCAAACTCGCAAAGTTTTTTTCCCCTTCTCCTTCCTCTTCCACCCAACGTTTCTATCAGTGAAAATAAGAACCTTCCTGAAATACAGTCTCTGTTCAGGAAGCCAAACTACTGTGCTTAATGGTATATCCTAGATACCGTTTTTAATGACAGTTGTTTTCCTGTAAGTTCCCCTCCTCCCCCATCGTTCACAGTACCCTGCAAGGTCCTAAACCAGGAAACTCATATATAACTTTGCTACTAATATAGTCCCAATCAAACCTGGGGGGCAGGGGGTGTTTCGAATACTTTTGCTTCTTTTTGTTGCCTTTATTTATTTTAAACCGCTTTCAGTTAACATGGCTGTTTTGTTTAAAAGAGTATTTGCAGCTTTAGCAACATCTTAGGATGCCAGAACATTCTTTTGTGCATCATTCATGATGCCACATCACAGCTCTGGAAATGGTTAGTCTAGAGCTAGCAGGGAAGGAGTAAACTCGCTGCTGCATTTATCGGTCCAACGAAAAGACGCGTATGGCCTCTGSTCGGCCAGTCAGTTCACAGGTGGCTCAAAACTGCTGAGAGCCCAGGTATCTTCTCACTCAGCTCATACCTAAGGGAGGGGGAAGGAGAGGGACCAGAAGTGTCACGGGTAGAAGTCATAAGCCACACAGGCAGAAAGCTGGGGTTATTGGAGGAAGAGGTGTGGGTACGCAGAGGATTGCTGGAGAGCTGGCTATGTTAGTTCCAGTGCTTGGGAAAAGTTAATTTCTTAACTGCAGATYTGTGGTTTTACAAGCAGCATATATCGTTAGCAAGGGGAGTATTTTTTCCATTGATCCTAAAAGTTTGGCAGCATAAAGTACTCCCAGAAAGTGTACCAACTGGTAATTGATGAATAATACCTTCAGTATTAAATAGAAGTAAGTGTTTCTAACCAGCTTACAAGTTCCCTAAACTGGATTTTTGACAACGGTGCCACGACAGCAATTTGAGGCCTCCCTTCCAGGGACAAAGTTGAAAAGCACTTTGCAAGCAACTATATCTGCACTTGGAACTTTTATTAGTGTTGCCATTGCACATTCTGATTTCACCTTTTAACAGGACTGCCAAACTATATCTACAGGTATTTTTTGTGCTGCAAGAAGTTATTTCAACTTAAAATTTTAAGTATAATCACAAGAGCTCACATTTTGTGTTTCTTTTCTTCTTTCTAATCTGTGACAAAATGAGAGACTTCTCTGTATGCGTTATTCTGTTGTTATCAGTCCATGTTATTTCAGAACTTCCCTGTCTTCGCTGCTCCTCGCGGATGCTTTTGGGTGACTCATTTCCTGTGAAGGATGAACCAGCCATTTCCTGGCGATTCAACACAGGACTTTTTTTCTCTTCCAGTCTGTGTTGGAGTGGTGTGGATTAATCTATGGTTTGATTATACCCCCTGCAACTTACACCAGAACTGCAACTTTTCACGGCAGCCTTCTAAGATAATAAACTGTCAGCATGTGTTGCTTAGGGATCGTGGCTTGCCCCTGCTTACCTGGGCCATAGGCTCTGTGATTTCAGGGTGTGGAATTAAAATAATTACAGCAATACAGATTTAACAGTGCCATCCTTCCCGTCATTGCAACCCAATTCTTCTCTTAATTCAACCCATTTCAGCTCATAATAAATGGAATGTTAAAAAAAGCACCATAGGGCAAAGATACTGATCTTGCAACACATATCTAAGCCCAGAAATTTTGAATTCTCTAATAAGTACTATCAAGATTGCACATTGGCATTTGAGAAATCCAGGTAATACCCATATTGGTTTTTTGTGTTAGACGCAGGTTACTAGAAGACTGGGTCAGTTTCTGTATTGATTCTGTGCCCATAATTCCAGCTCATTCCTCCAACCTKTGTTTCCAATTTCCTGAGCCACTATTTATTCATACTTCACATCATGATTCTAACTGTTGTGGACAGCTTGCTTCAACAAGGCCACYGAGTTAAAAGATTGTCTGGCCATTGTAATGCCAGCCTGAGGTATCACAGCTCTTTCGAGCAGCTTTTTACTGCTATTTTTTAAATTATTCTTTTAATCTTATTTCCCATAATTTCATTTGAATATTTAGATTCATTAGCCTGTCATACATCTGTAATGTTTGGGAAGAAAACCCACACAATAGGGATACTGCCTCTTGAGTCTGTGGCACATGTTGTAGGGATGATCACTGAATAATTCATACCCTTAATGATTTATTCATGCCCAAAAGCTGGATACCTCCTCTGCGACTTTCCATTATCTCAAGGAGAATGCACGTTCCTATTCAACTGTGCTCATCTTAGGAGCGGCAGCAGCAGCCCCTCTGTGGGCACACGAAGCAGGGTGTCTGAGACAAATGGAGCAGGTGTGCACTGGAAACCGCTCCCCTGCGATGTTTCTGAAACATTTCTGCTCAAGTACAAATGGGAAACTCTTGCCATTCCAATGCCATATATATCACCCTTGACACAGAAACTGAAGTGTAGGTACGTTTTTTTGCAAATTCTTCGGAAAGGAAGGTGGGCGAGCAAGCACGTTAAGCTCTTTTCCACCGGTACACACGTAAAGTGAGGTGCTGCGGTCACCATGCAAGATGTTCTGAGCATGGAAAACAGACAAACAGGCCGTGACTCCGTGGTTTGATACCGTAGAGCCGATCTTATTCTCCATGAGAAATTTCAGTTTTATTTTCCATTGTAAAGTTACAGATTCCGAGACAATTGATATAAACATAACAAGATTGTTTCCTACCCGCTCAGGAAACCTTGCAGGAAAGCCTGGACAAACAGCAGCAGCTCACACTAATCTCTTTCCTGTCTAATGTGGGCTATCAAAAAATACGCCTTTGGTAAAAGTTTGTAAGACCACGACCTGAGTCTCCTGACCTAGGTGAAGATTTTGCAAGACATTCAAATTCCATCTGTCTAGAAGGTATGAAAGATGATTCTGTGTTTCCGCAAAGTCTCCAGACCCACAGGCAACACTACCCCTAGCTGGCTGGTATGAAATTTCCTAATTGTTTATCCTGTAATCCTGACTTCTTTTGTCCTTGGAATAGGCTCTACATCAGCATAATTAAAAATGTCAAACATGCTTGAGAAACTCTCCAAGTTGCTAAAAATGAATGTGAATTTCCTCCCCACAACCTCGCTTCATCTTTCCCTTACTCTGGCCTCAGCTTTACAAAGTGGTCTGTTTCCAGCCCTTCAGCATAGTTTGCATTCCACTGCCAAGAATGAACATTTATTTATACAAACAACCGTCCTTACAAGCACATCTCCCCGTGCTATCCTAGGGCAGGGAGATAAACATAATTTCTGTTCTCTTCTGTAGCTGCAGTTCTACATTTCTTTTTTCCTTATTCAAGGGCATTTTTTGCAATTAAAGATTAGTGCAGTTCAGTCGCATTCCCGTGCTACAAATCTGCTCAGAAATGGACCGGAATGCTCTCTCATTTCCTTACAATGATTTTATTTTATTACCCTCTAATGATTGTGCCAGTTTCCTGATAAACCAGTTGGGGGGTCTTGATGGCTCAGCAAGCAGGTTTCAAAGAGGTCTCACTCACACTGGAACCTTCAGGGCTCTGCGTAACTCACAGAAACGGAAAGCCCTAGTGCCCGTTTCTTTCAAAAGCACACCAGTAACCTGGTTTTCCCAAGTCCATTATTGGGCTGCTGTGTTACACTAATTCTTCCAGCAGCGCAGCTGACACTGTAGGAGAGATCAATGGTAAATGACCCGGCAGCTACCAGGTGAGCAGCACGGTAACGACTGATGCGGACGGAGAGCCTGAAGCTCATGCATTATTTCTAAAGCTGCTCCATCACTCACCTGTCAGGCTGAGGTATTGTTCACTGAAATGCTAGCTCATCACCTATGTCCTCTGTCGTCAGGTTGTCTCCCATTGCATCTGCCATTTAAATGGATATTACACAGATGCTAGATGACTCCAGACAGGGGAATTTCATAGTCTGAGCACAGTTCATTTAAATGAAAAAAGGGGTCCTAAAAGAGATATACGCGTGCAGAGCATCTCGAAATTCTCCCATTAGATGTGTATGTCTGCAAGCTGCTCGCTCTCTTACTGTAAGGACATCGGATTTTGCTGTGTGTGAGCCAGCTTCCATTTCTCAGTTGATATAATTGTTTGTAGCTAAGAGTAATATTTAGATTTATAATGTTTACAATTACCTCCACCAGCGACTAAGATAAAGTGGTTTTGTTGGGAACTCTCTTACTTGCATTTCTAAAGCAACCTTCTAAGAAACGAAGCATTTAAGTAGTTTCTGAAGGATCCAGGGGAATACTTTATTAAAAAATAACAGCAAGATGATATTTTAGAATATAGTCCCAGTGATTTCTTTTTAGGAAAAAACACAGACAGCTGCTTTAACTATATTGCCAAACCAAAGTCAATGAACTACCGCAAGTAAATGAATTAGGAGTTTTTAGTGACTACTTTCCACKAATCATTACTGAATATTTTATAGATCTTACTGCTTTCTTAGTAAGCTTACTRTTGCAAAGTTGCAGAGATATATTTACTTTCGCCTCAGTATAAGGTGTCAATCTTTTTCTTCTTTACTGTGGTGCACAACAAAGGGATGATGTCCTTTAAGAATATCCCCATAACATGCCCAGGTACTTACTTAGGTCTAAATAGACATCGCTCTATTCAGGAAGGGGAGCATAATTATAATTAGGCCTTACGCTTATTAGCTCATGCAGTAGCATCACAACTAATATATAGTAGGAGAGAAAAACCTCATATTGAACATGCAGCTGGCAACACACTACTACCTCCTCCTCACTGGGCTTCCATTCAGAGCAGGATTTATTCTAATCTTGCAGGTTATAATATGCATGTCTGGAGCACGGGAAAATGTATCCTCACTGGATTCTTCACATGGCTTTTTAGTATTTTTCATTAAATTATATCAGCGAATGTACTGGTAGAAATTKCAGCAACATTTGAAGAGGTGTCCTATTATCTAAAGGTATATGCACACACAGAGGCATACCTAAGTACGTATGTGATTATAGCACAGTGCTGGCCATGTGTATTCCTCTGTATTTGAGTGTGCAACACCCTGATTAGTGCAGTAATTCCCCTGGAGATAAGGGAGAAACAAGTGACCCCAAAAAGGGCATGACGTAGCACAAGGACAGGAATGCAGAGACATACCAGCTCTGTTCTGGAAGTGGCAAAATTGCACTCCCTCTTCCCCTTCCCAAATACTTCTTTTTGATGTCATGCATGCAGTTTATAGGCGATTCAGCAGCGCAGCTGCATTGAAGTCCTTGTTTCCACATTGATTCAAGAACAAATCTGTCCAAATACATCTGAGAAAGTAAGAGGACTGACACACCAAACCACTGTGTGCCTGCCATGAGGCCCGCATTGTCATACAGGCTAATAAAGACATCATTTTCCCAGGGCTTCAGCTCTATTAAACACAAAGCTCCAAATGATTTCCTACTTGGATCAAAGATGTGTTTGTTCCAGTGCCACTTAAGTTTAAAAGGCAATACTGGGAATGAATGAAATCTCCCCCGTGGCAGCTGCTGAGGTTCAATTGGTTTGTCAGTGCCATAATTATGCAGCGGACGTCTTCCGTTTGCTGGCCCATATGTTCCTGAAGGATGTTATGCGATGGAGAGAGTGCAGGGAAGCCTTGCTCCCAAAGCTAAGGGGTTTTTGTTTTTGCGGTGTGAAGACTTGCTTGTGTTTCAGATGGTGAAAATGTTAAGAAATCTCATGTTCTGATTTCAGAGTTAAAAACAGAGTTGCTGTTGTTTGATCAAACTAGATGGAAGTGCATGAAAAGAAACAGCAGCCTACACCCAGTATGCTAGATCTGGTGTTTTAATACAGAGACTGACCACTTTAAATATTATTTATATAGTTACAGCTGGCCTCTGAAAGCAAGCGCTCACCTTGGCTAACGTAAGGAGCTGTCACTGATCAGTGGCAGGTTTTGGTGCTAAGAAATAAATGTCACTTCTTGTCCAGCCAGCCACCGCTGCGCAGCCTGTCCACCTCTTTCCCACAGCACTTCTCATCTTCATAGGCTAGGGTCTGGATGCTGATGAGAAATGTCTGCTCATTAAATAGCTATCTCCTTGTCTAGTAGATTGTACACCAAATTTTCTGTGTAACAGACATGAGCACCTAGTAAGAACTCCAGTGTATTAAATTAAGCATTAAAAGAACATTAAGACATGAACCTGCAAAATGTGAAGTCAGGGAGAACTGAGAGCACTCGAGATCTCGGTTGCCAAAGGAACAAAAGAAACACAATATCCTTTAGAACGTTTAATATTTAATTTGGTAAGGTGCTCAGGTACTAGAGCAGCGAATGCAGAGGGCGATGACAGAGATCACCGTGCAACGGGTGCTTTATGTCAGCCACGGGGCCTTAATGGGTGGCCAAAACACAGAGGCACAAAAGGCTCCTTGTTTGCAGAACTGTCAGTTCTGTGCACAGCTACCTGGTCTGCACACCGTGCATTTTCTAAACACCATTTAATTCATATGCATTCTTGTTAAAAACACAGCATCAACATTGTACAAAAGAGAACCCTAACGATTGGGCTAGTTAGAAAGGAAAGAACCAGTGGCACATCTTAAATGCTGGAGATCTGTCRCTGACTGACTTCCTGCTATTCATGTACTGCAAGCACCTAAAGCCCACAGGATGATTTTCATGAACTGAAACAGTCTTCTTACAGAGCTAAGTTTAATTCAGGGGGTCATCTTTTCTTGCTTTAAGGTCAGGGCTTAAAAAAAAATATGTAAGTGGTACTTCATTTATTGAAAAAATACTTAATTTCATACTGCGAGTTGACCAGTTACTTCTGCAACAACTAGAAGTCAGCTAGCAAGATTCTTCCCTCTTCAGTTTTGTCATGAGGACTTCAGTACACATGTGGTCACCAAAGGAACAAAAAGGGGTTTATGTAAACAGAGCAGCACGGCTGTGGCTGCGACCCAGTCCTCTAATAGCCAGGCCTGCGTTCCAACGAGCTTGGCCATGCACAGATAGCTATTTTGAGGTACCCGTTTAGGCTTCAGGGAGCCAGCAGCCTAGGTGATTTTCTAAGAAGCATTCACTGATGCCTTAGTCATCTGAGAGCGCCTGCTGGAAGATCAAGGAAGAGACAGTTGGGGTTGTGGTGCAGGCTTGGGGAAAGTTTCCAAAGTGAGAGCCTTTTTGAGCACTGAGGGCAATTTCAGCAGAGCGCTCCAGATCCAAACCCACCGTTGGCTCAAGTTTTGCTTGAATCTGTAGAGTGGGCTTAATTGTTTGCTCTTGCTCACACTTTGGAAAGTGTGTTATCGCTGCTGTAGGACAAGGGTTGGCAACCTCTTACAGATACAATGCCAGAGTGTATTTTTCTTTTCCAAAGTAGCAGTTAGGTGTGCCAATGCTCGGTTTTGCTGCCTCTCCAAGAGGCAAGATGCCATCCATCTGTGGTATTTTTCATCTGTGAGGCTCTCAGCTCCTGCTGAATGCAGCACTCGAAGTGGAGACAGAAACTGGGAGCCACTGCCTCTTACTGGTGCCTCTCCAGATACTGCTGGTCCCAGCTCCTGCCTCAAGCATGCCATTCAGAACCTATAAAGATTGAGTGCAGACTCAGCCCTCAGGGCAGAGCCTTTTGCTTATTGCTTCCATCCTACACAAGGGATCTACAGGTTGCTTTAAGATCACTTTCCTAAATAATGAATACCTTCTCTCTCTCCCTTATTTCCTAGGCTTCCCTGTCCTCTAGGTGCCAGTGAGATTCTTGTCCTTCTGCAGACTGCTGTTTTCCATTGGAGGCTTCCTGAAGCATCTTGCGTGACCTTGGAGGAGGTAAGGGAGGGAGTAGCACGTCAAAACAAGGACAACAGTAGAAAATTAAATAGGAGCAAAGGCTCCAAAGGTGGGAAGCCTGCAAGGCTCCCAGATATCCTATCAGCATGGCCAGATATCATGAACTAATGAATTTGCCTGCGGCCAAAAAGCTTGGGTGCTGCTTGGTAAGATGTGTTTTGTGAGGGACGAGCACCTTTCCTTTASATGGGTACCACACCCTGGGTTTCCCTGTGCTCTCCCCGTGCCAGCTGTGGGGATCTGCAGCTGCCCGAGAGACCCCAGCGGAGATAGTAAAAAGTAATCCCACACAGAGGGAACTTTCCCTCCTCTCTGTTTACCAACAAAGTTATTTCTTCTACCTCCAGGAGCCATTTCCCATCACATCCTCAGCAAACCTTCGTAAACACTTGAGATGTAAAAATGAGAGCTAGCTCTTTGCCTGTTGCTAGCGAAACTGACTTCTAGATACACCCCCAGACTGAGTCACCACGGATTTAAAGTGCTTCTAAAAAGGTGAAATCCTCAAGCCTGGGAATGAGTTGAGGTGTCAGTCATTAAAATTGTTCTGCATTGTAAAGAAGTAGGTTACTACGTCTCATTGTGAATAATTACGTCTAATTACAAGTCACAGATTCACCACAAATACTATTTAATAACAAATTTCTACCACACTTCATCCAGAGCGTGTTATGAAGTAACACAGTACCCCTGGTTTGCGGATAGGTAACACATGATGCGGAACAGAAGGAAAGAGTGTTTTGGCTCAGATCAAACAAAGAGGAATGGATGCAAGGCCCCGACTCACAGCTCAGTGTTTGAAACTTCGGATGATGTGTCCTCCAGCTTACGGCATTGGTTATTTCATTTTAGTTTAGCAGATGGTAGAAAAAATGGTGTGTGCCACACTATGATTTTGGTTAAACTTTAAAAGGCTGCCCAGAAATATATAAAACTGCAATAAACTCTTTCACAATAAAATTAAACAAGTGAGATTTGCAACTTCCCCTTAGCAAACTCCCGAACGGGATGTTAATTTTTGCTGTTGATATATTAAAAAAAATTCCATCAACAGAACAGAAATCAAAAGAACCAAAGACACAATAACASCCTTATCCCCGCTCCAAGGGCCGCGAATGGAGAAGTTTCTGTCTTGGCTAAGGCAACGTTAGCGGTCAGCATTTTTCTGCTGTATTTTTAGCAGTAAGATAGCACGTTTCCTACAAAGTTGGCACGTTGAGAGGTCAGTAAATCTATGGCGAGAGCTTTGCACTAAATTTGTGCTGGTTTCTCTCTCCGGAGCTCCAGGTGCAAAGGTTCTTTGGCAGGAATAAGGAAGCGCATCGGGATGGTGCCTTCGCCCGAAATATAAGTGTAAGAGGACCTTGACCCGCTCATTAATAGCGATATTTATTCAGCACCGGAGCCGGGGTCAGGGGCAGGGCTTTGGCGTGGGCCCGGCGGGGAAGGCGGGGGCGGGACCGGCGGGCGGAGGCCGTCCCCGGCCCGGCGGGGGCTGCGGCTGCGGGGCCCGGGTGGGGCGGCCGCGCCTGGCCGGCGGCCGAGCACCCTCTGCCGGGGACCGGCCGGGCTGCGGCGAGCTCCGGCCCCGGGGCCAGGTCGTGGAAAAAAGAAACGGAAAAGAATCCAAGTTTTGCATCACTGACGTCGCATTTTTGAGCCTGTTGCAGTCAAACTCCACGAAACCGTGAGGATTAAAAGTGATTTTTGTAGTAGGAGATGATGATGTTATCCCACGACTGGTGAAGCTTGTGCTTTATGAAAAATACCACAAATAGCAGGAGAAGCAATTAAAAGAGTAGCAAACACTCCTACAAGTGCCTTCTTGCCAACAGACATCWTCTTCCATTAAGTGAAAGAAGATCATTTTAATACAAATGGCTGCTGGGGAACAAAGTACGTTCCCACAGTCGGTTCRATGCTGATACAATTATATACTCATCCACAGCGCAGGTCTGAAAACAAAAAATCCCAGGAAAAGTAAAACAGCCTGTATATAGAATTGTTACGGAAAACAGTGGACCGCTCTCCCCTGGCGGCACTAACCCCCGGCGTGAAGCTGCTCACAAATGGCAGCGTTAACAGGGTAACTAACACTTATAATTACCAACGTTGTAGCATTTTCTGCCCAAGTAACAGATTTGCCCTTTGCTAATTTCAGCTCTCCCACTTCCTCCTGGGGAAATAAAGTGTTAGGACCTATTTATAGAAGTTCATGGTTTAAAATTAATTTTTTCCTTTACTACAGCTGTTTTTAGTGGTTGATTACTGTTTGTTGGACCAGGTGATCCTTTGCCAGCTGGCTGTGGCTTTTATTAGCTCTTTTAAAAAGACTTGATTTAGAGCTCACAGTTACATTACAGGGACASCAGCTCTGTAATGCAGACCCTCAAGAGAAGAGTAATTAGGACTCATCAAAAAATTGTGTCCAATTCTTTGAACAAAAACACTCTTGTTTAAGGAATGTGGTGCTGTAGGCTAATGTTTAACAGCAGTCTCTCTTCTCTCGCTCAGAGCTGGTGCATGCAATTAGACCCTGCCCTCCATCAGATGCTCCCAGAAAATAATATCCAGTGTATCTCTCAAAATGGAGGAATGTCGCCCTGTAGCAAGTACAGAATGTATCTTGGGAATTGTATTTCTGCAAGTAGGGCAGGAGGTGCTGGTGGAAGGACGTGGTGAAGCAGGAARAGAGCTGAAGAGGTGCTGAGAAGGCTCTTGTACAGGGGAGGGGGAGGAGAGAAACAAACATTGCAGAGAACAGGAAAAACGATGTGCTGGGAAATGATTAATCCACCCCAAAGGCCCTTGCTAAGAAGTGGTGGGACAAGCTCAATGATTTTTGGCAGCCACGAGCTACTTCTGCTCCGCTCTCAACTCCCGTCTTGCAACCAGATGTGTTTAAGTACAGCTTCATCCCATTCCTGCCCCAGACACCACATCCCCCCGTCACTGTCCTTCACTCCTTTCCTGGCAGCTCTCTGGCAATACGCCCCCTCCTATATGTGTGTTTTATGGCTGTCCCATGTCCCTCCACCTCCAGTAAGTGTTTCTCAAGTGAGCGGGAGCACACAATCCATGCTGGGGGAAGGAGGTGGGAGTCAAGTTTAAGAACTGCTGTTCTGTATCCTGTTGTTTTCCTACCGGGATTGTTCCCGTTTCCTGCACTGTCTTATCTGGAGCTGAAAAGCCAAAGCTCTCATATTTACTTGCTTTGTGCACGCCTCAGGTTTCTAATCTGTGAAATAGATGTTATAAAACTTAAGAGAAACATAGCTAAGACTATTACAGGGTGGAGGGACAGGAACAAAGTGGTTAAAGGGCTTTCAGTGCCTATACAATTAGTTTCTTTATTTAGTTATCCTGCTTGCATAAGCCTGTGTATGTCACAGAGGGTTTCAGAGAACCTTCAGCATACCATAATGCTGCACAGAGTCCACTGAAATGTAAAAAGACTAAGATTCAGATGTTTACATTCTTGGGTGATTCCAGGTACCCGTGTTTGACAGACCTTACAAGAGAACCACTTTCAGAAAGTGCTGAGTATGTTTCCCCACCCCCTCCAAGAGCTGAAACTAGACACAGAAAAGTCTTAAAAGGGAGTAAACATTTCAATGCTTTTAGTCAGCCTTGAGTTTTAAGAGCTCCACTGAAACGCTCTAGATTTCTTTGAAATTACTGGGCCACATTTTCTTGAATACAGAGGTAAAATACGCATATACTGCTCTGACGTCTTGAAAGCTTACTGCGTAGATCAGACTCACAAAAAAGCAAATTCTTGCAGATTTTTTTAAACTTTTTTCCTCTAATGAGCATGAATTCACTTAACTATAGGTTATATTAGTGCACTAAATTCCCTATGGGTTAAAAAAAATTAAAAGAAAACATTTACCGTACAGCTTTGGAATGTCCTGTTTTTCTGCACAAAGGTGTGGGTCCTGCAAACACAGTGTCCATTATCAGATGGGAGCCTCTCCTGGAAAGATAATTAAAACGCTGCATCACTCACAGCCAGGCAGACACTGAACCAGACACAAGGTTTCAAAACAAAACTCAACCCCCAAACCCCAACCCCAGACCCCTCCTGCATAGGGCTCCTGTTTTTTTGGAAGCAGGTAAGAATTGTGGCAATGATCAAGGTGGATTTTTGTTAATTGAAGAGACTAGAAGTATGTCAGTTCAGCCTTTGTGGGTAAATCCATATTTCATTTTTTCCCCCACTCAGTTGTAACTGTAAATTTAGACTCTTTCCACTTGACAGTTTCTTTGGAGGTACTCCCCACAGATGTAAATATGAGAGCAGGAATGGACTGAAGAAGTATCCTTAGTTGATTACCAGAGCCTTTATTTGGAACTAAATACCAAGAGAAAAAAGGCTTTTTTTTCAAAGAAATCAGGAAAAGGAAGACATGTGCTTGGAGATAAGGAAAGATAAAAGCATTCCATTTAAAGATGCCTGTGATAGAAATCAAGATGTTCATCTGCCAAGTCAGTAATTTCATGGCCTTATGACCATGCAGAGCTTCCGTTTCTGTTACCTTTTCCCACACTAACTCTAAGCACCAAATTATTGGCATGAAAGTTCCTTTTAGTTTGTCTAAGCAGCTCAGCCCTTTAGGGAGGAATTACACAGGCTGAACTTGAAGATAAAACTCTCTTTGACTTCAGAAGGGGAAAAACGGTTCTCCTGTAAGTTTACGTTCAGCTTTCTGAGGCACAGCGAGGCCCAGGAGTAGGGTGTGAATTCCCTGTCCTTGGAAGACAGGTTAGATGAACACCTCTCAGGAGAAGTTTGGGCAGAGCTCATTTTTCTGTGAGGAATGAGGACAGCTGAAATGGCCATTTGAGGTGACTTCCAACCCTGTTTTCTGTGATTCATTAGGAGTGAGATCACAGTGACAGTAGATCCTATACAACGCCTAGATTAACAGAGGTCAAGAGCTTAAAATGCATTCGCTGCTTTAAAACAGTGGTTTTTGGTCTGTTGTTTAAAGCAAGCAGCGGATTTCAGTAAAAAATTCTTTGAAAATCCTAGCTCTGCATGTTTCACAAGCTGGCACATGCAAACAGCAGAGCATTCTAGGCTAAAATTATCCGTACTATCATTAGAAAGCCATAAGAAGGAACATATGGATTGATACTAGCATAAGTGCAGAAGCGCCTTCTAGAGCTGTGCTGCCACGCAGCAGCTTCACCCCCAAACAGGAGCGGTCCCGGTGCCTGCTGTTCATCCCCCATCGGGMAGTACAACTGGCGCGCTGCGAGGGATTTGACCAGCGCTTTTCTCTTTGAAAGGGACAGTTAGTTCCCTGCCCTATCTCCTGAGGTTASAGAGGGCTCTTCTTGTGTGCTTTGCTTTTGTTTGTTTCCTTTCCTCTTTGGGCTGAGCTTTGCCTAGCTACCAAACACTCGTTAATTGTTCTACGGGTATTTGTCATTGTAGTCATTACCCCTGCCTCGCTGGGGCAGCGGGCAGGCTTCCCTCGTGCTGGGCAGCGTGGAAGCCCACACCACTTTCATGGCTTTTTGGTTTTTTCCCCTTTCTGCTTGGAACAATTAAACTTTTGCCCAAAGATTTTGCATGCTTACTCGTTTAGGCTTCACATCCAGCAAAGCACGTTTAGCTTTGGCATCAGCGGATCAAAGCATTCACTTGAAATGAAGCAGGTGGGTAAGTGCCCAGCCAGCTGCAGCCTTGGAGCTCAGCAGCCTGTTACCCTGCTGCCCCTCAGTTTCTCCGAGTTTGGAGCTGACAGAGCAGGGCACCGGTGAACACCCTTCCGAGGGCTCCTCCTCAGGGCAGGAGCTGGGCCAAGAGGCAGTTTCACAATCACTGGGTTTYGTCTGGTCAGAACCCTGCTCTGGAGGTCCCTGCTGCTGGACGGTGAGGATGGGGGTACAGGAAAGGGGAAGGCAGCTGCCCCCACCCACAGCCAGCCAGGCACCGGCGGGTGCCCCTGGGCCCCCTCAGACCGGCCCTGCTGGCGGTGAGGGGCRTTGGGTTAGGGCAGGTGGCCTTGGGGAACCCCAGGTGACCCTGTCCTGGCGCCAGGAGCAGGAGAGGGTAAGGGCTTTCCACCGCTTGGTTTCCACATCCCCACCTCATGTCACTGATGCGGGTCAAGSCCTGCAGCAGCCACCATGCCTTGCCCTGCATATGGCAGCCCTGCCAGTCGCACCCTTACATCCCTTCCTCCAGGCAGGGCTCCTCGGCCTCACCCGGGTCCCTCCTCACGCCGAGCCGGGAAGCGTGGCCGGTGGAGGTGGGGCCCTGCAGGCACTGGGCGCAGCCTCTGCCTCGCATGGGGCACAAAGGGCTTCTGCAGCGTGGCAGTTTCCTGTGCACTGGCAGGTTTCCCCCCAGTTTAACTAGCACGCTCATGAAATAAATCCCTGCAGACAAACGCTGCGTTCACAGATTACAGAGCAGCCCTACGTCTGTCAGCTGGGATGGGCTTCTCCCATCTTCCGCAGCTTGCTCGGAGAATAGGAGCGGGCAGAGCAGGAGACCCGGAGGCTCGAGCTCACGCACCCGGTGACGACGTGTGCTCGCGGTGTGCTGGGCTGTCCGCACGTGCGTGCTCACCTTCAAAGCCACCAAGGGCCTGTTCTCGCCGGGAAGCCGCATCACATTTAGGCCAGAGCTGCTCAAAGAACCAGTTTAGACAAGATTCCTGCGTCCAGTGTTTTCAGTCTGGCATCTTTTACCACCACTAAATGCAAAGCTTTTAATTAATAATAGACTAAGATGCCTGGAGCAAAGACTGCCATTATGAACTGTAAATGCATGCGGTATCAGTCTCATAGCATCATAAGGCTTCTCGGCTCTCTTGCAGTATGTATGGTGACAGTAAGTTACGTGACCGATTGTTCTTCTCTAATCTGTTACACAGAAATAATGACAACTTTCTAGACTACTACATAGAACATTTCAAAACGGGAGAATTTCAGATTTAGTCTYTAGTAAACATGAATTACATATGCAAGTAGTTCTCTAGTTAGGAATCTTCCTCTTTTTTTGCAATTTGAAAAGTCAGATAATGTCAGAATCTGAACTAGCTTCACTATTTCTGGTACTTCTGTTTCTGCAGTTCACTCTGTTTGGAGAAGTAAAGATTACTAACCACAGCCTGTGTTCAAAGTGCCAGGGCTGAAAGGAACATCTCAGAGTCTGGTTTTTAAAATTCTATTTTCAATATTTATATTTTGTTTCAACTTTGATTGGTACACTGTAGAGGCGAATCCTGCAAGTATTTAMACAAGTGAAGCTTTCTATATATAGTTCATTTGAGCTCAAGGGGACCTCACCTTAATGAAGGCACATGTTCTGCAGTAGCATTTATTTTGAACTAAGCATTGAAAAATTTAGTTTTGCCAGCCAGAATGTTTTTTAATGTATATATATGTGTATGCACACACACACAGACACACACACATATGATGATTATTTTAGGTTCTGAGAGAGAAAGAAGGAATATTCAAACAATCACTTACTGATCTGCACCCGAGAGAAGGCTCAGTGGGATAGAAAACAGCAGCATGGTGAGTATTCTTTTATAGCATAAATGATACCATAGACAATTGTTTCTAACAGAATTATAGCATTAAAAATCGTAGATTTTTTTTAAAAACAAGTTTAGGTATGTGGATGCAAGGTCCATTTTTTAGTTTCTGAAAAGCATCCCACAAAAAACTTCTTCATATATCCAATTTCCCTTTGATGCAAGTAGTGCTACCACTTTGACAGATGAAAGAAGTATGAGCCCTGTTGGCCGTGGGGAGGTGGGAGACTGAGAAGCTGATTCCTAAACACTTTTCCTTACGTTTTCTATAAGCGAGTACAGAGTTGGCCATGGGTACAAGCTTGCTTGGGTCACAGGACTCAGATTTGCAAACAGAGCACTACACTTCAGCAAGTTACCCTTCCATTAGCTGGGGCATGGTCACTGTCGGAGTGGTTCAGCGAGAGTGTTAATCTCAGTTATGCTGTGGATTTAGAACACGCACGTGAACAGCTGCTGTGGCTCAGCTGAGGTATGCTAAATTCTGAAGCTGAGCTACTTGGTCAGGACTCAGAGCCCATAGGTACGCATAAATTATATCTATAATAAATTAATCATTCCAGGACCATGCCCACAGACTACCCTCCACGTCTTCAAAGTGGACAAATTATTTATTTTAAGGAATGAATAAATTGTTTTTAAAAAGGAATCATTAGAGGAATCACTGATCTACAGTTATTACTCTTTTTAGATGGAGCTAGAAGCAGTCCCCAGGACTGCTATTTTACGCACATCCTCTTTCACTTAAGTTATCTCCAACACGTTTTTACAGAATGAGAGCGTCGGTGACGGAAGGTGCAGCGATGCCAGTTCACTTCACATGGATCTCTCCAATCTTGTGACCTGGGCACACACTCACGGGACCATATGCAATCAAATCCCAGCCTTGGAAATTGTGCAGAACATGGGTCATCCTAGCAAGGACAATTCTGTTCTGTGGATATGTGGAGTTGGACATGCGTATCACTGGCAGTGTGGAAAATTATATGTCAGAAGCAGAGAAGAGAATGAAGCTGTAGAAAAGAGAAAGAGGTTAGTACCTTCTGAGGCTTCATCAAGGGAAGCTGATTTGGATGAAAAGAGGTTCAGGATGACCCCATCTTTTGAGAGGGCTAAAGCAGATGCTGCTAGCACAGGGTCATGTAGCAGATCTCCAGGGGTCACTCAGCAGAAAGACGTCGCTGTCTACATAATACATAATGAACCATCGCCCAGAAAAAATAGCAAATCCATGAAATCATGCTTTGCAGCAGAGCAGCATTTGTCAATATCTGGTGGTGAAGTCAAAACTGACAGACATAAGGTGAAGCTAGAAAGCAACGAAGATCTACAAATCATCTCTGATGAAGAACAGTATATATCAGATGAAGACGACCAAGGAGACAGAATCAACCAGAATATTCTGTCAGAATCACCAATTAAAGGTGTAACTGCTGAGGTAGATTTGCAAATGCATCGCAGTCAGAAGATGGCATTTAACAAGCCAACAGCCACCCAAACATATGGCTTTGCCCCCACAGGAAAGCCACCCCTACCTCTTGCCTGCATTCTGAAGTCCCCCGTCAACAATCAAGAGAGCCTGGACAGCAGCTGCTTGAGGTTAGGTCCTCTTAATCCTGCAGGGTCCACAACTGAGACTTCTAGAGCAAGAAATTCCTCTGGGACAGCAATACCAAAAGAATATTTAAAATGTGTTCCCATCTCCAACACTGAAGCAAAGGCCCAACTTGTGTCACCCGCCTCTGTGACATTCTTTGAGTTCGAAGCCACTGTAGATGTCCAGCAGCAACTCCAGCTGAGCCCTCCTGAGCATGGCATACCAGGAATAGGCTTAAGCAGGAACGTTACTGAAAGCCCTGTTGAGRGGAGTGAACCGTCAGGATCTGGGCATGCACCTCATCTTTCAGCCTCCTTGAGTCCGGAGAGCAAGAATGCAGGCCATCCACCTGCATCTCCAAACAAAAGTAAGAGACTCCGGAGTTTTATTCCTGCAGGGGTTTGTGGGTGTGGGGGTGCATTCTATTAATCACTTCCCCAAAATATTAAAGGAGGCTGAGTTCATATAGCTGCTAAAATCTGTATTGTAGCATCTAAGTGAACGCCTCTGATTTGGGGCACCCTGTTTCTACTAAAAGGGACAGAAAAGGTTCTTACCCTAAGCAATCAGCACTTCAGTAGATAATGCTGTGCACTGAGGTGTACTTGGCTGTGGCCCAGCCTTAACTACCCAGTTTGAATACTTTGGTCTTTCATTTTACTTAGTATCACCACATAGTATGTTGGCTGTACTTAAGAGAGAGTCCCTGTGAGAAACTGGAGCCAGAGATGGGAATTCAGGTCTCAAGAGAAGAAAACAAGAGGAAGCAACTTTTACAGCAGTGAAACAGAGAAATTGTGGCTGAAACTCTGGCTGCAAAGTCAATGGCAAAATCCCAGAGATTGCAGTGGGAGCAAAGCATCAATCCTGCATATTAAATTACATCAGCTAAATAAATTGCTTTAGTACTTTTAAGCATTTTAAGATTTTCATACTGCTATCCTTGGAATCCTACTGGAGTGGGGAGAGTTATAGTTGCTCAAACATTAACTTGCAAGGTACACTGCTTACTAGGGAACTTCCAATACTAAGGTTAAGTCATGTGCAGAGCATATTTTAAATGATTCCATATCATAAGAATATGCTGTTTGACAAAGATTTTAGAAGCCTAGCTTGCGGCTGTTTTAATCCTGCTATAAAGCAGACACCGTCCGCACAAGAAGGAACAGCTGATGTACAGTGTGTGGACATTATCAAAGTTATGCTAGTTTTTTGCAAGTAGTGGGGAAGCCATCAATGAAATAGGTGTAATTCATTTAATAAATGATCATATTTTAGGATAGATGTGTATAATACACTGGAGCCTTAATGCCAGGTACATATATATTTAAACACCTCAAATAAAATGCAAATGTCCAGGTTTTTAAAGATGTTATAGTAACGCCACAAAATTTGCATCTATAATGTTTTGAGTGCCTGGAGGTGCTATTTCACATTAATACCAAGTAAACTGCTGTCTAGTCAGTTTTATGGTTTTGTCTGCTAGTATCTAGGTGTAAACATAGAGACAGATTTTAAAAATATAATTCAAAGAGTAAGAGTAAATGTTTTCCATCCAGTGGCTTAGTGCCTTGGCTCCATCTAACTGAGAAGCAGCCCCCAACAGCGTGTCTCACTTCCATGCACTCAGTATAAGAATCCCATTTCGTATTCCCCGAAACCTGTTCTCTTCCCGCAGCCACAGCGCAGCCCCACGGCCTCGTCCGTGGCACGCTGGGCGCCCAGCCCGGCAGAGCTGCTGCGGCACTGCCCTGCGGCCCCGCTGACCGCATCTCCAGAACCCCTCCCTTGCTGCAGGACAGGGCTGTAACTGCGCCGCCCCCGTCCCACCGCACCAGACATTTATACCCGTTTCTCTGCTGAAAGAATGACCTATCTCAACCAGCTGCAACATTAAAGAGCAGCAGCCTACCGCAGGTTTCTGCGGTGCAGGGGACTGGACAGTGTCCTTCAAAAGGAAGGCTCTGCAGAGGGATCTGGCCAGGCTGGATCGATGGGCCGAGGCAATTGCATGAGGTTCAACAAGGCCAAGTGCCGGGTCCTGCACTTGGGTCACAACAACGCCAGGCAACGCTCCAGGCTTGGGGAAGAGGGGCTGGAAAGCTGCCCGGCGGGAAAGGACCTGGGGGTGCTGGTCGACAGCYGGCTGAACATGAGCCGGCATGTGCCCAGGTGGCCAAGAAGGCCAACGGCATCCTGGCCTGTGTCAGGAATAGTGTGACCAGCAGGAGTAGGGAGGKGATCGTGCCCCTGTACTCGGCACTGGTGAGGCCGCACCCCGAATACTGTGTTCAGTTTTGGGCCCCTCACCACAAGAAGGACATTGAGGTGCTGGAGTGTGTCCAGAGAACGGCAACGAAGCTGGTGAAGGGTCTGGAGCACAGGTCTTATGAGGAGCGGCTGAGGGAACTGGGGGTGTTTAGCCTGGAGAAGGAGAGGCTCAGGGGAGCCCTTATCGCTCTCTACAGCTACCTGAAAGGAGGCTGTAGTGAGGTGGGTGTTGGCCCCTTCTCCCAAGTAAATAGCAATAGGACGAGAGGAAATGGCCTCAAGTTGCGCCAGGGGAGGTTTAGATTGGACATTAGGAAAAATTTCTTCACTGAAAGGGTTGTCAAGCATTGGAACAGGCTGCCCAGGGAAGTGGTGGAGTCACCAACACTGGAGGTGTTCAAAAAACGTGTGGATGTGGCGCTTCGGGACATGGTTTAGTGGGCATGGTGGTGTTGGGTGAACGGTTGGACTTGATGATCTTAGAGGTCTTTTCCAGCTTTAATGATTCTATGATTCTATGAAAGGAAGAGAGATTACTGAAATAGTATTTTGGGGTTTGTCTGTAACGCAGTGAGTGTACACTTGAAGCACCATTACTATTCCTGAACAGACTCAGGGTTAACAGACATTCATGTTCCTTATGGAGCCACGACCGTACAAACTGGCACAGTTGTTTTTTGTGAACATTATTTGACTATTTTTGTAATTGACAACATATATCATCAGAAGGGACTGGGAATTATCTGAGAATGTCTGTGTAGTAGCTGTTTCTGCCAAGATAAATGGCTTATGGCTCAAGCAAGGCCTCTACATGTATTGATTTACAAGCCATTAATCTCTTCACATAGAGCAGGCAGTAACAAAACAAGCAAAAAACCCAGAACGGCAGCACAGGGATCAGTAGAATCCACCTCAGTCCAGCCACAGCATTTTACAATAACAACTAAGCGTGTATAAAATAACTTGGTGCAAGAAGGGGAATCTCTAGATATTGGCTCTAGAATCCTTTTCAGCCTAGCCCTCTTCAGCCCTGGAAAAGTCACAGGCGAGCAGATGGAGCTTTTCAGCAATCCAAAGAATTAATTTCTCATGCTACATCGAACTAGGTAGATGTGGTATTGCCATAGCAACTTGAGAGAGAACCCAACTGGGATCCTGGCAATCCTTTCTTTTGAAAAAAACAACCAACAAAACACACACACACTTTTACTCCTCTTTTTGTTCTCCCTCACTATCTATCCCTAACTTGTGGTTAATGTTTTTATTTCACATTAAGAGTTCTCCTGCCTGAAGAGACTTTTGTAAAGAAGAATGCTTTGAAATCTATTTTGCATAATGCAAACTATATTGTACAACACTTTGAACATATGAAATGGAAGCTACTTAGTCCTGAGGCAGATCACAAGATCCACGTACAGGCCAACTCCCATCTATTTTAACAGGGCAGAGTTTGGCCCCTGCAGTCGCCATAAAATACACACCAGGGTGGTTGCAAGTTGATGAAAGGATGTCAAGTCCATCTGGGGTTGCTTGGGCTTCACAGCCAGCGCTGCAGGCTCAGGACTGCAGCCACCGATTACACGACGGTCCCACGAGCGTGGTCCTACGAGCGCTCTCAGGACCAGCTCCAGGGTGAAGTTCAACGTCAAGCCAAGCCGCCAATGGCAGGTCCAGTCTCCAGCCCTATCGCGCTGTCCGAGAGGGCCCGTAGACCTTGCACCAGGGCTTTCCACATGTGCACCCCACAATGACATTCAGTGATTAAATCCCATTAGGAACTCATTCTCTCCCATTTAAACATAATTCACAAAGAAGGACTATCTTAAGTTTATCTACATGGTAGTATGCAGATTCACCCACCGGGTGAGAAGGACCAAGAAAGGAGGCAGTCCTTTCCCTATCTAGGCTGGCGCTGTCAAGTGGTGCTGGCTGGCTTGTTGAGGACGCAGATCTAAACCGAAGCTTTAAAGGAAGGGGTTTGTGAGAGTCCCATAATCTCTGAATTACTTTTAGAAGGAAGGTAGGCATTATTCTGCATCTCCTTATATTTATTTCACTGATCTCCTTGTAAGTTCTTGCTGTCCACAAATCTGTCTTATCTTTTAGATGTGTTCAAGAAGTGGGAGAAGAAGAGAAACCGTAACGCTGGTGATATAAAAGTTTTCAAAGACTGGCTGGTTTTACATTGCCCTTCTGAAACGCGCGAGATCTCTAAGCTGCCACCCGAAGACCTCGATAATTACCTGGCCTCATTCTACAGTTCTGCAAAGAGACAGAACGGCACAGATTTTTCTGCCAGTTCTTTGCACTTCTTTCAGAGCAGCATAGAGAGATACCTCAAGGATCACAACTACGAGTACAGCGTGGTTAAAGGGTTGGAATTCAGAGTGTCTCAGGAAGCCTTGAAACTAAAGCATCAGCACCTATCTCAAAAAAAGAGAGAGGGAGAGTGGAGTATTTTGGAGAGCCTGACAAATGAAGATGTGGAAAGTCTTCGTAMGAAGGGACTTTTAAGTAAGACGCACCCTCAGGGCTTTTTGCACCTCATGTTCACAAATATCATTCGGGGKTTCGGGGCAAGTACACACACTGGGAGGCATAATCTGTACTGGGGACAGCTGGTGCTAAAAAAGAATGAGGAAGAGCTGGAGTACTTGGAGTGGAAGGATGATCTGAGTGCAGAGGTCAACGCAGGGCAGTCGGGCCCACGTCTCTTTGCCAAGCCTGACAATCCAGATAACTGCCTAGTCGCAGATTATAAGGAGTATGCTAAGAGGAGGCCACTGGATATGCTTCATGACTACGATCCACTTTATCTAGCTCCCAAGCCTCTGTGCTCCATCTGGGACCAAATATGGTACTGCAGAAAGTCACTAACAAAAGCCAAAATAGAAAAGATCTTGAAAGTTATTATCCAGCAAGTCAAAGGACCTGCAAAGAAGTCCAAGAAATAAAGGTATCCATTTAGTTTCTGCTGTGCCACTTTTTTATAGGAGTGTGTTTCTTGGAAAGTAGTCTTGGAAAGGTTTAAGTGGCCGTGTTTAGCATAGGTTGAGGAGAACACCCTTAGAACATCAACATCTACACATTTGCATCACCTTAGCCTTCAGGTTAAGTGAAAAACTTCTATTGTCCTTTCTATTAATGGAACTGATAATTCAGTGAGTTAAATAAATATGAGAATCTTCGGTTTCACGTTTGTAAAACAAGTTAATATTCTCCCGTATTATTAATGACGTGATAAAATGGCTCCTGTTAACATGGAGAGGGCTCGGTAGCTGAATAGCTTGGCGAGGAGTTTAAGCTGCGCTCATATTTAGGGGAGCTGACACTCGTAAACAGCATTTAGTCTGTAGCATAAGCCTATGGTAAAGGGATAAGTAACACGAGTTAGTTCTGGGGTGGAAGGAACGATGAAATGCCATGTTTGCCAACTGCTAATCTGTATTTCATGGGAATGCTTTCAACAAGGTTTATGTCATTTTTCTTAGTGAAAGATTTGTAGATTTAAGAAGTTGTAACTGTGTTTTAAAAAGTTATTTAAAATGGCTGACAGCGTTGAAAGGTTTTATGGCAAGTGTTTTCCCCAGAGTGTTAAATATAGCTACATGAATACACTTTGGTAGACGCAGTCAACTTTTTTTCAGCTGTTCGAGTACTATTTAGTCAATATATTGTCTTACAGTCCAGTCAAGTTGTTGGTTGAGTTGTTGACATAACCTAATAAAAGAACGTTTGCTCAGTCCTGTTCGGCTGTTTGTCTGTTTTACAGAGAGGAGGCCAGTAACCCCAAACTAGCGGGTAACGGCCTCCTGAGACGCCAGCGCGCTCACTTCTGCTCGGGTTTCTCCTGCTCCGAGCCTGTYGTTACTCAGCGTTACCGAGCTGGCCCCGAGGAGGGTTTGGGCTGTTTGAAATCCCACAGAGCCCACGTCTGTGGTTGCCGAACGAGGGCTTTGTGGCCAAACCCTTTGCCAGAATTGGTCCTGTTCAAGCAACATTTAATATCACCAAATAACTTATAGATGTTTAAAGAGCCATAAAAAAGACAAACTCACTTACTCAAATATTTGGAGGGCGTCTCCCAGCTTTCCTCGTGCTGTCAAACACGGAGAGCGTTACGACTGCCGCAGCCATCGCTGCAGCCCCGTCAGTGCCCAGGCCACACGTGCAGCTCCGTGCCCCACAGCTGAGGGCTGGAGCAAACCCTTTCCTGAAGGATTTATCTGAAGGTGACGACCAGATCGGGCTTTTCTCTCCTCTGCACTGATCTATTTAGTCCACACCCCAAAGCTTGTTAATGAAAGGCTGCTGMCTTAAAAATCAGGTGGCACAATTAGCCGGCAGCATTCACTCAGTCTCGTCAGGAGCACGTGGGCACCTCCCGGTTCCCTGGGCGGCTACGAGAGGGAGCAGAGCGAACCGGGGGGCAAACGGCCGCCCCCAACACGCTCTTACCGGCGGCAGAAAGCAAACCTCCCAGAAACGACGGATCATCCCGCAGAGCCACGGTCACCGACCCCCCCCTCGCCCCAGGCTGCCCACAGCAGCCCCCCCAGCCCCAAACCTCAGGCCGGGGTTACCGGGCCGAGCCGCGAGCGGCCGGGCTGAGAGGCTCTGCCCAGCGGGCACGGCAAAAGAGCAGAATTCGGCAGCGCTGCGCGAGCTCGAGCTCCGCGTGCGAGAGTCGTGCCCYGAGGAGGGAGAGCAGCCGCCCGCCGCGCGCCAGCCCAGGGCCACGCGCCGCTGCTCGCCCTTTGTGCGCAGGGCATGTGTGCATCCCGTCCGGTGGTGTCTTACGGGGGGCCTGAGCTGAATTTCYAGTTAATGGCACCTCATACAAACGAGTAGCGTCCTGTGTAACGTGCCGAGTTGGGCCTCGTCAGGGGCTTAACTGCTGCTCGCAAAAGATCAGCCAGAGAACTGTTCCGTTCCATAAAAGCAAGGACGCAGCGTTACCAGAAATTGTGAATAACTGTCCCGGGGCATGTCTTAGCAGCTCAAACTGTAAACCTCATTTCCAATAATTAGGAAATTACCCGTAGTAGGCTGTTGCTAGGAGCAGCGTCTGCGGCAAAAAACGCTTTTCAACGATGGCAGGACTTCAAGTTTACTTTTACTTTGAAAAAAGGACAAGAGGAAAATGGTATCCCAGCCTCCGTTTCTATTGTGTGTCAACAATGTCCAATTAAAACACTCGGTTTATCAGCTGGAAGATGCCTTTTTAACCTCATACAAAAACCATTCCATGAGCTATCTAAGAATTGAATGTTTATGACTGAAGTCAGGATAAAAATACTTGTAAACGTTTATTTTTTAATTAAATGCATTTGTGTATGTATTTGGTGGAAAAGGATTTGTAGGAACATCTTCTTTGGCGAGAAGTGAGACCGAACGCTCTTGGCTGGTCGCGGGACGCCCTCAGCAGCTGCTCCTGCGCCCGGGAGACGGGGGCTGTCGTGTTCCTGCTCCAGCCCTCGCGTTTCACCCATCCCTGCGCTTCATCGCAGGGCTCGAGGGGAAGGGAGGAACGCTCGGGATCATCTGAGGGTTACGCACGTGCTTTTCATCTTTGCATCACGAGAAGAAATAATTAATTAGGGCGGGGACCACGGTACAATGCAAAATAACTTGATCAAGGCCACGGACGAGATGAGGGGCAGAGGCTCCGGGCCCGTCTCCTGCCTTCGCAGCCCGCTCCCCGGGCAGGGAGCCGTGCCGCGGTGGCTGCGTGGCCCGGTGCTTCGGTGGAGGAGGGATGCGGCTGTTGCCCAGCTGCTACCCCGATGGGGAAACAGGGCTCTTGGGGAGCCGGCCAGCGATGGAGCCAGCGATGGAGCCAGCCCCGCGCAGGGTTCGCACCCCCAGCCCCGGGAGCCCCCCGTAGCAGAGCGGGACCAGCCGTTCCGTGCTTTGCAGGAGAAGGGAACGCCCAGGGGCTTCCGCAAGCCCCCGTTCCTGTTCCTCCTCCCGCCCGGAGGGTTTGGACCCCCCCTGAGCCCCGGTTCAGAGGCCGGAGGGAAGCAGCAGCGGCGGAGGCAGCCCCGCGGCTCCGGGCTGAGCTCGGCGGACCCCGCGGGCAGGGCGGGGGGTGCCGGCGGGGGGTGCCCCCTCCCCCGGGGCTTCCTCGGCCGGGCGCCAGCGG
Organism: Oceanodroma leucorhoa; assembly: GCA_030449065.1. Taxonomy (NCBI): domain Eukaryota; kingdom Metazoa; phylum Chordata; class Aves; order Procellariiformes; genus Oceanodroma; species Oceanodroma leucorhoa. The sequence goes on along the minus strand of JASVER010000170.1, from coordinate 493,140 downwards.
CCGCGGCTGCCCGGGCCCACGCTCGCCCGTGGGTGCTCGGGGCTGGCGCTGCCTGCGCTCGCCGGGAGCCATCTAGCGACAGCGGGGCTGCGGGCAGCGGGGGGGGCTGCGGGCAGCGGCGGGACCCCGGCCTTCCCCCAGCCCGGGAGCCCCCACGGACCCACGGGGCTGCACCCGGGAGAAGGCGCCGGCCCCGGCCCAGCCCCGGACGCGCGGCCCCGGCCCCCCTGAAACGCCGGCTGCAAAACCGCCGGAGCAGGCAGACAAAACAGGCCGGGAAGAATGAGGGAGAGCAATGACTCTTTAATAAATTAGCAAAATAAACAGCATTTCTGTATCTATCTATGTATGTATATTGTATTGCTGCATCTCGGCAGATGACATGAGTTAAGCAGAAACGTTGATTTCCCAGTTTGATGCTGATACYGATCCAAAGGTATGCCCCAGTCTAGGTACCCTCCTAGGTGATGCCTGATGTTGTGGTACTTAAAAACCTAAAACCACTTAGAAGTAAAATAGCTTTTTTGTAAGCCAGAGACACAGCTTCCAATGAGAAAGCAGTTAAATTACCGTATGATTTCATCTAGCTGTCTCCTTGCAGAAGTGATTAAAAAGAAAGTGATCCAATTTTTCCCCTCTTAAGAAAAAAAGTATTACGTCACCTCAAAGGGAAGGGGGAACAAATGAGCACGTCTAATGCTTTGGAAGGATCATCTGTTATATTAAAAACGGATGCAATTTGCAGTGTACAAGTCTCTGATTCTCCTGATAACCAGGACCTGAACTGATCAGGTATTTCAGCCGTGCACCAGTTGATCCCGAACAGGGTAAGTTCACGGCAAAGTCCGGTGGCCCGGGCTCTCCCCTCAGTCCTCGTCCCTGACGTACTGCCCTGCCTCCCAGCGCTGGGCCATGGCACTCTTGTGACGAATCACTCTGGTGCTTTCCACAACCTAAAGAAACCAGAAGGCACCGTATCTTTGTATAAAGAAGGTATGTTCATAAACAATCTTTTCTGCACGACTTGCCCTCCCAGCCAGAAGCCCCCCCCTTCGGGTTAAATACGCCTGACAGCGGCCACGACACGTTCTGCCCAACGCGATGCCCACCCGAGCGGTGCCCGTGGCCCTGCGGGAGCCCCGTCCATCCCGTCAGCCTCCCGGGGAGCCAGGAGTCAGCGCAAGCAGAGCCCTCGAGTATGTAAAGGACTTTACCTCCGTGTTGATCTTGTCAACAGGTTCAATGCCTGCGTACTGTGAAAAGGGAGAAAAAAAGGTTCAGGTAACAGCAACCTCGCAGGGAAACGTCCAGAGGCAGCTGGATACAGGGCACGGGGGGTCGGGCTGCGGGGCAGGGGAGAGGCGAGGTGAGGCAGCGTGTGTGGTCGTGCCCTCATGCCCTCCCCGGAGCGGGGGGACACTTCAAGCCAGGACCACCCCCCAGGAGGAAGCTACTGCTCCCCTGCAGTCCCACCCAGCGCTGGCACCCCTCAGCTGTGGGGCGCAGCCCTGGGGGCTCAGCACGGCCCCTTGCCGGTGCCACCACCGACGGGTCTCCCACCGAGTCGAGCAGCTGGACCTCCAGCTCCAGGTGGGAGCCGGGCACGGCCGCCTTCGGCCCCGGAGCCACCAGCCTTCTCCCGGGCTCCAGCCCCCCAGCCGCATGCTGCCCGGTGCAGGCAGGGCGGGCGCATTCACCTTTCCGTCCTCCTTCACCCTCCTCCTCCGCTCCTCGAAGGGGCTGGAACGAGCCGAGTCGGGGGTGAGGGTCTCCGTGCTGCCCTGGGAGGGACTGGCCACTCTCAGTGGGGTGAAGGACGACATCAGCCCCAGGACTCCCACCTGGTGCGAGGCAGGAGCGGAGACGGGAGACGTGGAGATGGGAGACCCGGACACCGAATAGCTGCCGCCGACACCTGAGGCAGCTTCAAGAGAAAGAGCTATCAGGGGGTGAGGGACACCAGGACTGCTCCCGGGGGCTGGGGTACCCACAGGAGACAAGACTCCTGCCCCAGACCAGCCTCCACGGCACGTCCAGCGGGTTTGGTCACGGCTGGGACCTTGCATCTGGGTGCCAGCCAGGGATTGTCAGGAGCAAGGGAGGGGAAATGCATGAGCTGGGCATTTCTGGGCCCTTCCAGCACTCGTTTTCTGTGATAGTACGACACAAAGTCATCAATATCTGAGCAGCTCTAGAATCAAAAGCCACGCCGCTCTTGAGGAGCCCGTCCCTCATCATCATCAGTAGTTCCGTACATCTGCTCCCCCCAGCAGGCTGGGCTGGTCCAGCTGGCTCCAGGGACTTCACATCAAGCACTTCTGCTTGCTGACCACAGAATCTCTGTCCAAGGAGAATTATTTCTCCTGGGACAACTTGCTACCAACACACAGGGGTCCTTACAGGCATCTCAGCAAATCCTCGCAGGGAGGAACTTGGACCCAGACTCTCCCAGGCCAGGACTTGATGCTTTCCACCCATAACTGTCCCCCTTGGTCCCTGCCGCAGCCACTCCTGCTCTCAGAGAGCCCAGGTCACCTCTGGCTGCTGCCCACAAGAGGCATCTCGAGCAGACTGTGGACATCGTGGGGGTTTGCTGCCTAATGGCTCCCCAAGCCTGGGAGAGGCACCTGCCTGCCTAAACAGGGGGTCCCTTGGGACGGGTGCCTCACGGTGCCACTCCTGCCCCCTCTGATGGCTCCTGCTGAGACTCAGAGCCACAAGGAACGGGAGGGCAGGAGTGATGCCCACAGTAGCTCTGCCCCAGGTTTTGACCCCTGCCCTGTCCCGTCCCGCCGTTCCTCTCCTCCCCTTACCGGAGCTGTGCCGTGAGCGGGAGCCCTCCTGGGGAAGGCCGTCGCTGCTGACCAGGGAGTAGCCGTCTATCAGCTGCCGCCGCCGCCGCTGCTCCTGCAGCTCCTCTTCCCTCTGCAAGTCGCTCCAGATCTCCTTCTCGATCAGCGCCGACGTCTGGGGCTTCCAGGTCCTCAGCTTGTACTGCTCCTCCCGGCCGTCCTCCCTCCTTAGGGGGTTCTGCGTCCCCATGTCATCCACAAAGGAGACCCTGGGCTTCCAGAAGGAGAAGGAGAAGTACTCTCTGGGCAGGACAGCCGTGCCGGCGGGGCTCGGGGTGGAGCCGGGAAGCTTTCCTCCCCAGGAATCCTTGCTCCCCCATTTGCTGGCGCAGGCGGAAACGTGCTGGGACACCAGGGGCTGGTCCTGGCTCTTCTCGCTGGCAGCGAAGCGCGGCTGGGACGCCTGGAAGGGCGTGATGCTCACTGTGTAGCTGGGAAGGCTTCTCCTGCCCCCGGTGTCTTCTGCGGGACAGGGGCCGTCGCTTGCGGGCTGCTCCGCCGCAAACTCATTAACCCAGCTCCTCCGCTCGTCTGCCTGCCTCGTGGGGGGGAGCTTCTGCGGGGGGGCTTCCTCCTGCTCAAACACCCTCCTGCGCTCGTCCAGCTCCTGCTGCGTCCCCCTGTCATACATCCCCAGCAGCCTCCCTTGCTTCTTCAGATCTTCCTCGCGCTTGGTTTCCTGCTCGATTTCCCTCTGGACGTAAAGGGAAGCGCGGCCTTTGTCCTTCCCTTTCCTGCCTGGGCCAGGAGAGGCGTGCATGGAGAGGAGAGGCTTGGTCTGGATCTCCACCAGCTCACTGCTGGAGGTCAGCCGCTGGATCCCCCTCTCCTTCCAGAGGTTCTCCTCCCTCTCCATCGCCATGCGGATCTCCCGCTCGATGGGCGTCTCATTGCTGATCTTCGTCTCCTTGTCCAGGCCATTGCTGCTGGCCCTCAGATCCACAAGGCCATTGAAGATCTCATTTGATGCACTTCCGTCGCTGGCATAGCCTGCATTGGCTTCGTTATACATCTCACCCAAGCCAGAGTCCAGGTCCTCTCTGGAAGATGCTTTAGTCAAGCTGGTGGGATCTGACCTTTCAGTATCAGCCCTTCTGGGAGCATAAACCTCCTCCTTCACAGGTGTCTTGTAGGACACACTGTAAACCTGATAAACGGTCTTGTCCGTCCTGCTCTGGCTGGATGCACCGGCATTACTGTAACCTCTTGCAGCCTTCGTGGCCATCTTAGGACTACGCCACTCTTGCCTAGAGTCTTTTGTCATCGACTCTGGCTTTGGAGACATGGCCTGTTGCCCTGGGCTGAAAAAAGAGCCCGGGCTGGTCTTCTCCAGCATCAGGAACTGCTGTCGAGCAGCGGAGAAGTTGATCTGCTCCGTGTTGATATTTTCAGGGTCAACAGGCGTCGCTGCCCTCCCTGAGGAAGGCTTGTCAAAGCACATGGCGAAGCTGGTGGTGAAGCTGCCCGTGTGCCTGCCTTCACCCTGGCTGCCCGTGCCGGCGTTTATGGAGCTCAGCTCATCCATGGAGCTCCACCTCTCGGCCATGGTGGAGCTTTTCCTCATCACCTGGCTCCGGATGACCTCCCTCCTCTCGTCCTGAAGCTCCCTGGCTTTCTCGGGTGAGATGTTCGGTGGAGGGACCCTGTGCTGTTCCTGCTCRTCCTCATCGTAAAGCTTTGAGGGTTTCCTCTCGCCTCTGTAAGCCCTGAGGTCGTACAGGCTTCCCGACCTCACCACCTCCAGCCTGGACTCCCTGTCCGGGGACGGGGTCCAGACATCTTTTCCACCATCCAGGAAATATGAGGGTGACTTTGACCTCGTTTTCCAGCCATAGCTGTTTTCCACCCTCTGGCTGCTGCGTTGAGCGGAGCCAAACACGTCGTCGTCGCTGTCAGCCCTCTGCTCGGCAAACGAGCCGGCTTGGTGAGCATCGTTGTAGTCGTGCTTGTGCGAGGTCTGCGGGAGCTGGAAGACCAGGTGCCTGGTGACTCTGTCCATCTCCCGGGAAGAGTCAGCACTCAGCCCTCTGCCCACCTCGCCCTGGAACGGGGACGCTGCTCAGCTTCGAGGTCGCCCTCGGGCTCCCGGCTGACCTGAGGACGAGGGGCAGGACCTGGCTGGCCCTGCAAGCAGGAGGGGAGAGCGGCCGTTAGGAGCAGCAGCAGAGGTCAGGGACACGCAGCACCCTCTCCCAGCCTGGCACTGCTGTTCCCACCCGCGCCCAGGGGACAGGCACCGCTAACACAAACCAGCCACGTCCCAGCAGTCATTCGCTCCATTTACCCAGAAACGCCGGGTCTCGGACAGAAGAAGCCAGAGCACGAAGCACCGTCCCCACGGGAACTGCCCCAAAGCCAACATCCCCCTCCCACCTCTGTCCCCCAGCCCAGCCGCGTCCCGAGCCGAGCCGCAGCCGCGAGCGAGGCCAAACCTGCCGCAGGCGTCGCCGCACCACCGGGAGGGCAGCGGGCAGCGGTGCTGCGAGACCGCGGGGCTTTGGGCAACGGCACGTCCGGCTCCACCGCGCCAGCCGCCGCCACGGGCAGCTCTTGCCCGCGCCAGCACGGCCGCCCTCGTGCCTTCCCGCGCACACGGGGCGGGGAGGGACCGGGCCGCCAGCCGGGTGGCACCGGGAGCATCAGCTCGCGGCGGGGAGAGGCGTCGGCAGTGCCGGGTCCACCTCTGCCTGGAATTTCTGTTTGCGAGAAGGAAGCTCCAAATAGCCGAGCTATTGAACCAGCGGGGATCATAAAAATGGTTTCATGGCTCATAAAAAGGAGGGGACTTTAACCCCCGTATCACGTAGAGTGGGAGTAAACTGCCCCGACCTCAGTATCGATCCTCCTGCGCTAACTGGGCCGGAGCTGGATGAGACAGCGGGTGCCGGGGGAGGGAGGGGCGGCGCAGGTGGGTCCCCACCAGACAGCAGCTCTCACCGCGTTACAAATGCCATCCCCGGCCCAGGGATGCCAGCAAGACACACGTAGGCGCCGGGCGAGCCGGGCGTGCCGCGGGCGAGGGGCGCATCCTCTCCCTCTGTTTGCCAAGGCGTAGCCACAGCCCTTCCACCGCTGCTCCCGGCTGGCCTCGCGTGCGCCTGAGCGGGTCAGGGGTGCACCAGCGCCGGCACCGCTCCCCGGGCGCTCGCAGCCTCCCGGGGGCACACGGGGAAGCCGGGAGCGAGGCTACGGTGATGACAGGGGCACCCAGAGCCTGGGCGCTGCGGTACCGGGGAACGAGACTCCGGCGGAGGCTCCCCCGGACAGAGGCAGGCGGCCGCGGGTCCCTGTGCCCGGCTCGTCCCCAGGACGGACACACCGTCCCCTGGACGTGCCTCCTTCCCTGCGGCAGCGCTGCTGACAGAGCTCCCTCTGCTCGCCTCCCAGCCGGTCCCGGCTGCGCCCTTCCTCTGCGGGGCCATTTAAGCCTTTCCTGGGGTGGAAGCACCTGGGTCTCGTCAGGGGCAGCTGGGGCATCCCGGGCCGGCCCCAGGGCGATGCCCCGGCACCGTGGTGCTGCTGCCCAGCTCCATGCACAGCCTCGGCGGTTCCTGCAGCAGGAACGGGGCTGGGATCTGCAGGGAACTGCCATTCCCGATGCCCTGTGCCCAGCTGAATTCCCGTAACCTCTTCATGTTCCTGCCTGTAATTCGCTATTGCTCTTTTATAGCCCCCGATGACCTGGATAGTGAAAACTATCTGCCCACCTCTTACCATGTTTGGGGGGGTCAGAGGTCCCTGCCGGGACGGGACTCCTCACCGGGGAGGTGCAGGAGGGGAGCGGGGCCAAGGAACCAGCAGGGCTGTTATCGGGGCTCCCGGCCGGCACCACGCCGAGCGGCACAGCCCCTCCCAAAGCAGCACCCAAAACCGTCCAACTGCCTCAGCTTGGCCCCCAGCTGCCTGGCACTGCAGGAACGTGGGGGCATGGGGGTCCCAGGCTCGTCCCTTCTGTGCCGGGCTGCCCCCGGCCCAGCCAAGCGCCACGGGGAGACGCTGGGCAGAGCAGGCRGCATTGCAGCACCCGCCAGCCTGGCCTGGGCCCCCCCACCATAAAGAGACATCTAGGGAGTTCTCCAGGTCCCCCCACCCCAGGGGTCCTGCAGTGGGCTGCAGACTTGCAGTGTGCCCACCCCCCCGTGCAAATGGCCGCCTGCGCTCCCAGACCCGCCGACGTGAGAGACACGCACGAGCGTGCCGGCGTGCCGCCGGCAGCCCCTCCGCCTGCCCACCGCAGATAGAGCTGGCGTGCGCACACACCCCCCCGCTGCCGGACCCTGCGCAGGGACCGGTCCCTCCGAGGCCGGGGGGGAACAGTCGCTCCGAGCACCCCGGCGCTGCCCTTGCCCCCACCCTGAACGTGCTGCACTTACTGTCCGGGGGAGCCGTCGGGGCGGGGGTCCCCATGCCCCAGGGAGGCCGTGCGGGGCACTCAGCTGAGCCGTGTCCGCTGGGGAGTGGCTGGGGCGGGCGGTGGTGGGGCGCGGGGGCCGRCGGGGCCAGCGCGGCTGCGGGGCCCTGATAAGCTCAGCCCGAGCCCGTGGGGAATTCCAAGAACCGCGCCGGGCTCAGCGCTGGCCGCGGTTCAATGACCTGTTCCCGACCCCCCCACGCCACCGTCACCCCTGCTGCAGCTGGCTCCCACGCCTGGAGGGCTGACCTTGGCCCCCAGCCTGCGGCACACGCCAACACGCCGACGTGCCGACGCACCAATGGGCCAATGCGCTAATGCACCGCTGCGCCGATGCGCCAGCGCACCCGCGCACCAACACGCCAGCGCATCGATGCGCCAACGCGGTGCACCGACAGCCCGTTCTGCAGGCACGCGCTGCCTCTCCACGGACACGGGTACAGCACTGAGGAGGTCTGAAACTCCAAAGAGAGCCGGGGTGTCCGGCTCTTCCCCGACCCTGCGCCCCAGGGCTCCCCCACTCGGTTCTCCCCACGGAGGAGCACAAACGTGGGCTCGGCCATCCCTGGGAAGAGCTTGAGCTGCTCCCGGTTGGCAGCGCCGGGGCAGGGAGGCAGCGCGGGGGTGCACGGCCACCGGCGCCCTTCAGCCCCGTGAGCCCACCCGGGCAGCCCAGGGCCGGGCCCCGGCCGGGGCCGGGGACGCGGTGGTGCCTGCTGGGGAGCGGGCGCAGGAGCCCGAGCGCGCCGGGAGCCCACACTCTCCTGTTTACACCGCGGGGCCCCTCCCGGCCCGGCCGCCCGATAACCCCGTGTTTGCGCAGACGGGGCTGGGGCGGGTGCCCTCGCTGCCGTGGCAGCCCCGGCTCTGCCGGCCCCACCACCCCGGCGGCCGTGGGCGCCCGCCCGGCGCTGCCCTCCCCGGCCCCCCGCTCCCCGCCAGCCCTGCGCTGCTCCCGGCTGGGAAGCCCCGGGCACCCTGCACCCACCAGGCCAAGGGCAGGACTGCGGCACGGCAGCCGTGATGCCCTCGGTGCCTGCGGCCATGGGTGCCGGATCCCAGCAGAGCAGGCGGCATCGTCGGCACGCAGCACCCGGAGCCAGCCTCCCTCCCGGCACAGGGCGCCGCAGCCGAGCGGGCAATGCTGTGCCGGGATGCTCAGCCCTTCCCTGCGCCTGCGTCTGGGGCAGGAGGTCCCTGTCCTCATCCTCTCTGCCCCGCCATGACAGCTCTGCTCCCCGCTGGAGCCTGCTCCTGCCGGAAAGCCCCTCCCGGCTCCGCCGCTGCCTGCAACGGCCCGAGCAGGGCGATGGGGTCAGCCCCGCTCGCCCCGGCTGCCTCTGCCCGGCTGCGGGGTGCCCGGGAGGTCCCACTTACCCCCTGCCCGGCCCCTGGGTGCCCCCGGCCCGGCTCTCTGGGCTGCCGGCTCTGGCACTGGCTGGCCCGGTGACGGCAGCTTCGGTGCGGCTGCCAGGTGGCTCTGCGTTTCCGGGCGGGAGAGCCGAGCCTGTTTTACCGCGGGGTTGAGGCAAAGTCCACAGGCGATGGCTGGGGAGCGCACCACGCCTGCGGCAGGGTGTGTGCGTGGCTCACTGGGCTGGCACCGCGCAGAGTCGGGGCCCCGCCACCCCAGGAGCGAGCCCTGGCATCCCAGCCCCAGGCAGAAGCGGGACCCACACCAGCCCCGGGGTGGGCAGAGACCCACGGCCACGTGGTGACGGGACCTGGGGGGCCCTGACCCCGGTGCTGCTCCTTGGGACAAGCAGCAAACCGGGCCGCCACGTCCCCTTCACGTGGGCACGCCCGCCAGCATCACGCATCCCTTTCCTCCCGGCATCCCGGTTCCCACCCGCCTCTTCCTACCTGCTCCTCCGGCGTGGCCACGTGTCCATCAGGCCAGCAGCGGGGCTGGCAATGCGGCAGTGCCAGGATGGCATCCCAGCCGTGCTGCCCTTACCTGTGCCTGGGGCTCCAGGGTGACACAGAGGACCTGCCACGGCGGGCGCCCGAACATCTCCCTTGCCTGGTGTCACCGTCGGTCTGGGGACAGACACTCTGAGGCCGCGTCAGGGGCCGGAGACACGCAGGGGTGTGAAAGCGCCGTGCCCCTGCCCTGCCCGGCTGGCCGTCACCGGGGCCAGGCCCTGCTAGCCGCGGGAGGGAGGAACCGAGGGGATTTATGCTGCTGGGAGAGACCTGTCCGGGCTGGATCCCAGCCAGCCGGGCAGCTCCTGCCTCTGCCCCACGCCGGCTGGCTCCAGTGCTGCTGGCGGGGAATGGGGCATTCCGCGCCGGCAGCGGCGGGGAGCATGGGCAGCGTGGGGAGGCGGTGGGGATCCCCCGTGTGCTGCCTGCCGTGCCACTGGGCTGGCATCGGCTTCGCTGGGGCCGGCAGGCAACGGGCGAGTGACGGCACCGAGGCRTGAGCGCCGGGCACAACCCTGCCGGGACAAAGGGGCAGCGGGGCACTGCCAGGGCGGCACGGGAAAGCTGCCGAGCAGAGGAAGGGCTCTGTCACCCCCGGCGACAGCACAAATGCCCTTGCACGTGGCTCTTGCACCCGTGAAACAGCTGGAGGGGTGAGGCTGGGGGAAGCCCCTGGGCAGGGACGAGAGGAGCCACAGCCCAGGCAGAGAAGGGGCAGCAGGGCCCATCCCCATCATCCTCATCCCCATCATCCTCATCCCCAGCATCCCCATCCCCATCCCCCCCATCCCCAGCACCCCCATCCCCATCCCCATCCCGGCCCCTTCCCCCCCATCCGTGCCCAGTGCCCACGCTGGGGTGCCGGGCGCGGGTGCCAAGCGCCGGGTGCCGTCCCCGGTCCCCATGCAGAGGGCGGAGGCGCCAGGCTGGTTGTTCACACAGTTTATTTGCTCGGTTCGGGTGTCTTACAAACAACGGGGAGGGCCGGGGAGGGGGAAAACTTCAAACGGCTTCGGCACAAGTGAAAAGCACGGGAGCGCGGGAAGTGCACTTCAGCGGAGCCAGGCCGGGGGTGGCGGGGGCTGGCCGGGACGGGGCTGGGGTGCGCGGCCGGGCTCCTCCGCCTGCTGCTGCTCAGCCCCCGCCAGCCTGATCCCGCTCCCTGTCGCCGCGGGGGCCGGACGGGGCCGGGGGCCGGCGCTGGGTCCGAAGCCAGCCGAGGGGCAGGGGGTGCCGAGGGTGGGAGGGGGCCCTGGCTTGGGGTTGGGGGGATTGCGGGACCCGGGGCGGGATGGGGCGAGTGGTGCTGGCAGGAGGTGACGTGCATCCCCCCTGGGGACCTAGCCCTAAGCCAGCCCCCAGGATCGGTGGGGCAGGTGCCCCGCGGCACCCAGCCCCAGCCCCCCGCTCTGCGGCACTGCAGCGATGGGGCTCCAGCGATGCCCGGCTGCGGGAGAGGCGGGAGGGGCTCCCCCTTCCCCCCCCCCGGGGGTGCCAGCCCCGGCCCCTTCCCCAGCTCTGCCTCCCCCAGAGGCTTTCGGTGCCCGGCCGGGGCTTGGGGCCGGGCTCCCCACAGGAGGACTGGCACGGCAGCACCGTGAGCCCCCCGCAGCCCCCAACCTAGGCCCCTGCCCCCCTCCCCTATCCCTGCAGACTCCATTGGGGGAAAACTGCAGCCAGGGTGGTGACTGGGGGCAACTGGGATGTCATGGGAGGGTCACTGCTCACACGAGGGGGCTGAGGGAGAGGAAAGGCCTTGGGGGGCTGAGCCCCATCCCTGGCTGCTCTGCCACCCGCGTCCCGGTGGGGTGGGCAGCGTGAGGGCTGCTCTGCACGTGCTTCGCTGGGGGCTCGGGGAATCCCTGGCGACTCGCCCGGCCGCGCTCGGCAGCAGGGACCTGCTCGCTCTTGGACCAGGACSCTTGGGACGTGCCGGCTCCCGGCCGGCTACGCCCTGCCCAAAGCTCGTGTGCCTCCGGGGTGCGGGGACCGGGCGCTGCCAGCCCGGCTGCGCGGCCGCAGCCGGCTCAGGGGCAGCTGACATGGGGCAACAGGCGCCGAAAGCAACCCCGGCCCGGGGCCGGCACACGGGGCTCCAAGCCCCGGTGTTTGGGACAGTGCTGGCAGGAGATGGGACCCCCCGGCAGCAACCCCCGTGCCGGGGCAGGGCGGGACCGTGCCCCGACCGCCGGACCCGCAAGGTGGTGATGGGGGCTCAGCGGGAGCCGCGTGCCCAACGCCCGCGGGATGTGGCAGAASCGCCCAGGGTTTGGGCAGGGCTCAGCACCCAAGGGTGCTGCCCGGGACCCCCCRCCCTCCCCGCCTGCCCCAGCGGGTCTCAGTGGGGAGGAAACGCTGGTGCTGGTGGTGAAATCCCCGCTGAAGGGCTGGGGTGCGGGGGGCRGGGAGCAGGGAAGGCTGCTTGCAATCCCGGCACAGACACAGCATCCCGGGGACACCCTCCGGGGAACACCGGACCCCCGGCAGCTCCCAGTCCCAGTGCCTGGGGTGAACTGGGCTGCCCTGCTCTCCTGGGGAGCTGATGCTGCAGGCCGGGGCCCCAGAAAGCGGCTCTGCAAAGCTGCCGGCGCCGGGCAGCAGAGGCAGGAGGGGGAYGCGGTGCTGGGCACCCTCCCGCTGCTGCGGGGAGGCGCGGGAGCTCCCGCCCCATCCCCGTCCCCATGGGGCTCGGTCGCCCCCAGCTCCCCTTCCCCTYGCTGCCATTGCCACCCACGTCACCCCAGGAGCCACGGGCACCCGGCCACGGCACCGCTCAGCCCCCTCGGCTGGTAGAGCCCAGCGATGCCGGCGTGGCAGCCGACACGGAGGAACAGCCCCGCRGGAGCCTGTGGAAGCCTGTGGCATCGGTACCTGGACGGTGGCAGCCATCACCACGAGCGCCCGGGCGAGGAGCTCCTGCACAGGGAGCCGAGTCCAGAGGAGCGGAGCAGGTCTCCCGCCCGCAGGCCTGGAGACGGGCTGGGGCTCCCGYGGGAGCCACGCGTGACACACAGCCSCCTGCGAGCYCCTGGCACGATGGATGYCRCCCTCGACGCCCTTCCCTTGCCTGGACACGCTCCGTCCCCGAGGGGCTCACAGCTCAGGGAGCTTGGGGGCATGGGGACGAGGACGTGGGATGGAGCGGGGACATCCGTGGGCAGCCGGAGGGGACGGCCCAGGGCCTTTCCCCGCGGGAGAATCGGATGATGGAGGCACGGAGAGAGGGGCTGGCGTGGGGCTGGCTCCGTGCCCTCCGCAGGCTGAGCCAAGCGTGGGTCCCGCTGGCCGCCGGCTCCCCGGGAGTCCTCTACAGACGTGGCGGCATCCTCCGATCCCCCAGCCCGGCCGGCTCCGACCTCTGACGGTGGATGGGAAGTTGCCGGCGAGAGGAGGGAAAGGCTCCGGCGTCGGTGTCGGGAGGGCACCGGCGTGGGGCGAGGCTGGGCCGTGGGTGGGGGCAGGCACGCCGCGGGGCCAGGGGGTCTCTAATAAATATCACAGGCAGCACTGGTGGGGCGYGGCGTGGCGCGGGGCGGGCAGACGGGGCGAGCGGTGCCGTGGCCGCGGTTCGCTGCCGCCTGCTGCGGCTCCGCAGGTGCCGTGTCGGATCTCCCCGGCTCTGCAGAAAGAGGGTCCGTGTCCAGTGGGGGAGGGAGCCCGGCGTGCCGGGGCGGCGGGCCTGGCTAGCGGGGGCCGGGGCGGAGGGGGCTCGGCGGGGGCAGCCTGCTCTGCGGTGGCGCGGCGCCGGCGGGGCTCACATCACCGTGCAGCACTTGCAGCGCTGCTTCTTCACGTCCGTCTCCTGCTCGGCCTCCTTGGCGTCYGTGGCGTTGGCGCCCGGCTTCTGCCCGCCCGGGCCCTCCTCCCCCAGCGGCTGGGCGGCCACCGGCTCCAGCGCGGTGCCGTTCGGCGGCGCGTGGTCCTTGCGCGCCGGCTCCGGCTTGCTCTCGGCGTCCTCGATCACGACCAGCTCAGCCTTGATGGTGCCCTCCAGCCCCAGCACCTTCTTGGTCTCGTCCTCATCCTCCACGTTCTGGTAGCCCATGAAGATCATGGTGACGGGCTGCTCCCGGCTCGGCTCCGTCCCCTCRCCCGGCGGCAGCCCCGCGGTGCTTTCCCGCGGCTTGGCCTGCAGCCCCGTGATCTCCCTCCGCGGCGTCGGTTTCTGGCTGGCCGGGGCGCTGCCGGCCTCCTCGCCGGCCTTGGCCGGGGCCTCCCGCCCGGCGGCTTTGCTCAGGGTGGCCTCGTCCGCCTTGTGCAGGAGCTCGTCGACCTCGGAGGAGCTGAGGGGGTGGGCGCCATTCTGCAGGGCCCCGTCCTCGGCGCTCACCGCGTGCACCACTGCGGGGACAAGAGGAGGGAGGGTGAGGGGGGCTCGGGCCGGGGGGCTCGGGCTGGGGGCACAGGTCGACCTGGAAAAGCTCCTGCTGGCGTGACCCGCTCGGACCCGGTTCCCACGCGGCCGGGGAGCAGCACCTTCCCCTCCCCAAAGGCCCTGGCACCGAAGCCAGGACGCCCGGCAGCACCCCGACCCCCCCTCGGCCGGAGCTGCTGCTGGACCCCCTCCAGCATCGCCTGGCCCCTGCCCGACAGCAGACGGGGAGGCCGAAACAAAAGCACAACGCGAGGAGCCGTTCCCGGCCCTTGGCACCGCCGAGGCCTCACACCCGGCGAGCCCCGCGGCAGCCGCGGCCGTCTGCCAGCTCGCCGACAGCCCGCCAAGCTGGCCGCGCTCGCCGCGGCGGGATGGCGTCCGGCGGGTGCCTGGCTCGGCCGGGGCCGACGCGATGCTCTGCGGCAGATCGCCGCTGCTGCCTGCAAGACCCCAGTGAGCGCTCGGCAGGTGCTGCCGCACCACGTCCCACCACGTCCTGCCAAATCCCGCCGTGTCCCGCTGCCTGTGGCACCCAGTGGCCCCATGCCCAGGAGGGGACGGGGCTCTTCCGCCGCCGGCGTGCTTTGCACGGCCGCTCGCAGCGCTGGAGGCAGCAGACGTGCGTCACGGCGAGAGCCGCCTCCGGCTCATCGCATTTTCCACTTGACCTGGGGCATCGTGCGACGACCAGTGCAACAGCCTCAGCAGCCAGTCGATGGAGATGGACGACAACCAGCCCAGGCAGGGCCGGCTCGGCCGGGACCCACGCACGGCTGCCCCGGGCCGGGCACTGCCAAGGCGGCTCCTCGGCCCGTCCTTGGAGCTGGGGGTCCCGGGGCAGTGGGGGGCTGAGCCAGGCGGCCGGGGGAGGTGAAGGCCAGCGTGGCCCGGCATGGCCATGGCCACGGGGAGGGTGTTGAACAGGACCGGCTGCCAGCGCAGTGCGGTTTCCTCGGAGAGGCGGTTGGTCCACTCGGCTACCACAGTCCCCAGTAACGCGCTCCAGCTCCGTGGCTGGTCCTTGCCACCGACACAGCCATCCCTCGGGTGTCACCAGGCCCTTGGAAGCAGGTTCCCGGAGGTCCCCAAAAGCAGGGGCCGCGGGCAGGGACCGGTCCCTATCGCTGCACCTCCTCTGCGCCCGGTGGCCACGCTCCCCTCTGCCAGCCTGGGCATGTCGGGCTGACGCGGTGCCGGTGCCGCGTTCCCCACCTGCGGGACGGGCTCCCGAGTCTTGGACACGGCAGATCCTCTTCTCCACTCTCCAGCGGCACAGAGTCACGGTGTGCAAACGAGGGCTGGCCTGTCGGGGCCGTCTACACCATGCTGCCGGGACGGATCCCATGCCGGGCTGGCCAGGGTGCAGGATTGGGGCTGGCGAGGGGTTGCCCTGAGCCGTCTCCCCTACAGAGCTGTTGAGGACGGCCGGGAGCGGCCCCAGCCCTTCCTAGCCCCGGTGCCCACCGGGATGCTCGGGCAGCCGCTCCCTTGTCCCCTGCCCTTTGCTCCTGACGCCTCCGAGCRGTGCGGGACGGGCCGTACCTTTCAGCTCATCCTCGTACACTTTGACCCCCTGCAGACAGTGGTTCTGGGGGAGCAGGGTGGTGCTGGACAGGACCTTGGTCTCCCCAGTCACTCTGTCCTTCTCCACCGTGATCTCCACTGAGTACATGGCTGGGACACAAAGAGGACAGCACGCGTTACGGCGGCCCTGGCCCTCCCTAGCCCCTGCTCAGCGGCTGGCAGCGGGCAGGCACGTGGCGGCAGCGGTGCGGCGTGCTGYGGTGCAGCGCGGTGCGGTGCGGTGCCCAGCGGTGTTAGCGAGGCAGCAGGCGGCAGCGAGGAGGAGTGAACGGCAGAGGCGGGTGCGACATCCCGGGCACAGCCCTCCGACCGGGACCCACGGGGCCGTCGCCGTCCTGGCGCTGCCAGCATCACCTTACCTCCACGGCTCCTGTGTCCCCCGGGCTGGGGCCCAGCCAGGCCCTGGAGGCACCGCGGCAGGCGGCGCCACGTCCGTCTGTCCGGCCGGTGAGCAGTGCTGGCGCGGGGCCCTGGGCTGGGAGCCAGGCTCGTGCTGGCGGGAGGCGGCGTCCCCCGCTGAGGGTGCTGGCGCAGCCCCTCCGCCCCCGAGGGACGGGCGATCCTCGGCATCTCTCCTTCGGCTCCYGGCCAGTCCCTGCCGGCACCGGGGTCACCTCGGTCCGGTGGCGCTTTGCTCCAAGGACCCCAAGACGGGCTCTGCCCAGCACCGGTGCCGCAGCCCGGTCTGAGCCATCCCCCCAAACCAGAGCAAACCCCTCCAGCAGCGGAGCCGGCCGCAGCCCCCCCAGCGCGGGCAGCTCGGCCCCGCGTGCCCCTGCAAGCTCCCGCCGGCCGTGAGCGCTGGCGCAGGGTCAGCCATGCCRGCAGCCGACGCTCCGCTCCCTCTCCTGCGCTCCGAGAAGCCGCAAACAGAGCAGGAGGCGAAGGATGAAACCGGAGCAGAGACATGGATTGGGGTAAGGGGGGGCCCTGACTCACCAACCAGCCACGGGGTGGAAGCAAAACAAACCCTGTGATTGCAAATAACATGTTCTCTGCCTTGGGCTTGGAAAGCCATCGAGCGGTGGGGAGCGTCGGTGGCAGGGCTGCGGCGTGAGCAGCGAGCCGAGGGGCAGCGTGGGAGGGGAGGGGAGGGAGAAGCGACCGGGAAGGAGCGCTCCTCCCGGGGAAGCCGGCACCTACCTGCCTTCATCATGTCAGTGCCTTCCACCGCCTTCATGGGGCTGCTGGAGGCCTTCTTCTCGGCTGGAGACGGAGAGGAGAGGTGACCGCCTGAGCTAAAACCATCAACTGGTCGTCCCTGCACCCGCAGGACGGGTCCCCGGGAGGGCGGCGTGTCCCCCCATGGCTGGTGCCTGGGACGGGCTCCCCCACCGCAGGGCACCGCTGCCCGGGAGGGGACAGGGACGGGGGAYGTGGGGACGGGGCTGCCCCGGCTCCCCCCACCCATCTGGCCCCAGTGCCGGGGCAGCACGAGGGGGTGGCGGGCGCCGCCTCCCGGGAGCAGGAACCRCGGCCGAGGCGGGGATCACCTACCCTTGACTGTGCCCAGGGGACTCTGCAAAACAGAAGGGAGAGGTTAGGGGCTGCCGGGAGACGCCRTGCACCCGCTGCCCACACACCCACCGCCCACTCACCCATCCCCACCARGGCAAGGGACCCCCGGCCCGGCCCCACTGCCACAGCATCGGCAGGGCAGGGGCTCCGAGGGTGACAGGGACACGAGGGGTAGCCAATCCACCCAGCATGGCTGGGACCGGGCCCACCACAGCCGCGCCAGCGCCCCGGTGCAACCCCGCAGCCGCTCGGCAGCGGCTGCCCGCGCTCGGCCCCTCCACCAGCGCAACCCGCCCGCCGCCGTGCCGTCACCCCGGCAGCTCCCCGCTCCGCGCCGGCAGCAAGAACCAGCTCCGGTCTGGCAGGGGCTGAGCAAGCACCAACCCCCCAGGCACCCCGTCTCCCCCTTCACCCCTCCCCGCGGGGAGGCCGTGCCCACCTTCTGCGTGTTGGGGACGGCCTCTGCCTTCTCCTCCTTGGCCGGCGCTGCCGCCTCCGCCAGGTTCTCCTTGGTGGAAGCCGCCGAGCTGCCGTTCTCCAGYGTCTCCAGCTCCTTCTCCAGCCTGCGGGAAGAGTCGGGGCTGAGAGGCCGTGGGGAGCCGCGGTGCAGGCAGCCGCAGCAGACCCGTGAACGTGGGCCAGCGACGTGGCGCAGGGGAGAGGGGAGGCACAAATCAGCCCCGGGGCTCGGGAGGCACAGGGACAGACAGACAGACCTCCGGCACGGCCGTCGCCATCTCTTTGCAGGGGAAAAGCATGGAACAAACCCAGGGGCTTCACCCAGCGGGTGCTGCCATCACCCTTAACGCTTTGGCCGTGCGCCTCCACCCATCTCCTCGGGGTGAGCGATGCTCAGCACGAGAGTCACGGCCCCGCAGCTGCTGAGCAGTCGGGGCGGCCGCTCAGCCGACGGGCTCGGCCCAAGCGGGTGGAAGAAAGTCCCCGCGGGCACCAGACAGCGGGACTGACCCCACGGGGCGACCCCCCAGCTCTCGCTGTCCCCGTGCAGTGACTGAACCGAGCCCGCCACACACTTGCCAGTGCCCTCGCTCGGTGGCACGGAGCAACGCTGCTCCGTCACCGTTCTGCTGCCACAYGTGTCGCCCGAAGTTTGAGCTTCCCACAAGGGCGACCGCCCGTCCCCAGCCACCGAGCCCGGCCAAGAGCTGTGCCGGCAGCAGGGCCCCACCGGGACGCGGTGGAGGTTGGGGAAGTCCCCACGGATTCATGTCCCTGTAAATCAGGGCCCCTCTGTCAGTGCAGTGGCAGCACCCCCCGGCAGACCCCCCCTTAACTCCCGTCTCCCCACAAGGCGCCGGCGGAGGAATGCACCGCGCCATTAGACGGACACAAAGGCCCCTTCGTGCCTGACCCCTCTCTGCACCGATGCTCRGTAATTAACGGCACAGCCGTGACTGATTGCATTCTTGCAGGGCAGCCAGGCTGCTGGGACACCTCTGTGCCGGGGCTCCCGGCCCCCCTCCCTGCCTTCGGCAGCCCAGGCACGAGGGAGCTGGGCAGGGGCTGAGGCTTCTCCCCCCCAGCCTCCCACCCTGCCCCTTCCCCAGGGGCTGAGCCACCGCAATGGGGACGGACATCCATGGGGAACCGGCCCCCCGTTTCCCTGTCTCTGCGATCACGGGTGCTGGGCACCAAGCAGCCCCCCCAGGGGACCCCAGCCCCAGCCCAGCCCTGGCCCCCAGCCCCACGGCTCCCACTGACGCCCTACACAGCTCCAGCCATGGAGGCCGGCGTGGGGCCAGCCCCAGGCAGGAGCACGGCTGGGGGTGTCCGTGCTCAGAGGGGCCACGGGGCTGGGTGGGCTCCGGGACCAGCCGCAGCCCCCGGACAAATGCCGGCAAGAACCCAGCCGGACGGTTCACGGCGAGAGCGGCCGAGCCCTGGCAGCGCCGCGGAGGCACCTCCGAGCTCCAGAGCGGATGCTCTCCTCCAAGCACGTCTGCGGCTGGACCCGAGCGAGCGCAGCGGCACGGCGGCGAGCCTCACGCCTCGTGCCTCATGCCCAGCACGCGGGACCGAGCTGCATCTCAGCCTGCCATCTGCCCGGGGGGAAGGAGGGTCTGGGGGTCTCTGGAGGGACACGGGCGCCCTCCGAGCGCACCCCGACACCCCGGCCCCACGCCGTCCCCATTACCTCTGGATGGTTTCCTCCAGCTCCTTGGTCTTCACCTCATCCTCCTGCATCTGCTTCTTCATGGCCTCGTCCTCCTCGGAGGCTGAGGCCGGGGCCCCCTCCAGCAGCCATCTCTCCCGCAGAGCCTTGGACTGGGGAGCAGAAGAGGGTCACGGTCCCGCCGCCCCCACAGCCGGGGGGTCCCCGGCGCGTCCCCGGTGCAGAGGCAGCCCGGGGGTCCCGAGGGATCCTCACCTTGAGATGCTGCAGCTGCCGCCTGTCGTCCTCGAGCTGCCGCCTTTTGTTCTCGATCTCTGTCTGACGTTTCCGCTTCTCCTGGGGGGGAGAGCGGCAGAGCCGGGGCTGGCGTGGGGAGGGGGTAGGTGTGGGGAGGGGGTCGGCGTGGGGAGGGGGTCGGCACCGGGCATAGCCGGGGTGGGGGCACCTCCCTCCCGGCTGGGGCAGCATCCCCGGAGCAGGGAGGAGCAGGGAGCGGGGGGCAAGGGGCTCCCAGAGGGTCTGACATGGGGACACAAGCCGTGCCTGGGGCTGCGAGCCTGGCCTTGGGGACAGCCCACCGGGAGCTCCCCAGCCCTGTGTCACGTCCTTGCCCTCACTGGGGGAAACTGAGGCACGGCGGGTGCAGAGGAATCAGGGCAGAGCCTGGACTCTCTTCACCATCTCAGAATGACGCCTTCCCTTCGCCCGGTGCCTCCGGGCGAGCTGGCCAGCACGGGGGGAACCAGCCCCAACAGCCTCTCCCCAGCCCCCCTCGCTGCACCTCCTGGGGCTCGTCCAGATCATTTCAGCGGAGTCAGTCCCAGCCTGGGAAGCATCACCCGCTTGCTTTCTCCTCTGGAGAACAATTTGCCCTTTGTGCAGTGGAGATCAGTCGGTAGCGGGACAGGACGGGGAAGCTGGCAGCCCGCGGCGGGCAGGGGAGCTGCTACGGGACAGCGACGGGGTTTAAAACCAACCCAGTGCCCTGCTCTGTGCTGGGAAGGGGCTGCCCAGCGTGGCCCCCAACTGCTCGCTAACTAATTACTAGTGCTCACAGCAGGCAGGGCCAGATCCTGCACGATCCTCAGCCCTTCCCTGGGAAAGGACAAGGGGGGAATCATCACCCGTTTCCCTCTCACTCAGGGCTCATCAAGGCGTTGCTTCATTAATTAAAACTCCCAACCGCCCGTTGCTTGCTCTGTCCCTCTTTCAGCAATGCAGAGCCAAGCCCTGCCGGATCCTGCGCCCCGGCCGAGGCACGTCCCTGGGAAGAGCGGCCGCAGGGCAGGACGCCCTGGCACCGGCTCCCGYGAGTCCCTGTTCGGCTGCTAGAGACCCCCTGCCCGGGGCTGGGTGCGGGCTCTCTGGCTCCTGCCCCTGCCTGCAGCCTCGGAGCAGCCTCCCGGGCCGGAGGCAGGCGCTGGGAAAGCGGCCGCACAGCCCCTGCGCCGGCGCAGCCCCTGCGCCCGCACTCTCCTCCCTGCGGGCGTCTGCCCCACGTGCCGCAGGGGATGGCACAGGGACGTGGGGACGCCAGCTCAAGGTCCGGCGCGCCCGTCGTGCGCTCACAGCGTGCAAGGGACTCACCGCGATGGCCTGCAGCCTCTCCTGCTGAAGGGTGGTGGCCTCCACAACCCTGCAAGAGAGCAGAGAGAAGCAGTGAAGAGCGCAGGGGGCGGGTGAATGGGGACATTGTGCCACCAGCGAACCGGACACAGCGCACGGACAAAGGCTGAACTCTTCCCTTCCGCCGGCTGCTTTCTCCCCTTCCCCTTCCCCCCCGGAGCCAAGCACCCCTCGCCCGCACAGCTCCTCCAGGCGCCCCTTGGCCCCCTGCCCTGCCCAAATCCCCCGGGAGAGGCACCTCGGGCTGATCCGGCGTGGCCGGACCCGCTCCTCCCGCGGCCGCGGCACAGATGGAAACGGTGACCACGGAGGGGCTGGAGTGGGACGGTTCTGGCCACCCCTGCGGTTCAACCTGGCTCACACTTTCCATTCCAAGCCCTTTTCTTGGCTGCTGACACCTTTCCCGGACACTGACCTTTCCGGGCTGCGCACAGGCACACGCACACACACGTGCATAGACACACGGACACGCACAGACGCACACATTGCAACTGCCTCCGCTCCAGCTGGGGTTCGTGCTCCCGGGCCCGGCACCCGCCTCCACAGCGTGAACTGCCGCGGCCGTGCCTGGGGACGCTGCCGGCGGCAGCCGCCTCGCTGGCCCCGACGCGGCTCTCCGGGGAGCAGGCGGGCCCCGGGGTGCTGCGAGGAGGGGGTGCCTTGACTCCCTGCAGCCATGCGCCCACRCGCCCGCCTTCCCGTGTCCCGGCAGCGCGAGTGCCCCGGACCACCCCGACCGGCAGCGCAGCCCCGCGGGGCCCGGCAGCAGCCCCCAGGCCGCGAAGCATCAGGTGCGGGTTCAGCAGCCGGGAGCCGCAGAGCGGGGCTGAGGGCGTCTGCCCGGGGCCTGGCTGTGACTGGGGATGCTCCGGTGCCACAGGGAGCCGGCTGGCTGCTTGCCAGGCGATGCTAACGAAGCGCTTAGCTGTGGCAGTAATTAGGGTGGGAGGCGTGGAGGTGTCGTCAGGCGATGGATCATTGCCACTTACTTCCCAGAGCAAGGGACAGCAGAGCCTGCGAGGGGGCAGCTCGCAGGCCCCCGCTCTGGAGGAGACACTGCCATGGAGACACTGATCCAGGCTCCGGTCCCCGCGGCCGAGCCCTTCCTCCGGCTGTCCCTCGCTCCGGGGCTGTCTGCGCTGCTGCCCGGGGCGAGCAGGAGGGAGGAGACCCGGGGGGGGGTCTGCACTCCCCAGCCCAGAGCGGGGTCCGGCTCCGGCCCCTGCGCGTGGCTGTTCCCGCGGCTGGTGGGTGCCGGGGCGGCRGAGGGGAGAGCTCTTGGACTCCATTTATCCCGGTGGTTAAGCGCACATCCATCTTCGCAGCTCCCAGGAGCTCCCGCCATGGCTGAGCGCGCGGAGCCGGGGCAGCTGATGCGCAGGGACCGGTGGGACACCCCTGCACCTGCCTCCCCCCGGGTCGGCCCCCGCATGCCCGGCTGGGCCCGAGAGCTTTGAAAGCGCAATTAAAGCAAGAGGCAGACAGTCCCTTCCCAGCAGGCAGGGGGGAGGGAGAGGAGCGGCCGCAGGGCCACCGGCAGTCCCAGCCCATGCGGGGCGGCGAGRGGCGAGGGGGGGACAGGGAGGGACAGGCAGCAGCGTGTCCCCAGCACAGCAGGAAAAGCCATTAGCAAGGAGTGAGTGCCAGAAGCCCGGTCCAACCCCGGCCTCACCAAAGATGGTTTTACACACGGGGCARGCACGGGCTGCTGCGCCCCACAGACGGTACCTCCCTGGGCTGGGCTCTGGCCACACGTGCCAGCACGTGTGCCCTTGCACATGGGTGTGCCCTTGCACGAGTCCTCCACCGGAGGGGACGGCACACGCATGTGCAAGAGCTGGGCTTTGCAGAAAATCAAATGGGCTCTGCCAGGGCGAAAGGACCCCCCGCCTCCGCCGGGCACCTCCTTGAAACCAGCAATTAATCGAAAGCTGCTCAGAGCCGCCCGTCCTCCCCCTCACCCCGCACCCTCGGATCCCAGCGGCGTGTGAAATCCAGGCCAGAAAAACAAACTGGGGAAGGTGTCGCTTTTGTAGCAGTTATTTTTGTGCTGTTTGTGGCGAGGCTGCGACTGTTTTGCACGCGCAGGCGCACACCCGCCGCTCGCAGCCTCCCGTGTGTCACGCCTGGCAGCCGCAGCCCGACACCGCGCCCCGGACGGGAATTAAATAATTACAAACCCAAAGAGAGCCGGAGTGTCTGCAAGTCCCTTTGCCGTCCCCGCTCGCTCTGCTGCCGCTCCCTGCCCGGCTGCACGGGGTYTGAGAGCAGCAGCACCCGGCACAGGAACGACGGGGGGGTACGAGGGACACTAGCTGCACCCTGCAAACCCCTCCACAGCGGGAGCCATTCCCTCGCGGGAAGTGGAGCCAGGGACAGTGGGTTTCCCCAGGGAAACCTCCTCTGCTGACCCGCCGGGGCCACGAGTGGGGTCTGCCCTTCCCCAGCCCCGTGCCCAGGGTCTCGCCTCACCCCTGGACACAGCGGAACTTTCTCAGGGAAGAAAGACCAAAAGCAGCTGCACAACTCGGGAGACGGAGCTGTGACTCGGACAGTGATGGACCTGGCGGGCCCCCACGCGACACCCCCAGCACGCAGGAGTGGGGGCTGTGGGGACGCAGGGCCCTGACGGGGGGAGCACGCAGTGGGCACTGGGACCACCATCCACATCACGGCCCTACACCCTGCCCCGGGCTCCAGCCCAAGGGGTGAAACCTTCCCTTCCCCCCGCCAAACCAAGTCCAAAGCAGCAAGGAATCCCCTGGGATTTGGGGCAGCTGGGACGGCTCTCTGCAGAGACAGATTATGTGCAAAAGTTGAAGGGAGGAACCGGTCGCCCCCCCCCGCGCCCCGTCCCGAGCCAGGGCTGCCCGAGCGGCCGCGGGGCCAGGCTGGCACCAGCCCCACGGTGCCGGGGCTGCCCTTCGCCATGGGCACCCTCCTGCTCTGGGGCCAGGGGCCCCCCTGAGTCCAGCTCTTGGCATCCCAAGCTCGGAAGGCTTTGGACCAGGGCCTGTTTCTCTCCTGGATCTTGCCCCGTTCGATGGATCCAAACTTTTACAGCATTCCTGAAACGTTCTGTTCCCCTTTTCCTCCCTCCTCCATCCTCTTTATTTTCCATTATTTGCTACAGTCTCCGCATTCCCGGGTTGAACGCCAGGAATATTCCTGGCCCAGGGAGAGACGCAAAACAGGCTGGATGCCCCTCGCTGCACCCTCCCGGCCCCGGCCCCCGCTGCCCCAGCAGCCTGCGCACCCCAGCCCTGCTCGGGCCCAACCGCCCGGGGGGGACTCACCCATCGCCGCCAGGCCCTGGCAAGAGGGGGGCACAGTGGGGACAGCCCTGGTGCCCCCAGGTCCCTGCCCACTCGGAGAAGGTGGGTGAGGGGTCCCTTGCCCCCAGCCAGTCCCCGGGTCCCGCTGCGCCCTGTCCCTGGGGGTCCGCACACTCGACAGGACCCTGCTGCCGGGGGCAGGGAAGCGGCGCCCTGCGGCCGGACCCGGGGTGGGGGAGGCCCCCGCCCCGGGCTGCCCCAGACCCTCCCCACGCCGCGGCACGAACAGGAGCGGCCGTTCCCCGCGGGACCGGCAGCCCCGGGCCGGGCCGGTGCCGATGGGGCCCCGCTGACTGACGGCTCCGCCGCGCCGGGAGGCGGTTCCCTGGCAACGGCTCCATGGCAACGGCGCCATGGCAACGGGGCGAGCCGCCGGGAGGGGGGATGCGCAGCGCGGGCGGAGGGACCGAGGGGCCCCCCCGGCCCGGGCAGCCCGGGGCTGGGGGCGCCGCTCCCCACCCTGCGGCCGCTGCCAGGGCCCCGCACCCCCGGCGGGCCGAGGCCCAGGCCACAGCCGCAGCGTCACCCGAGCCTCCCCGCAGGTTTCGGCCACGCCAGCGTGAGCTCCTGGGGGCCAGGGAGGGGCGGAAAGGCGACCCCAGGGCCCCCAAGCCCAGGGCCACCGACCCCCTCAGGAACCACGAGCCCAGGAAAGAAACCCAAAGTGAGCCCTTCCTCCCCCCTCATTTCACCCCGTCTCATGAGCGCCGGTTTACAGGCTCGTGCTTTTCCGCCCGGTGTCCACTGCGCACGTGTCCAAGCGCTGCCGGTCCCAGGGCAGCTCCTCGAGCCGTTTCCGCATGCACCGCATGGCAGGGAGAGCCACGGGCCGTGGCAAGGGAGACGAGGTCGACGAGAGCAGGGACGCCGGCGGCACCGGGGATGACACCCCGGGAACTCCCACCTGCAAAGGCAGCAGCCCCTGGACCCGTGGATGGATACACACACACGTGTGAGCACGCACGCCCCGTGCACGCACCCGCGCTCTCCCTTGGCTCTCCAGCTCTTTCCAGCCCTGCTGATGCTGCCGTTTCCTACCATCACAAGGGAAGCCCGTGACCTTTTGTCTCCTCCCCGCCTGACATGAAACAATAATGTTTATTTGCCTTCCTCTGTTTTTTCCCATTAGCTCATCCAAATGTGCGAAGAGCCGTTTCAAGCTGCTCCTCCACTCCCCTGACCTCCGCTCCCTTTCCACCCGCTCAGCTCTGAGCCAGAGGGATGGCAGGGAGAGAGCCCTGCACGGGGACACCACCGCCCGGACTCCCGTACCGACACTGGCCAGCCACGACCCCGGGGAGACGGGCGCTGGTGTGGGGCCCAGAGCCCGTGTAAACGGCAGCACCAGCGGCAATTGAGGGACCGGCACTGATTTACACCACCATTCCCGTGCCAAGAGCCGGGCCCCTTGGCCGGGCCCAGAGTGACGCTGCTGGGGGGAGCGTGCCCGCGGAGAGTCCGCAAAGCCTCCGTCACGAAGCCATTAGCAGCGGGGCCGCTATCGAACGCCCTCGTTGGCGGCGGGCGCGGAGGGGAGGGGGCCGCAGCAGCCCGGGGGCTGGCACTCATCGACCGCAAAGGCAAATAAATCAGCGGCCAACGGCTCGGGCGAGGGTGGCCAGAAAGCTGTGCTGCTGAGGAGCCGAGTGCCGAGCCGAGACCCGACCCGCCTGCTCAGGTCCCGGTGACACGGGGGCTGCTCCCGCCCTGCCCCACGGTGCTGGCTGCCTCCACCCCGCGGCCGGCTACACTGCCCCAGCGCTCAGTCCCGCTCCTTCCCCCTCCGTGAGCCATGCCTTCCCCACGCTCCCGCTGCCTGCGCAGCCCCATCCAACGCTGCTGCCCTGGGAGGAGACGGGGACGGGGGGGAGATGGGGGGAGGCGGGAGGAGGAGATGGCAGCCCCAGGCTCCCGAAAACGCAGGATGCATTAGAGCAAGCAGAGCTGCCTGATTGATTCTTCGGGCTGAGACGTGGGCTGGGAGTGCCAGGAGAAAATGGATCCCATGAATATTTGATGAACGGAGGCTTGGGGAGGGAGTTTGATTGGAAAATTACAGATCTTTCAAACAATGGTTCAAGTGCCCTCCAAACACTTGGGTTTCCAGCTCCCTTCCAGTTAGAGGAGGAAGGCTCCACCAGGAAACTCCCCCACGATTTATGAATGAGAGTGGAGCCGGCCTCTCCCCACGCCTGAGAGCCCCGACCGGCTGGGACAGGCAGCCCCAGCACCAGCCCGGGACATGGCGCCCAGCTCCCCACCACCTCGGGGTGGCCCTGGCCGCGTCACTTGGTCCCTGGGCTCCCGTTCACACGAGGCAGCACGGCTTTCCCACACCAATGCCATGAACACAAGCACACGCGAGGCTCCAAGGAGCCGGCAGGAATGGGGCTCCTGGCAGGGGCACCCCCGTGAGCCCCGGGCATCCGCGGGGAGCTCGGTCCTCGGCGCCGAGCCAAGGGGCTGGGCTCAGCCCACGTCCAGCCGTTCTCCACCAGGAAACACCTGGCTGGGGCAGGATCCGCCCCGGCTCCTCTCTCTCCTCCCAGGCTGCTGCAGGGCTCATCCTCACCCCCAAGGGCGGCTTCTGTCTGGGGCCCGGGGGCTCGCTTCCCTCCGGATGGAGTAAAGACAGACTTGGGAAATCGGGCTCCTGCGCACGCCTCTGCCTCCAGCCCCAGCTCCGACCCTGCCCCAGCGCACGTCGTCGCCTCCCCAGCTTTCCTCCCGGCCCTTCCTCGCTGCCGCCGCCGCCGGGCCCACGCCACAGCCCGGCTGAGCCCCGGCACGGCTCCCGGCACGGCGCAGACCGTGTGAACCACCGACCCCGCGTGGGGAAAGGGGCTGCTTCTGGCCAGGAAGCGGGAACGCCAACACCAGCAGCTTCCCAGGAAACCTGCTCCGGTTCCTGCCCAGCCACGCGGGTCTGGCCGAGAGGCCCCATCCCATGGCGGTGGCTGAACTCTGAACCCCGAGATCCGCAGCCCTGAGTAGGGCCGGGGTGCCGTTGTGCAGCCATCTGTGGCGGAGCTTTAGGGCTTCCTCCGGGAGAGCTGGGAAGGGCGATGGTCCCCTCGGCTGTGCACACGGACAGGGATGGAGATGACCCCCTCCGGCTCCCTGCAGCCGGCCGGGAGGCAGCGATGCTCCAGCCTGGGGAACACCAGCTGGGTTTTGCTCCTCCCTGGAGGCAGGTGGAGAGCAGGGTCCCGAGTCCCTTCCCAAAGGGCTCCCAGGTTATTCCTCAAGCAGAAATCTCCCTCCTTCCCCCGGGGTGTGACTGTCGACTTTGGATCAGGGATGGGCAGGGTCGGGAGGGCAGGACCAGGACAGCCCCCGCTCCAAGGAGACCCCAGACCCAGAGGGGAGAGCAGCGACCCGCTGAGACAAAATACCGGAGCAGCCAGACGTGGAGATGCAAAATCTCCAGCTGCTCAGGGGCATCAATGGCAGCGGGAGCAGAGGACAGACGAGCAGCCCCGATGGGACCAGCACAGCCTTTACAAGAGCTGGAAGCTTTCAGCCAAATCTCCCTGGGCACCAGCGGCTTGTGGCAGCCAGGACCCTCCTCCAGCCGCTGCCAGTGCCAAGGCAAAGCAGGAGGCAAAGCAAGGCCAGCAGCACGCTCCCCAGCGCCTGTCATCTGCTGCAGAGCCAAGCCGACGTCAGGGGAGCCCCTCGCTGTGTCCCCACCCGGCCCGGGACTCTCCCAAACCTCTGGCCCCACGACCAGGCTCTGGATTTGGGGAGCAGGACTGACGTGGTGAGACCTGTGGCAGGGGCRCCGGAGCTGCAGGTCCCACCCGGGGGAGCACGTTTGGGCATTTTAACCACCAATGACTTTTGCACGTTTATTCCARACCGAAAGCTCAGGAGTCTCCTCCCAAAGAGCCACAGCTGG
The DNA here is from genome assembly GCA_030449065.1 of Oceanodroma leucorhoa. Classification (NCBI taxonomy): domain Eukaryota; kingdom Metazoa; phylum Chordata; class Aves; order Procellariiformes; genus Oceanodroma; species Oceanodroma leucorhoa. Next base: position 465,478 of record JASVER010000170.1, on the reverse strand, counting down.
CTGAGCGGCCGGAGGGGCTGCACCGGCGCTGCCCATGCAGAAGCCACGCGTGCCCCTGTTTTGCTTCTCGGCTGTGCCCCGCGCCTGCAGACGGGACTGCGGGGAAGACGCTGCTCCCACAGCTCGGTGGGGAGAGCCCCCACACGGGTCACTCGTGGGGTTTCACTCAAAAGGAAGAGCCATTGGCAGGTCCAGCGTACAGAGCTGGCGGGAGGGAAGCCCCCGCGCCCCTCCACAGGCTCCTCGGCCCTCGCTGGGAGGGTCTGTCCGGAGCCTCGGCTGCCGGAGGAGCTTGGGGGAGAGTGGAGCAAAAGGCAGCCCAGGGCCAGGAGCCGCCATCCTGCCGGGCGCCGTCCCCCACTTCAACCCCAGCCCTCGAGGCCTCACCCCGGGACACCCCGCACCCGGTCCCTGCAGCTCCTCCGCCCACTCCCCAGGGCACTTCGCACCCCCCGGTTCTGCCCTTTCCCTCGCTGCCTTTTGGCAAATCACCCACACGTTTCCCTCCCCAGAGAGGCACTTTTCTGAAGGGACCGACGCACCGAGGAGCTGCCCAAAGCCGCGGACCTGCCTTAGCGAGCTCTCGCACCGCAAAGCCTCCGGCCCCCCAGCGACAAGGGGAGCCRCTCTGCTTCCCCAGCCCCGCAGACGCCGCGCCCCAGCCCCTGAAATGTCCCCAGGCCCCCACCGGTGCCTCCTGCGCGGCTCCCAGCCAGCGCACCACAGCTCCACGGGGCTCCCCAGGTGCGAGGCAGATGGCGAGCGGGACCTGTTGAGCACCCGGCACCTCGTTAGCAGGCGGCCAGTTAATGGGTGCAAGGCGAGGTGCCCATGAGGAGCGGAGGGCAGCTGCCCCCGGGCTGGCTGGCTGCCCCCGGGAAGCCCCAGTGCCAAACCCAGGAGATGCTGGGGGGGACCCTTGTTTGCCATGGTGGGGACCGGAGCCACGGGAGGGAAGGAAAGGCCTGGGTGAGACAGGGCCAGCCCGGCCGGCTGCTGTCGCTGGTACGCGACGCGTTGAGCAGCCGACCAGCCCCCTGCCCTCCCGGCACCAGCACGCTGCAGGCGAGAGCTGCTGGAGTCCCCGAGGGGCAAAACCAGTGTGCGGGCAGGATGGTCCCCAGCCACCGGCCTCCCAACAGCCTCCACCTGCTCCCTCCTTCCCCCATCCGCCCGCAAAGCCCCGTGCCCGGCTCCGAGCCCGCCTGCAGGCACCGACCGACCGGGCAGGGCCCCACCGCAGCACACAAAGGATAAGGCCGGGGCCGGAGAGTGTCCCTCCGGCGGGACCCGGCGGGCAAGGATCCCCCCGTTGCAGCCGGGTCCCTCAGCAGAGGGCTGGGGGTGCGTGCGCAGGGAGGGGTCCGCGGCTCACAGCCACCCACTCACCCCAGCCACACGCAGCAGCAACAACAGGTTCAAAACACAAAAATAAACGCCTTTCCCACCCCGCCGCTTCCCGCAGCGCTGCCAGCGGAGACTCGCCCCCCGCATCCCCCGCGCCCGCTCCGGGGCCTCTGCCACTGCACCCCGAGCTGGCGCCTCAGCACCCCACAGCAGGGCAGGGACCCGGGGAGGGGCAGCACCTGCTGAGCAGCATCGGGGGGACGTGAGGCCCCAGTATTGGGGTCCCGAGCCATAGCACTGGGGGGGTGCGAGCCCCCAGTATTGGGGTCCTGAGCCCCAGCATCTGAGGGGATGTGAGCCCCCGGTTCTGGGGTCACGAGCCCTGGCATCGGGGGATGCGAGCCCCTGGCTTTGGGGTCCCAAGCCTCGGCATCGGGGGGATGCGAGCCCCCGGTATTGGGGTCCTGAGTCCCCAGGATCAGCTGGATGCGAGCCCCCGCTTTTRGGGTCCCAAGCCCCGGCATCGGGGGCGATATGAGCCCCCGGTATGGGCTCCGTGAGCCCGCGGTGTGGGGTTCCCACAGCCCCGGTGCGGGGGTCCCGAGCCCCGGCACCCGGGGGGCCGCCCCCCCGGTACTGCGGTGCTCGGCCGGCGGCCCGGGGGG